>OX336395.1:218642958-219211190 GCA_946902985.2 Meconema thalassinum
GCAACTTTTTTACTAATAACGATTTTTTGATATCTCTCACCATTTTCATTTTTGGGGCCCTGAAGATGTCCATTGTGCGTGACGTATTTGGGTTTAGGGAAGTACAGGTCGCAATTTTCAAGATATCGAACTGAAATTTGGTGCGGTGAAAGAGTTATACCCTGTGAGGAAACCTATTGTCGTGTGTTAAAAGCGGTGCAGGGCCGGATCTTTTTTTGGGGCCCTGAATTTCAAACTTTTTTTTGGAATCGATATATCTCGGAAACGGTTGGTCGTATCAAAAAACGTTAAATGTACAGGTTTGAGATCTCCGCGGTATGCAACTTTTTAACTCAAAACGATTTTTTGATATCTCTCACTGTTTTCTTTTTTTTTTTGGGCCCTGAAAATGTCCATTGTGCGTGACGTTTTTGGGTTTAGCAAAGTAGAGGTCGCAATTTTCAAGATATCGAGCTGAAATTTGGTACGGGGAAAGAGTTAGGGCCTATGAGGAACCCTGTTACCGGGCGTTAAAATCGGTGCAGGGCCGGACCTTTTCTGGGGCCCTGATTATCATCCTGTTTTTTTTTGAATCGATATATCCCGGCAACGGTTGGTCGTATCGAAACAACTTAAATGTACAGGAGTAAGATCTCAGTGATTAGCAACGTTTTTACCCCTTATCATATTTTGATATCTCTCACCGTTTTAATGTTATTAAATGCTTTTGTTTTTTAAAAAAATGGGGCCCAAATGTATATAATAATTTGTAAAAATTCAACCGATCGTCTCATTGAATTCTACGGAAAATTATCTGTAATAACCCGTTTTCACCTTTTCAATAAGTTAAATAATGTAATTACAGCTGTATAATATTTTACATTTCCGAGGTCGTCAGGCTTTCATAACCACGTGATGGTGTCAGCATTGCCTAGAATAACATTTTATAATTTTCCTACATTACCACACAATCGGGCCAAAGGCCCGAAATGCAAGGCATGAGACCTTGCTGCCAAAGAAGTTGTTGTTTGAGATCATTATCCCTCTTTCTCGCCGCTATCCTGCCGCACCTTCTCATCCCAAGCAGGTCGTGCTGCGTGGACTCCTACTTGTTATAAAAACCTCTAGCTAAAGTGTAGGTTAATCCCAAGTAGTTGAAGGGTTGATCGACGTCGTAAGATGGTAGAGACTGCCCATTAATTGATAGTTTAGTATCTATAGCAATCCAGGCGTCACCCTTCTTTTTTAACGTGGAAACCGCCACATTCCGCCGCCGAGATTTTCATCCCTGTGCTATTAAGTGCTTCTCCTGTGATGTCTAGGAGAGTTTGCATTTCGGAACTATTCTTTGCGAATAGTGTAATATCATCCGCATATGCCATAGCTGCAATTTTCTGCGTTCCAACCTCAAATCCCATTCCTGATTCTTCAGCTTTCTTGATGACCGGATCTAGAACGATGTTGAAGAGTAGTGGCGAGACGGGGTCTCCTTGCTTCACTCCACGATTTATCCTAATCTCTTCGTCGAACCTATCGAGTCTAGTTGTGCAACCCGTGTACATTTCCTTGATCAGTAGGCGAAGATGTAAGGGGACTCCTTGATGTTCTAGTGTCTTCCATATAGCTTCGTGGTTGACGGTATCGAAGGCTTTCGATACGTCTAGCTGTACTCCTACTAATTCTGATTTCTTCCCTAAACGGATCGTCTCGTCCAGGATGGTAGCGTTTACAAAACATCCATTTCCGGGTCGGAAACCTCTTTGACGGTGGGTAGTTTATAGGCTGAGGAATAAACCACCCACCAAGGGAAGATAATTAAAAAAAAGGAAGCGGGTTTCGGACTGGTGAAAAAGGATAGAAAAATAGGATGAGAGTTCCACAAAAATTATAAATTTAACTTTTGATACCCTTAGAGGCAGTTGCCACTGAAAACTAACTTTCTGATACCTAAAGTAGGTACGAGCTTGGTCGAGGCTAACGGGAACCTCAGCTAGGACTTGGGCGATTTGCAAGAGAGAGGCTTTAGTGTATTTCCTCCCAAGCATGCATAAGACTACTATGGGGAAAGGTGTTGGTCTGGCAAGACTGAGAGCAACCGATTTATTGTATGTCTTCTCAAAGAAATTCTTTTTTGCGAAATAATTCGAAGAATGCCAATAATTCAAATCAAGTTTGGTATTTCCAATTTTCGAAGTTATAGAGTTCCTGAAAAAAGCGACCCAGTGCTTCCAGGAAGGATAGAGACGAAAAATTATACCTTGGAAAGTAATTTTGGTAAGTGAACCAATGGTTGCATTTGGAAATGGCTAAGCCTTTACTCAGCGAGAGGCCGGCTAAAAGCTTAGTCAAAGAAGAAACGCTTATCTTTTGGAAAATTGACCATAAGTTTTCGGAGAGGATCTCCACAAGCAGGTAGCTGGCGTAGCGAGCTTTACTTGCCTTACTGACCAATTAGAATTAGCTATTAAAGCTAAGAGAAGCTTTGAAAAGGTTGCCACTAAGAGTTCTTGCTCAAATGCAACTAGTGGTAAAATCCCTATCAATAGATTTAATGGCATCGAGTAGGGAGAGCCAAGGAGGACAGGATCTTGTTTAACCGTTGTATTAGAAAAATGAAAAAGCGAAAAGGAACGCTTAATTTATTTAACAATTCAGGAGAAATTAATATTTTTAACAATTAAATATTTTTCAATCTTATTAACAATTTGGGGTCGCAGACCTCCGACAACATTCAGAAATTGCTCCAGGCAAATAACAATTCTTAAGGTTTTAAACCTGGTATTAAAATCTTTGTAAGATTTAGAAAATGCAAATGAAATGATTAAAGTTTAAACATTAAATTGAGTACAAGGAGTGTACTATAAGAAATTTCTGAAAGAATATTCTAGAGAGAATAACAACTTCGAAAATAACAATAAGGAAACCATAAAGAATAAAATAGAAGTTCCTACAACTTCTTATATTTAAACAGAATTACTTTATGAGAATTATACCAAAGAGGGCAGGTCACTTACTGTGAAACCTGAAGAGATAATCAAAAGGAAGGTTCTCAACCTCCTATGTTTTAAATAGGAATCACGAGCCAAATGGGGCAGTTTCCATTTTTAGTGAGACCTAAAAATAACTCACTCAAGAGTTGAAAGAATTGTTTTCCCTGATTTGAAGGGAGAAACAATGTAAGTTTGAAACGTGTATAAAACACGTAATTATACAGCAATTACTTAATGATAAACAAGCAAAATGGAAGGGCACTTCGCAGAGTGACACCTTATTGAAACAGACCTAAATTTAAAAGTTTACTACGGATTGTTAGTAAGAGGTTTAATAAAAGAGAAATAGGGGATTGAGGAAAAATGTTCATGGCCTTATTTGAATATAAACGGACGATCGCGACGCGGTAGAAAAGTTGAGCAACCACTGGTTTTCACTATAGTTGGTTGAAATATATGAAAAGTTCACTGTGGAAACACAAAGTTTATGGAAAAGAAAGGTATTGCAATGATGAAAATAACTGGTTTCACTAGGTAGGCGAGAGTCTATTTCTTGAGAAAGTTGTAAATTACAATTAAATGCGCCATAGAAAATTCCAGCGGTGGACGAAAATTCACTATTGTAGTAATTTAGAAGTAAGATTCTTCAATTTTAAATAGCATTCTCACAAGTAAGTGAGAAATACATGACGGCAGGATTTGCAGATAAAGTACAAGATCTGGAAGGTTCCAGAACGATCTTAGCAGAAAAATGGGGCTAATGTAAATCCAACGGAGAAACTAGCTTGGTGAATTATAGACAGCGGGTATTTAGATAATATCCCACGTGGTGAGAGGATTTCTCATTTAGTTAGCGTAGGAAAAGCTACTTTCTATTGAGGTTGGCTCAGACAGACAAAAGCTCAACATAGCAAATCCCTCGAAGAATGATTTTGCCCCAAATAAGTAATCTCACGCTGTCTATAAAATATCGTTAAAAGCGTTTGGAAGTTAAAACCATGAAGATGAGGTTAAAACTTGAAGCAGGTACTTATCTTTGTTGCATGTCGAAGTGAAGTTCCTTTGACGGATGCCTAGAGTTCCAACATGGCGTGGAATTTAAAAAATGCCTCGTTAGGTCAGGAGGCTAGCTCTGGTTGAGCCTTAACTGATTGAGTCAACTGCCGATTTACAAGTGAGACCAGCTCATCGAAGCACGGAGGGTCCAAGGAAGGGAAGAGAGTGCGGGTAGGAGACAAAAGGTATACATATCAGCATAACCAACTTATCAAAAATAAATGTTCTTCTTGATGAATGGTCTTCAAAGAGTTGATAGTAGGCGATATTAGCGCAGCATGGTGAGTGAAACAGTAGACGTAGTCCTCTTGCTCAAGGAGAAAATATCTGGCGATGGTAACAAGATCTGGTGGCCAGATGGATATGTAAGTCCTCTTGCACCAGGAGGAATTGAGTAGCTTCAGAGCTTCGCTGCTAGATGACGCTAGGTGGGTCACAGAAGTTATATATCTAGAACAGACTCATGAAGACATAAGAGATTTGCCCATCAAGGAGAAAACAGAAGATCACTGTTGGTGTTTGACAAAGAGGAAGAAAGAAATGAACATGCAAGGAGCAATAGACTTTATATCTCAGGTACCGTGTATTCAAAGAATACACCATACTGGGGGGGGGGGTCAAACGCCAACAGAGAGCAAATAAGCAGTTACACATTTAATGGCAGCGAAGCGATCAAAGACAGTGGTCTTGTGATCGGGCCATTAGTGGTCAAGATTTTGGCCACCCTGACTCTCCCATCTCTTCCAGGATAACACTCGGTCACTCTACCAGAGATCCATACTAAGGGGGGTGAAACATCCCTAACTAAGACCAAGTCCCCCACCTTAATGTCAGGACTGGAAAGAAACCACTTCTGTCTCCGTTGCAAGGAAGTTAAATATTCCAGGTTCCACCTCTTCCAAAAAGAATTACGGAGGGCTTCAAGTTTACGCCAAACAATAGGTAGATTAGAATCCCTGTAAGAATTGGGAAGAGGAGGAGGAGCAGAAAGAGAAGTGCCGATAAGGAAATTACCAGGTGTAAGTGGAAGCAGGTCATCAGGGTCATTGGAAAGCGGAGTTAAAGGACGAGAATTAACAACACCTTCAATCAGAACAGAGAGTGAATTGAATTCTTCGTAAGTCAGAATTCGATTACCTAAGACTTTCCTTAAATGACGTTTAGTGAGCTTTACGCAAGATTCCCACCTACCACCGTGATGAGGAGCGTAAGGAGGTATAAAGCGCAATTTGAAACCCTTTGAGTAGGAAAAATTAGAAATTTGTTCCATGGCAGGAGAGGAAGTGAGAGCTTTCTTCCACAGGGAAGCTGCGCCCTGAAAAGTGGAAGCGTTATCAGAGAACATCTCTGAAGGAACACCACGCCTAGCAGTGAAGCGAGAGACAGCTGATAAAAAATAAGAAGTAGAAGCATTCGTTACTAGTTCCAAGTGGATGGCGCCAGTAACCATGCAAACAAAGAGAGAAACATAAAACTTACCAAACAATTTGCGTTTAGCTTCAGGAGAGTTTCGTTGATATTGGAACGGACCCATATAGTCCACGCCAGTTAAAGCAAATGGGCGTATAGGGGAAGAGCGAAAAGAGGGCGGATCGCTCATTAATTGAGTATTGATTTTAGGTTTGGCTTTGAAGCAAGGAATACACTTATGAATTACAGAAGAAACTTCATGAATTCCATTTATAATCCAGTACTTTTCCCTTAAGAGGCAAAGCAGAGTGCATGTACCAACATGCAGATTACGATAATGAAAGTCACGTATAATTAAGGAAGTTACGTGATGTTTGGGAGGCAAAATAACGGGATGCTTTTTGTCCTCAGAGAGTAAAGATTGCGAGAGCCTTCCACCTACCCTGAGTAACCCATGGCCATCAAGGAATGGGGCTAAAGCACGAAGACGGCTGGATTTGGGAAGATCTCTTTTAGAAGAAAGCAAAGACAATTCTGAAGAAAAGGCTTCTTGCTGTGTCAGTTGTAAAACTTTAATGGTAGCGAGATTCAATTCATGATTGGTAAGGTGTGGTTTGGGGAGAAGAGGTTGGTCAACCACAAAATATTTCCATCTAAGGAGATAGGCGATAATTCGAATTAATTTATGAAAAGAAGAATAGCGGGACAACAAAGGATGAGAAGCGTTGGAAACCAGACACGAAGCAATAGATAGAGGTACTTTAGCGTCAGGCAAGTTGGAGTTTGTAGCTGGAGGTTTAGAAGGCCATGAAAAAGAGTTTTTGATTAACCACGAAGGCCCATGCCAGTACAATTGGGAAGCTGCCAATTGAGAGGGTAAACAACCACGAGAGATAATATCGGCACTAGGCACATGCCTCCATTGACATCCAGAAGAAAGAGTTTGAATTTTGGAAACCCTATTTGCAACAAAAGTTTGCCAGTGAGAAGGGTTCTTAGCGATCCAAGAAAGGGTGATCATGGAATCGCTCCAGATATAAATTTGCGAGAATTCGACTTTTAATACTTCCCGTAATTTCTTGACAAGTTCTGCAGCCATGAGTGCAGCGCACAGTTCGAGCCTAGGCAAAGTGATAGTTTTAAGAGGAGCGACCTTCGATTTGGCACAAACAAGGTTGGAAACTAGAGATCCATAGAATGAATCGTGATAAACTAAATATGCACAGCAACCTTAAGCTTTTTCGGAACTGTCCGCAAACACATGAAGGAAAAAGGATGAATTAGAATGAAAGCTGATTAAATTCCTGGGAATTTCAATAAGGGAAAGATCCAACAAATTGCTGCGAAACGAGAGCCAACGATTAAGAAAAGAAAGAGGGACAGTGTCATCCCATTCACATTTAAGCGACCACAGCTCTTGCATGAAGAGTTTGGCTATAACGATAACTGGGGCAAGAAATTGAAGCGGATCAAAAATTTTTGCAATTTCAGAGAGGATTTGTCTTTTTGTATTAGGAAGCTCTTCTGCGAGCGTAACTTTATAGATAAGAGTGTCAGTGCTAGTGCACCATTGAACTCCTAGAGTTTTTACAGATTCGGAGTTTCCACAAATTTCGACAGAAGAAGGATCTACGTCTTCGATGGGAAATTGGGCGAGAAACTCAGGGGAGTTGGAGTTCCACTTATGAAGTGGGAAACCTCCATTCCTTAGCAATGCTTGAAGTTCTAAAGACACAAAAGAAGCTTCCTCCAAAGTGGAGAAGGACTGCAAGTAATCGTCAACATAGAATGACGTAGTTAGTGCCTCAGAGGCTTTGGAATTAAATAAATAACCATCTTGTGAGGCTAACAAATGTAGAGATCGAATAGCGAGGAATGCAGAGGATTTTAAACCATAAGTAACTGTTTTTAAGCGAAATACCTTAATGGGCTTCCTGATTTCATCACGCCACAAGATTCTTTGATGATCTCGTTGTTCCGGTTGAATTAAAACTTGACGGTACATCTGTTTTATATCGGCTATGACAGCTATGGGAAATAATCGAAAGTTTAAAAGTATAGCAGATAGATCTGACTGAATAGCAGGACCAGAGTAAAGAGTGTCGTTAAGGCTGTTGCCATTAACGTCGGGCGATGAACCATTGAAAACAACTCTGATTTTATCTTTTACAAGAGGGTTTTTCCACACAGGATGATGATTTAAATAAACCGTTTCAAATGGGGGATGCAATTCATCATCAGATTTGTTAACAACTTCCATATGATCTAAGCTTTCATACTCATCCATGAAATCAGTGTACTGCTGTTTGACAAAGGGTTCTTTCTTGAATTTGCTCTCGATAGCAAAGAGAGCTTTTCGAGCTTTAGGCTGAGAGTTAATAAGTTTGGGGGATTGTGTAATCTTGGCATTTGAACAATGAACCGGCCATCAGAAGAACGAGTGGTGGTGTTCAAAAAAAATTGCTCACATAATTCATTTTCTGAAGAGGTTACATCAGGACAATCAACGTTTTCAAGCCTCCAAAACTGTTCCAGATCAGTATTGGAGAAGTAACATTGCGATGCAGGTTGGGGAGAATAATGGGGAAGTTGCACTGTGACGATCCATCCTAAATTAGTGTCTCTGGCGACCACGTTTGAGGATAACTTGCGAACCTGTTTCCGAAGGCAATTCCAAAAGACATTGGCACTAAAGAGTATGTCAACGGGATTTTTTATGTTAAACAAAGGATCGGCTAGCCTTAAATGGGAGGGAATGTTTAACCCTGAAATATCCACCGACTGACTTGGAGTGTCTTCTCCGATGCTATTGACAATTAGACAATTAAGTTTAAAAAAGTTGTTTCTATGACAAATATCTCTTATGTTTAGTTTTGAGAATTGTAAAGCTTGCGTTTTTGAGCTGTTGATGCCCGACACATTGATAGAAGTGGGGTTTACGGGTAAGCCTAGTTTTCTTATCAAGGAATTAGACACAAAATCATGAGTTGCAGCTGAATCTAGAAGGCCGCGTGCACGGACCCAGTTGCCAAAGTTATCCTGAACTTCAATTTGAACAGTAGACACCAATACTTGAGCACTGCGAATGGACTTGGCATTTTGAATATACGATGAGGCATTAGAACTATTAGCACTATCATTTTTCGGAGAAGTAGATGCGGTCGATGACCTTGCCTGATCATGACGATGTAGCAAAGTATGATGAGCCTTTTCACAATGGTAACAAAGTCTTGTGGACTTACAATTAGAAGCAGAATGCGTGGGCGCTAGGCAGTTAAAACAATGTTTATTTTGAGCAACTAATTTTCGTCTGTCGTCGACTGACATTTCTTTAAAGGATTTACAGAGGTATAGGGCATGGGAATCTTTACAAAGTATGCACTTTGCAGGTTCGTTTAAACTTTTGCGAGGTTCGCTTTGAGTGTTTAAAACAATAGAGCTAGCAACACGACGTTCACTAGACCTAGTTGGGTAACCAGTAGTGTTTGATTTGAATTTGGATGAGCTGAACCCGGATTTTTGGGTATTAGACGCTGAGCGTTCACTTTTGGGTTTGATGGACATTAATTCGAATTTGGAACTAGGAGATGAAGGTTTACTTTGATTAGCTAGAGCGGTTAAAAGTTGGCATCTAGCGTTTATGAAAGTAACTTAATGCTCGTAAGTGTAGTCGTCTTCTTTAGAAAGTTCAATTTCCCAAGCTTTGAGGGTAGCAGCATCAACTTTAGCAACCACTAAATGTATTAGGAAAGTATCCCAATAATTAGTAGGTTGATCTAATTGGGACAGAGCGTTAACGTGAAGTTGTGTAGTGTCAACTAGAGTACGTAGACTAGTGACGTCATTGTGCTGTGTCGCAGGTAGATTGAATAGAGCCTTTATATGGCGCTGAATACGTAACCGTAAATTTCCATATCTTTCCTTTAATAAGTTAAAGGCAATGGGATAATTTTCGGCACGCAGAGGAAGTGCTTCGACCAACTGCAAAGCTTGACCTCGGAGGATAGATCTCAAGTAATGAAACTTATAAATGACTTGAATGTCTTCATTGTCGTGAACGAGGGAGCTAAATAATTCATAGAAAGAATCCCAAGCAGATTCATCTCCGGAAAAATGGGGTAAATCAATTTTCGGTAAAATTGGTTTGGGCTTGTGAGTACCCTCACGGAAAGAAGTTTGTGATTCGTGAAGGGAACCAAGAACAGAAGCGTCCTTTTTCTGCTCCTCTTCGAGTTGGCGTATTATTTTGAAAGCAGAACCTATGCCTTCGATATATTGGTTTTCTACTTCAACTCGATCTTCGGTTTGATTGAGCATGCAAGTTTCTATTTCAGTTTGGATGTTACAATAATTTTCATAAGAACGTTCATAATCTCGTACACGGTGTTTCAACAAGTCTAATTGAGCTTCTGAGGGATCTAACTCTTTTATGTACTTTCTGAAACGGGTAATTTGTCCTTTATAGGATGATCGTTTAGAAGTAAGTTTTTCATCTTTATCCTTCTCAGTAGGAGCCATGTTATAAAAAATAGATTGAAATGTAACTCACGATACTGTGGAACCTTGGAAATGCTGTCAAGCTGGCAGCAGCAAATAAGTAGGAAGAACGGGACACGCCAAAGGAGACAGGAGCGGCCTCTTTCCCGTTCACAGGCTTTGCATGATGTAGTTATAGCTGAAAAATTCAAAGCAGATATTAATAATTTGCTGAGTATTGTCAAATAGAAAAAATGACAAATGGACTCTCCCGGGTTTCTGGTACCAAACTTTGGGTAGTTTATAGGCTGAGGAATAAACCACCCACCAAGGGAAGATAATTAAAAAAAAGGAAGTGGGTTTCGGACCGGTGAAAAAGGATAGAAAAATAGGATGAGAGTTCCACAAAAATTATAAATTTAACTTTTGATACCCTTAGAGGCAGTTGCCACTGAAAACTAACTTTCTGATACCTAAAGTAGGTACGAGCTTGGTCGAGGCTAACGGGAACCTCAGCTAGGACTTGGGCGATTTGCAAGAGAGAGGCTTTAGTGTATTTTCTCCCAAGCATGCATAAGACTACTTTGGGGAAAGGTGTTGGTCTGGCAAGACTGAGAGCAACCGATTTATTGTATGTCTTCTCAAAGAAATTCGTTTTTGCGAAATAATTCGAAGAATGCCAATAATTCAAATCAAGTTTGGTATTTCCAATTTTCGAAGTTATAGAGTTCCTGAAAAAAGCGACCCAGTGCTTCCAGGAAGGATAGTGACGAAAAATTATACCTTGGAAAGTAATTTTGGTAAGTGAACCAATGGTTGCATTTGGAAATGGCTAAGCCTTTACTCAGCGAGAGGCCGGCTAAAAACTTAGACAAAGAAGAAACGCTTATCTTTTGGAAAATTGACCATAAGTTTTCGGAGAGGATCTCCACAAGCAGGTAGCTGGCGTAGCGAGCTTTACTTGCCTTACTGGCCAATTAGAATTAGCTATTAAAGCTAAGAGAAGCATTGAAAAGGTTGCCACTAAGAGTTCTTGCTCAAATGCAACAAGTGGTAAAATCCCTATCAATAGATTGAATGGCATCGAGTAGGGAGAGCTAAGGAGGACAGGATCTTGTTTAACCGTTGTATTAGAAAAATGAAAAAGCGAAAAGGAACGCCTAATTTATTTAACAATTCAGGAGAAATTAATATTTTTAACAATTAAATATTTTTCAATCTTATTAACAATTTGGGGTCGCAGACCTCCGACAACATTCAGAAATTGCTCCAGGCAAATAACAATTCTTAAGGTTTTAAACCTGGTATTAAAATCTTTGTAAGATTTAGAAAATGCAAATGAAATGATTAAAGTTTAAACATTAAATTGAGTACAAGGAGTGTACTATAAGAAATTTCTGAAAGAATATTCTAGAGAGAATAACAACTTCGAAAATAACAATAAGGAAACCATAAAGAATAAAATAGAAGTTCCTACAACTTCTTATATTTAAACAGAATTACTTTATGAGAATTATACCAAAGAGGGCAGGTCACTTACTGTGAAACCTGAAGAGATAATCAAAAGGAAGGTTCTCAACCTCCTATGTTTTAAATAGGAATCACGAGCCAAATGGGGCAGTTTCCATTTTTAGTGAGACCTAAAAATAACTCACTCAAGAGTTGAATGAATTGTTTTCCCTGATTTGAAGGGAGAAACAATGTAAGTTTGAAACGTGTATAAAACACGTAATTATACAGCAATTACTTAATGATAAACAAGCAAAATGGAAGGGCACTTCGCAGAGTGACACCTTATTGAAACAGACCTAAATTTAAAAGTTTATTACGGATTGTTAGTAAGAGGTTTAGGAAAGAGAAATAGGGGATTGAGGAAAAATGTTCATGGCCTTATTTGAATATAAACGGACGATCGCGACGCGGTAGAAAAGTTGAGCAACCACTGGTTTTCACTATAGTTGGTTGAAATATATGAAAAGTTCACTGTGGAGACACAAAGTTTATGGAAAAGAAAGTTATTGCAATGATGAAAATAACTGGTTTCACTAGGTAGGCGAGAGTCTATTTCTTGAGAAAGTTGTAAATTACAATTAAATGCGCCATAGAAAATTCCAGCGGTGGACGAAAATTCACTATTGTAGTAATTTAGAAGTAAGATTCTTCAATTTTAAATAGCATTCTCACAAGTAAGTGAGAAATACATGACGGCAGGATTTGCAGATAAAGTACAAGATCTGGAAGGTTCGAGAACGATCTTAGCAGAAAAATGGGGCTAATGTAAATCCAACGGAGGAACTAGCTTGGTGAATTATAGACAGCGGGTATTTAGATAATATCCCACGTGGTGAGAAGATTTCTCATTTAGTTAGCGTAGGAAAAGCTACTTTCTATTGAGGTTGGCTCAGACAGACAAAAGCTCAACATAGCAAATCCCTCGAAGAATGATTTTGCCCCAAATAAGTAATCTCACGCTGTCTATAAAATATCGTTAAAAGCGTTTGGAAGTTAAAACCATGAAGATGAGGTTAAAACTTGAAGCAGGTACTTATATTTGTTGCATGTCGAAGTGAAGTTCCTTTGACGGATGCCTAGAATTCCAACATGGCGTGGAATTTAAAAAATGCCTCGTTAGGTCAGGAGGCTAGCTCTGGTTGAGCCTTAACTGATTGAGTCAACTGCCGATTTACAAGTGAGACCAGCTCATCGAAGCACGGAGGGTCCAAGGAAGGGAAGAGAGTGGGGGTAGGAGACAAAAGGTATACATATCAGCATAACCAACTTATCAAAAATAAATGTTCTTCTTGATGAATGGTCTTCAAAGAGTTGATAGTAGGCGATATTAGCGCAGCATGGTGAGTGAAACAGTAGACGTAGTCCTCTTGCTCAAGGAGAAAATAGCTGGCGATGGTAACAAGATCTGGTGGCCAGATGGATATGTAAGTCCTCTTGCACCAGGAAGAATTGAGGAGCTTCAGAGATTCGCTGCGAGATGACGCTAGGTGGGTCACCGAAGATATATATCTAGAACAGATGCATGAAGACATAAGAGATTTGCCCATCAAGGAGAAAACGGAAGATCACTGTTGGTGTTTGACAAAGAGGAAGAAAGAAATGAACATGCAAGGAGCAATAGACTTTATATCTCAGGTACCGTGTATTCAAAGAATACACCAGACGGTCAGAGATTGTGAAAATATCGCTGAGCCTATTCTCTACTACGCCGCTAAACATCCTTGCTAACAGAGAAACTATAATAATTGGGCTGCATGTTCCGCCAGCTCACACGGGAGGCCCCGGCCTAAGCTGATGTACGGAGATGGCTGGCGAGTTGACGGACGTTGCCAGGGGTTCGAGGGGTGAGGCTTGCGGACAACTTCCGATGGATTTGCTAAGGGGGATCGAATGGGTGGGTAAGAGGCGGGACTAGCTGTCGTTTCGAAAGGTTGTGTAAACGGCGGGAAGACATTTGGCCATCTTAATGCAAGGTGAGTAAACGGCGGGACTAGCCGTCTTGTCGAAAAATAAGTGGGCAAACGGCGGCAGCCTGTTACGCTTTAGAATTAAAATTCGTTTTTACTGAAAAATAGTGCTATCCGGGCGGGGGATCTGGCTGTGGCCGATTTTCAAAAATTATAATTTTTCCATTAAAAAAATTTAAAAACGCACAAAAAATTCATAACTTTACAACGAAGCAACGTAGAGGGCTGGATTTTCGGGATGAAGTTTTAAATACCGTTTCGCAAACGTGTGAATTTTTTCAGAATTTTTCCAAAACGCATTAGGTCACTTCGTAAGTGAGCGACAGGGCAGAAAAAATTTTCCAAGTCCATTTTCAGCCATCCTCGAAGTAGTTTTCCGTGGTTTCCCACTTCGTCTTCGGGCTAATGCCGGGATGGTTCCTTCCGTGAGGCCACGGCCGCCTCCTGCCCACTTGTTCCTCTTCAAAAACAGCGGGATCGAAAGGATGGGTAAACGGCGGGAAGACATTTGGCCATCTTAATGCAAGGTGGGTAAACGGCGGGACTAGCATTCTTGTCGAAAAATAAGTGGGCTAACGGCGGGAGCCTGTTACGCTTTAGAATTAAATTCGTTTTTACTGAAAAATAGTGCTATCCGGGCTGAATGGTCTGGCTGTGGCCGATTTTCAAATTTTTTATTTTTTCCGTGAAAAAAAAAATTTAAACGCACAAAAAAAGTCATAACTTTTCAACGAAGCAACGTAGAGGGCTGGATTTTAGGGACGATGTTTTAAATAACGTTTCTCAAACGTGTTAATTTTTTCAGAATTTTTCCAAAACGTATTAGGTCACTTCGTAAGTGAGCGACAGGGTAGCAAAAATGTTCTAAGTCCATTCACCGGCTTTCAGCGACCCTCTGTTGCGGCTGCATGTTCCGCCAGCTCACACGGGAGGCCCCGGCCTAAGCTGATGTAAGGAGATGGCTGGCGAGTTGACGGACGATGCCAGGGGTTCGAGGGGACAGGCTTGCGGGCAACTTCCGATGGATTTGCTAAGGGGGATCGAATGGGTGGGTAAGAGGCGGGACTAGCTGTCGTTTCGAAAGGTTGGGTAAACGGCGGGAAGTCATTTGGCCATCTTAATGCAAGGTGGGTAAAAGGCGGGACTAGCCGTCTTGTCGAAAAATAACTGGGTAAACGGCGGGCGAAAAATAAGTGGGTAAACGGCGGTAGCAACTATTTAATCGAAAATTTGGGCGAGCACTGGGAGCAGCCTTCTCGTCGAAATAGTGGGTAGGCGGTGGGACTAGCTTTCGAAACTCGTCGAAAATGATGGGTAAAACGGCGGGAATAGACATCTCATAGAAATTATGGTTAACCAGCGGGAACGGCCATCTCGTCTCTCTCCCAGAGGCCTTTTTGAAAGAGTTCGAAATTTTTCCTTTCGAAAATGTTCGAAACTATTTGCATCTTCAGTCTAGGACTTGTTCCTCTTCAAAAACAGCGGGATCGAAAGGGTGGGTAATCGGCGGGAGTAACTTTGGCCATCTTAATGCAAGGAGGGTAAGCGGCGGTAGTAGCCGTCTAGTCGAAAAATAAGTTGGTAAACGGCGGGAAAATAGCGCTATCCGGGCTGGGAGATCTGGCTGTGGCCGATTTTCAAAATTTCTTATTTTTTCCATGAAAAAAAGTTAAAAACGCACAAAAAAATCATAACTTTTCAACGAAGCAACGTAGAGGGCTGGATTTTCGGGACGAAGTTTTAAATACCGTTTCGCAAACGAGTGAATCTTTTCAGAATTTTTCTGAAACGCATTAGGTCACTTCGTAAGTGAGCGACAGGGCAGCAAAAATTTTCTAAGTCAATTTTCAGCCATCCTCGAAGTGGTTTTCCGTGGGTTTCCCACTTCGTCTTCGGGCTAATGCCGGGATGGTTCCTTCCGTAAGGCCACGGCCGCCTCCTGCCCTCTTCAAAAACAGCGGGCTCGAAAGGATGGGTAAACGGCGGGAAGACATTTGGCCATCTTATTGCAAGGTGGGTAAACGGCGGGACTAGCCGTTTTGTCGAAAAATAAGTGGGCAAACGGCGGGAGCATGTTACGCTTTAGAATTAAAATTCGTTTTTACTGAAAAATAGTGCTATCCGGGCTGGAAGATCTGGCTGTGGCCGATTTTCAATTTTTTTATTTTTTCCATGAAAAAAAGTTAAAAACGCACAAAAAAATCATAACTTTTCAACGAAGCAACGTAGAGGGCTGGATTTTCGGGACGAAGTTTTAAATACCGTTTCGCAAACGAGTGAATCTTTTCAGAATTTTTCTGAAACGCATTAGGTCACTTCGTAAGTGAGCGACAGGGCAGCAAAAATTTTCTAAGTCCATTTTCATCCATCCTCGAAATGGTTTTCCGTGGTTTCCCACTTCGTCTTCGGGCTAATGCCGGGATGGTTCCTTCCGTAAGGCCACGGCCGCCGCCTGCCCACTTGTTCCTCTTCAAAAACAGCGGGATCGAAAGGATGGGTAAACGGCGGGAAGACATTTGGCCATCTTAATGCAAGGTGGGTAAACGGCGGGACTAGCCGTCTTGTCGAAAAATAAGTGGGCAAACAGCGGGAGCCTGTTACGCTTTAGAAATAAAATTCGTTTTTACTGAAAAATGTGCTATCCGGGCTGGAGAATCTGGCTGTGGCTGATTTTCAATTTTTTTATTTTTTCCATGAAAAAAAGGTAAAAACGCACAAAAAAATTCATAACTTTTCAACGAAGCAACGTAGAGGGCTGGATTTTCGGGACGAAGTTTTAAATACCGTTTCGCAAACGTGTGAATTTTTTCAGAATTTTTCCAAAATGCATTAGGTCACTTCGTAAGTGAGCGACAGGGCAGCGAAAATTTTCTAAGTCCATTTTCATTCATCCTCGAAATGGTTTTCCGTGGTTTCCCACTTCGTCTTCGGGCTAATGCCGGGATGGTTCCTTCCGTAAGGCCACGGCCGCCTCCTGCCCACTTGTTCCTCTTCAAAAACAGCGGGATCGAAAGAATGGGTAAACGGTGGGAAGACATTTGGCCATCTTAATGCAAGGTGGGTAAACGGCGGGACTAGCCGTCTTGTCGAAAAATAAGTGGGCAAACGGCGGGAGCCTGTTACGCTTTAGAATTAAAATTCGTTTTTACTGAAAAATAGTGCTATCCGGGCTGGAAGATCTGGCTGTGGCCGATTTTCATTTTTTTTATTTTTTCCATGAAAAAAAGGTAAAAACGCACAAAAAAATTCATAACTTTTCAACGAAGCAACGTAGAGGGCTGGATTCTAGGGACGATGTTTTAAATAACGTTTCTCAAACGTGTTAGTTTTTCGGAATTTTTCCAAAACGCATTAGGTCACTTCGTAAGTGAGCGACAGGGCAGCAAAAATTTTCTAAATCCATTCACCGGCTTTCAGCGACCCTCTGTTGCTACTGCATGTTCCGCCAGCTCACACGGGAGGCCCCGGCCTAAGCTGATGTACGGAGATGGCTGGCGAGTTGACGGACGATGCCAGGGGTTCGAGGGGTCAGGCTTGCGGGCAACTTCCGATGGATTTGCTAAGGGGGATCGAATGGGTGGGTAAGAGGCGGGACTAGCTGTCGTTTCGAAAGGTTGGGTAAACGGCGGGAAGACATTTGGCCATCTTAATGCAAGGTGGGTAAACGGCGGGACTAGCCGTCTTGTCGAAAAATAAGTGGGCAAACGGCGGGAGCCTGTTACGCTTTAGAATTAAAATTCGTTTTTACTGAAAAATAGTGCTATCCGGGCTGGAAGATCTGGCTGTGGCCGATTTTCAATTTTTTTATTTTTTCCATGAAAAAAAGGTAAAAACGCACAAAAAAAATCATAACTTTTCAACGAAGCAACGTAGAGGGCTGTATTTTAGGGACGATGTTTTAAATAACGTTTCTCAAACGTGTTAATTTTTTCAGAATTTTTCCAAAACGCATTAGGTCACTTCGTTAGTGAGCGACAGGGCAGCAAAAATTTTCTAAGTCAATTTTCAGCCATCCTCGAAGTGGTTTTCCGTGGTTTCCCACTTCGTCTTCGGGCTAATGCCGGGATGGTTCCTTCCGTAAGGCCACGGCCGCCTCCTGCCCACTTGTTCCTCTTCAAAAACAGCGGGATCGAAAGGATGGATAAACGGCGGGAAGACATTTGGCCATCTTAATGCAAGGTGGGTAAACGGCGGGACTAGCCGTCTTGTCGAAAAATAAGTGGGCTAGCGGCGGGAGCCTGTTACGCTTTAGAATTAAAATTCGTTTTTACTGAAAAATAGTGCTATCCGGGCTGAAAGATCTGGCTGTGGCCGATTTTCAAATTTTTTATTTTTTCCATGAAAAAAAAGTTAAAAAGGCACAAAAAAAATCATAACTTTTCAACGAAGTAACGTAGAGGGCTGGATTTTAGGGACGATGTTTTAAATAACGTTTCTCAAACGTGTTATTTTTTTCAGAATTTTTCCAAAACGCATTAGGTCACTTCGTAAGTGAGCGACAGGGCAGCAAAAATGTTCTGAGTCCATTCACCGGCTTTCAGCGACCCTCTGTTGCGGCTGCATGTTCCGCCAGCTCACACGGGAGGCCCCGGCCTAAGCTGATGTACGGAGATTACTGGCGAGTTGACGGACGATGCCAGGGGTTCGAGGGGTCAGGCTTGCTGGCAACTTCCGATGGATTTGCTAAGGGGGATCGAATGGGTGGGTAAGAGGCGGGACTAGCTGTCGTTTCGAAAGGTTGGGTAAACGGCGGGAAGTCATTTGGCCATCTTAATGCAAGGTGGGTAAAAGGCGGGACTAGCCGTCTTGTCGAAAAATAACTGGGTAAACGGTGGGCGAAAAATAAGTGGGTAAAGGGCGGTAGCAACTATTTAATCGAAAATTTGGGCGAGCACTGGGAGCAGCCTTCTCGTCGAAATAGTGGGTAGGCGGTGGGACTAGCTTTCGAAACTCGTCGAAAATGATGGGTAAAACGGCGGGAATAGACATCTCATAGAAATTATGTTTAACCAGCGGGAACGGCCATCTCGTCTCTCTCCCAGAGGCCATTTTGAAAGAGTTCGAAATTTTTCCTTTCGAAAATGTTCGAAACTACACACATCAAAAAAAGTTTTGCATCACCTCGGTTCCCAGATCTCCGGCATATAGACGTTGACTGTGTATATTGTATCCAAGATACAGTCCCTTTGACTGTTCATAGATGTCACTAAAACTGCTCAAAGATGTAAACAACCATGCATGAGCAGGGCCTATTAGACGGAGGGGGTACGACAGCCGATCAGTTCCAGTCATTCCACCAGGACGAAGGTACGCTGCTCATGTTGTCTGTAGTTCTACCATGCCTAGAAGGTCAATACCGCAGTTCAATCGCGTCCGCATTGTTACTTTGTGTCAAGAAGGGCTCTCAACAAGGGAAGTTTCCAGGCGTCTCAGAGTGTACCAAAGCGATGTTGTTCGGACATGGAGGCGGTACAGAGATACAGGAACTGTCGATGACAGGCCTCGCTCAGGCCGCCTAAGGGCTACTACTGTAGTGGATGACCGCTACTTACGGATTGCCGCTCGGAGGAACCCTGACAGCAATGCCACCATGTTGAATAATGCGTTTCGTTCAGCCACAGGACGTCGTGTTTCAACTCAAACTGTGCGCAATAGGCTGCATGATGCGCAACTTCACTCCCGACGTCCATGGCGATGTCCAGCTTTGCAACCCCGACACCATGCAGCGCGGTACAGATGGGCCCAACAACATGCTGAATGGACCCCACGGAATTGGCATCACGTTCTCTTCACCGATGAGTGTCGCATATGCCTTCAACCAGACAATCGTCGGAGACGTGTTTGGAGGCACCCTGGTCAGGCTGAACGTCTTAGACACACTGTCCAGCGAGTGCAGCAAGGTGGTGGTTCCTTGATCTTTTGGGGTGGCATTATGTGGGGCCGACGTACGCCACTGGTGGTCATGGAAGGCTCCGAAATGGCTTTACGATACCTGAATGACATCCTCCGACCCATAGTGCAACCATATCGGCAGAATATTGGAGAGGCATTTGTCTTCATGGACGACAATTCTCGACCTCATCGTGCACATCTTGTGAATGCGTTCCTTCAAGATAACGACCGGCTTTCAGCGACCCTCTGTTGCTACTGCATGTTCCGCCAGCTCACACGGGAGGCCCCGGCCTAAGCTGATGTACGGAGATGGCTGGCGAGTTGACGGACGATGCCAGGGGTTCGAGGGGTCAGGCTTGCGGGCAACTTCCGATGGATTTGCTAAGGGGGATCGAATGGGTGGGTAAGAGGCGGGACTAGCTGTCGTTTCGAAAGGTTGGGTAAACGGCGGGAAGACATTTGGCCATCTTAATGCAATGTGGGTAAACGGCGGGACTAGCCGTCTTGTCGAAAAATAAGTGGGCAAACGGCGGGAGCCTGTTACGCTTTAGAATTAAAATTCGTTTTTACTGAAAAATAGTGCTATCCGGGCTGGAAGATCTGGCTGTGGCCGATTTTCAATTTTTTTATTTTTTCCACGAAAAAAAAGTTAAAAACGCACAAAAAAAATCATAACTTTTCAACGAAGCAACGTAGAGGGCTGTATTTTAGGGACGATGTTTTAAATAACGTTTCTCAAACGTGTTAATTTTTTCAGAATTTTTCCAAAACGCATTAGGTCACTTCGTAAGTGAGCGACAGGGCAGCGAAAATTTTCTAAGTCCATTTTCATCCATCCTCGAAATGGTTTTCCGTGGTTTCCCACTTCGTCTTCGGGCTAATGCCGGGATGGTTCCTTCCGTAAGGCCACGGCCGCCTCCTGCCCACTTGTACCTCTTGAAAAACAGCGGGATCGAAAGGATGGGTGAACGGCGGGAAGACATTTGGCCATCTTAATGCAAGGTGGGTAAACGGCGGGACTAGCCATCTTGTCGAAAAATAAGTGGGCTAGCGGCGGGAGCCTGTTACGCTTTAGAATTAAAATTCGTTTTTACTGAAAAATAGTGCTATCTGGGCTGAAAGATCTGGCTGTGGCCGATTTTCAAATTTTTTATTTTTTCCATGAAAAAAAAATGTTAAAAAGGCACAAAAAAAATCATAACTTTTCAACGAAGTAACGTAGAGGGCTGGATTTAAGGGACGATGTTTTAAATAACGTTTCTCACACGTGTTAATTTTTTCAGAATTTTTCCAAAACGCATTAGGTCACTTCATAAGTGAGCGACAGGGTAGCAAAAATGTTCTAAGTCCATTCACCGGCTTTCAGCGACCCTCTGTTGCGGCTGCATGTTCCGCCAGCTCACACGGGAGGCCCCGGCCTAAGCTGATGTACGGAGATTACTGGCGAGTTGACGGACGATGCCAGGGGTTCGAGGGGTCAGGCTTGCTGGCAACTTCCGATGGATTTGCTAAGGGGGATCGAATGGGTGGTTAAGAGGCGGGACTAGCTGTCGTTTCGAAAGGTTGGGTAAACGGCGGGAAGACATTTGGCCATCTTAATGCAAGGTGGGTAAACGGCGGGACTAGCCATCTTGTAGAAAAAATAACTGGGTAAACGGCGGGCGAAAAATAAGTGGGTAAACGGCGGTAGCAACTATTTAATCGAAAATTTGGGCGAGCACTGGGAGCAGCCTTCTCGTCGAAATAGTGGGTAAGCGGTGGGACTAGCTTTCGAAACTCGTCGAAAATGATGGGTTAAACGGCGGGAATAGACATCTCATAGAAATTATGGTTAACCAGCGGGAACGGCCATCTCGTCTCTCTCCCAGAGGCCTTTTCGAAAGAGTTCGAAATTTTTCCTTTCGAAAATGTTCGAAACTCTTTGCATCTTCAGTCTAGGACTTGTTCCTCTTCAAAAACAGCGGGTTCGAAAGGGTGGGTAAACGGCGGGAGTAACTTTGGCCATCTTAATACAAGGAGGGTAGGCGGCGGTAGTAGCCGTCTAGTCGAAAAATAAGTTGGTAAACGGCGGGAAAATAGCGCTATCTGGGCTGGAAGATCTGGCTGTGGCCGATTTTCAAAATTTCTTATTTTTTCCATAAAAAAAAGTTAAAAACGCACAAAAAAATCATAACTTTTCAACGAAGCAACGTAGAGGGCTGGATTTTCGGGACGAAGTTTTAAATACCGTTTCGCAAGCGTGTGAATTTTTTCAGAATTTTTCCAAAAACGCATTAGGTCACTTCGTAAGTGAGCGACAGGGCAGCAAAAATTTTCTAAGTCCATTTTCATCCATCCTCGAAATGGTTTTCCGTGGTTTCCCACTTCGTCTTCGGGCTAATGCCGGGATGGTTCCTTCCGTAAGGCCACGGCCGCCTCCTGCCAACTTGTTCCTCTTCAAAAACAGCGGGATCGAAAGGATGGGTAAACGGCGGGAAGACATTTGGCCATCTTAATGCAAGGTGGGTAAACGGCGGGACTAGCCGTCTTATCGAAAAATAAGTGGGCTAACGGCGGGAGCCTGTTACGCTTTAGAATTAAAATTCGTTTTTACTGAAAAATAGTGCTATCCGGGCTGACGGATCTGGCTGTGGCCGATTTTCAAATTTTTTATTTTTTCCATGAAAAAAAGTTAAAAACGCACAAAAAAATTCATAACTTTTCAACGAAGCAACGTAGAGGGCTGGATTCTAGGGACGATGTTTTAAATAACGTTTCTCAAACGTGTTAATTTTTCGGAATTTTTCCAAAACGCATTAGGTCACTTCGTAAGTGAGCGACAGGGCAGCAAAAATTTTCTAAGTCCATTTTCATCCATCCTCGAAATGGTTTTCCGTGGTTTCCCACTTCGTCTTCGGGCTAATGCCGGGATGGTTCCTTCCGTAAGGCCACGGCCGCCTCCTGCCCACTTGTTCCTCTTCAAAAACAGCGGGATCGAAAGAATGGGTAAACGGTGGGAAGACATTTGGCCATCTTAATGCAAGGTGGGTAAACGGCGGGACTAGCCGTCTTGTCGAAAAATAAGTGGGCAAACGGCGGGAGCCTGTTACGCTTTAGAATTAAAATTCGTTTTTACTGAAAAATAGTGCTATCCGGGCTGGAAGATCTGGCTGTGGCCGATTTTCATTTTTTTTATTTTTTCCATGAAAAAAAGGTAAAAACGCACAAAAAAATTCATAACTTTTCAACGAAGCAACGTAGAGGGCTGGATTCTAGGGACGATGTTTTAAATAACGTTTCTCAAACGTGTTAGTTTTTCGGAATTTTTCCAAAACGCATTAGGTCACTTCGTAAGTGAGCGACAGGGCAGCAAAAATTTTCTAAATCCATTCACCGGCTTTCAGCGACCCTCTGTTGCTACTGCATGTTCCGCCAGCTCACACGGGAGGCCCCGGCCTAAGCTGATGTACGGAGATGGCTGGCGAGTTGACGGACGATGCCAGGGGTTCGAGGGGTCAGGCTTGCGGGCAACTTCCGATGGATTTGCTAAGGGGGATCGAATGGGTGGGTAAGAGGCGGGACTAGCTGTCGTTTCGAAAGGTTGGGTAAACGGCGGGAAGACATTTGGCCATCTTAATGCAAGGTGGGTAAACGGCGGGACTAGCCGTCTTGTCGAAAAATAAGTGGGCAAACGGCGGGAGCCTGTTACGCTTTAGAATTAAAATTCGTTTTTACTGAAAAATAGTGCTATCCGGGCTGGAAGATCTGGCTGTGGCCGATTTTCAATTTTTTTATTTTTTCCATGAAAAAAAGGTAAAAACGCACAAAAAAAATCATAACTTTTCAACGAAGCAACGTAGAGGGCTGTATTTTAGGGACGATGTTTTAAATAACGTTTCTCAAACGTGTTAATTTTTTCAGAATTTTTCCAAAACGCATTAGGTCACTTCGTTAGTGAGCGACAGGGCAGCAAAAATTTTCTAAGTCAATTTTCAGCCATCCTCGAAGTGGTTTTCCGTGGTTTCCCACTTCGTCTTCGGGCTAATGCCGGGATGGTTCCTTCCGTAAGGCCACGGCCGCCTCCTGCCCACTTGTTCCTCTTCAAAAACAGCGGGATCGAAAGGATGGATAAACGGCGGGAAGACATTTGGCCATCTTAATGCAAGGTGGGTAAACGGCGGGACTAGCCGTCTTGTCGAAAAATAAGTGGGCTAGCGGCGGGAGCCTGTTACGCTTTAGAATTAAAATTCGTTTTTACTGAAAAATAGTGCTATCCGGGCTGAAAGATCTGGCTGTGGCCGATTTTCAAATTTTTTATTTTTTCCATGAAAAAAAAGTTAAAAAGGCACAAAAAAAATCATAACTTTTCAACGAAGTAACGTAGAGGGCTGGATTTTAGGGACGATGTTTTAAATAACGTTTCTCAAACGTGTTATTTTTTTCAGAATTTTTCCAAAACGCATTAGGTCACTTCGTAAGTGAGCGACAGGGCAGCAAAAATGTTCTGAGTCCATTCACCGGCTTTCAGCGACCCTCTGTTGCGGCTGCATGTTCCGCCAGCTCACACGGGAGGCCCCGGCCTAAGCTGATGTACGGAGATTACTGGCGAGTTGACGGACGATGCCAGGGGTTCGAGGGGTCAGGCTTGCTGGCAACTTCCGATGGATTTGCTAAGGGGGATCGAATGGGTGGGTAAGAGGCGGGACTAGCTGTCGTTTCGAAAGGTTGGGTAAACGGCGGGAAGTCATTTGGCCATCTTAATGCAAGGTGGGTAAAAGGCGGGACTAGCCGTCTTGTCGAAAAATAACTGGGTAAACGGTGGGCGAAAAATAAGTGGGTAAAGGGCGGTAGCAACTATTTAATCGAAAATTTGGGCGAGCACTGGGAGCAGCCTTCTCGTCGAAATAGTGGGTAGGCGGTGGGACTAGCTTTCGAAACTCGTCGAAAATGATGGGTAAAACGGCGGGAATAGACATCTCATAGAAATTATGTTTAACCAGCGGGAACGGCCATCTCGTCTCTCTCCCAGAGGCCATTTTGAAAGAGTTCGAAATTTTTCCTTTCGAAAATGTTCGAAACTACACACATCAAAAAAAGTTTTGCATCACCTCGGTTCCCAGATCTCCGGCATATAGACGTTGACTGTGTATATTGTATCCAAGATACAGTCCCTTTGACTGTTCATAGATGTCACTAAAACTGCTCAAAGATGTAAACAACCATGCATGAGCAGGGCCTATTAGACGGAGGGGGTACGACAGCCGATCAGTTCCAGTCATTCCACCAGGACGAAGGTACGCTGCTCATGTTGTCTGTAGTTCTACCATGCCTAGAAGGTCAATACCGCAGTTCAATCGCGTCCGCATTGTTACTTTGTGTCAAGAAGGGCTCTCAACAAGGGAAGTTTCCAGGCGTCTCAGAGTGTACCAAAGCGATGTTGTTCGGACATGGAGGCGGTACAGAGATACAGGAACTGTCGATGACAGGCCTCGCTCAGGCCGCCTAAGGGCTACTACTGTAGTGGATGACCGCTACTTACGGATTGCCGCTCGGAGGAACCCTGACAGCAATGCCACCATGTTGAATAATGCGTTTCGTTCAGCCACAGGACGTCGTGTTTCAACTCAAACTGTGCGCAATAGGCTGCATGATGCGCAACTTCACTCCCGACGTCCATGGCGATGTCCAGCTTTGCAACCCCGACACCATGCAGCGCGGTACAGATGGGCCCAACAACATGCTGAATGGACCCCACGGAATTGGCATCACGTTCTCTTCACCGATGAGTGTCGCATATGCCTTCAACCAGACAATCGTCGGAGACGTGTTTGGAGGCACCCTGGTCAGGCTGAACGTCTTAGACACACTGTCCAGCGAGTGCAGCAAGGTGGTGGTTCCTTGATGTTTTGGGGTGGCATTATGTGGGGCCGACGTACGCCACTGGTGGTCATGGAAGGCTCCGAAACGGCTTTACGATACCTGAATGACATCCTCCGACCCATAGTGCAACCATATCGGCAGAATATTGGAGAGGCATTTGTCTTCATGGACGACAATTCTCGACCTCATCGTGCACATCTTGTGAATGCGTTCCTTCAAGATAACGACCGGCTTTCAGCGACCCTCTGTTGCTACTGCATGTTCCGCCAGCTCACACGGGAGGCCCCGGCCTAAGCTGATGTACGGAGATGGCTGGCGAGTTGACGGACGATGCCAGGGGTTCGAGGGGTCAGGCTTGCGGGCAACTTCCGATGGATTTGCTAAGGGGGATCGAATGGGTGGGTAAGAGGCGGGACTAGCTGTCGTTTCGAAAGGTTGGGTAAACGGCGGGAAGACATTTGGCCATCTTAATGCAATGTGGGTAAACGGCGGGACTAGCCGTCTTGTCGAAAAATAAGTGGGCAAACGGCGGGAGCCTGTTACGCTTTAGAATTAAAATTCGTTTTTACTGAAAAATAGTGCTATCCGGGCTGGAAGATCTGGCTGTGGCCGATTTTCAATTTTTTTATTTTTTCCACGAAAAAAAAGTTAAAAACGCACAAAAAAAATCATAACTTTTCAACGAAGCAACGTAGAGGGCTGTATTTTAGGGACGATGTTTTAAATAACGTTTCTCAAACGTGTTAATTTTTTCAGAATTTTTCCAAAACGCATTAGGTCACTTCGTAAGTGAGCGACAGGGCAGCAAAAATTTTCTAAGTCAATTTTCAGCCATCCTCGAAGTGGTTTTCCGTGGTTTCCCACTTCGTCTTCGGGCTAATGCCGGGATGGTTCCTTCCGTAAGGCCACGGCCGCCTCCTGCCCACTTGTTCCTCTTCAAAAACAGCGGGATCGAAAGGATGGATAAACGGCGGGAAGACATTTGGCCATCTTAATGCAAGGTGGGTAAACGGCGGGACTAGCCGTCTTGTCGAAAAATAAGTGGGCTAGCGGCGGGAGCCTGTTACGCTTTAGAATTAAAATTCGTTTTTACTGAAAAATAGTGCTATCCGGGCTGAAAGATCTGGCTGTGGCCGATTTTCAATTTTTTTATTTTTTCCATGAAAAAAAAAGTTAAAAAGGCACAAAAAAAATCATAACTTTTCAACGAAGTAACGTAGAGGGCTGGATTTTAGGGACGATGTTTTAAATAACGTTTCTCAAACGTGTTAATTTTTTCAGAATTTTTCCAAAACGCATTAGGTCACTTCGTAAGTGAGCGACAGGGCAGCAAAAATGTTCTAAGTCCATTCACCGGCTTTCAGCGACCCTCTGTTGCGGCTGCATGTTCCGCCAGCTCACACGGGAGGCCCCGGCCTAAGCTGATGTACGGAGATTACTGGCGAGTTGACGGACGATGCCAGGGGTTCGATGGGTCAGGCTTGCTGGCAACTTCCGATGGATTTGCTAAGGGGGATCGAATGGGTGGGTAAGAGGCGGGACTAGCTGTAGTTTCGAAAGGTTGGGTAAACGGCGGGAAGTCATTTGGCCATCTTAATGCAAGGTGGGTAAAAGGCGGGACTAGCCGTCTTGTCGAAAAATAACTGGGTAAACGGCGGGCGAAAAAAAAGTGGGTAAACGGCGGTAGCAACTATTTAATCGAAAATTTGGGCGAGCACTGGCAGCAGCCTTCTCGTTGAAATAGTGGGTAAGCGGTGGGACTAGCTTTCGAAACTCATCGAAAATGATGGGTTAAAAGGCGGGAATAGACATCTCATCGAAATGATGGTTAACCAGCGGGAACGGCCATCTCGTCTCTCTCCCAGAGGCCTTTTCGAAAGAGTTCGAAATTTTTCCTTTCGAAAATATTCGAAACTATTTCCATCTTCAGTCTAGGACTTGTTCCTCTTCAAAAACAGCGGGATCGAAAGGGTGGGTAAACGGCGATAGCAACTATTTAATCGAAAATTTGGGCGAGCACTGGGAGCAGCCTCCTCGTCGAAATAGTGGGTAAGCGGTGGGACTAGCTTTCGAAACTCGCCGAAAATGATGGGTTAAACGGCGGGAATAGACATCTCATCGAAATGATGGTTAACCAGCGGGAACGGCCATCTCGTCTCTCTCCCAGAGGCCTTTTCGAAAGAGTTCGAAATTTTTCCTTTCGAAAATATTCGAAACTATTTCCATCTTCAGTCTAGGACTTGTTCCTCTTCAAAAACAACGGGATCGAAAGGGTGGGTAAACGGCGGTAGCAACTATTTAATCGAAAATTTGGGCGAGCTCTGGGAGCAGTCTTCTCGTCGAAATAGTGGGTAAGCGGTGGGACTAGCTTTCGAAACTCGTCGAAAATGATGGGTTAAACGGCGGGAATAGACATCTCATCGAAATGATGGTTAACCAGCGGGAACGGCCATCTCGTCTCTCTCCCAGAGGCCTTTTCGAAAGAGTTCGAAATTTTTCCTTTCAAAAATGTTCGAAACTATTTCCATCCTCAGTCTAGGACTTGTTCCTCTTCAAAAACAGCGGGATCGAAAGGGTGGGTAAATGGCGGTAGCAACTATTTAATCGAAAATTTGGGCGAGCACTGGGAGCAGCCTTTGGGTAGTTTATTGGCTGAGGATTAACCCACCCACCTAGGAAAGATGATTAAGAAAAGGAAGTGGGTTTCGGACTGGAGAAAAAGGATAGAGAAATAGGATGAGAGTTCCACAAAAGTTATAAAATTAACATTAAATACACTTAGAGGCAGTTGCCACTGAAAATTCGCTCTCTGATACTTAAAGTAGGTACGGACTTGGTCGAAGCTAACGGGAACCGCAGCTATGACTTGGGCGGTTTGCAAGAGAGAGGCTTTAGTGTATTTCCTCCCAAGCATGCATAAGACTACTATGGGGAAAGGTGTTGGTCTGGCAAGACTGAGAGTAACCGATTTATTGTATGTCTTTTCAAAGAAATTCGTTTTTGCGAAGTAATTCGAAGAATGCCAATAATTTGAATCAAGTTTGGTATTTCCAGTTTTCGAAGTTATAGAGTTCCTGAAAATGCGACCCAGTGCTTCCAGGAAGGATAGTGATAAAAAATTATACCTTGGAAAGTAATTTTGGTAAGTGAACCAATGGTTGCATTTGGAAATGGCTAAGCCTTTACTCAGCGAGAGGCCAGCTAAAAGCTTAGACTAAGAAGAAACCCTTATCTTTTCGAAAATTGACCATAAGTTTTCGGAGAGGATCTCCACAAGGAGGTAGCTGGCGTAGCGAGCTTTACTTGCCTTACTGGCCAGTTAGAATTAGCTATTAAAGCTAAGAGAAACTATAACAAGATTGCCACTAAGAGTTCTTGCTCAAATGCAACGAGTGGTGAAAGCCCTATTAATAGATTTAATGGCATCGAGTAGGGAGAGCCAAGGAGGATAGGATCTTGCTTAACCATTGTATTAGAAAAATGAAAAGGCGAACAGAAACGCTTAATTTATTTAACAATTCAAAAGAAGTTGATAACTTTAACAAATAAATAATTTTCAATTTAGTTAACAAATTTTAGGTCACAGACCTCAGAAGACATTAAAAGTTTGCTCCAGGCAATTGACAATTCTTTAGGTTTCAAACCTGGTACTAAAATCTTTGTAAGATTAAAAAAAAGGCAAATGAAATGATTAAAGTTTAGACATTCAATAGAGTACAAGGAGTGTACTCTGAGAAATTTCCAGGTAACTGTTTTAGAAAAGGTTACAACTTCGAAAATAACAATAAGAAAAACATGAAGAATAAGATAGAAGTTCCTACAACTTCTTATATTTATACAGATTTACTGTTGGGTATTATGCAAATAAGGGCAGGTCACTTACTGTGAAACCTGAAGAGAAGATCAACTAGGAAGGTTCTAGACTTCCTGTATTTAGATAGGAATCACTAGATAAATGGGGCAAGTTTCCCTTTCGTGATACCTAGAAACAACTCACTAATGAGTTAAAAGAATTGTATTCTCTCATTAGAAGGGAGAAACAATGTAAGTTTAAAACATGTGCTAGACACTTAGTTATGCAGAGGTTAATTAATTACACATAAGAAAAAATGGGAGGGCACATCTATAGTTTGACACCTCGTTGAAACAGACCTAAATTTAAAAGTTTATTACGGATTGTTAGTAAGAGGTTTAGGAAAGAGAAATTGGGATTGAGGAAAAATGTTCATGGCCTTATTTAAATGTAACCGGACGATCGCGACGCGGAAGAAATGCTGAGAGAACACTGTTTATCACTATAGTTCGTTGAATAGATGAAAAGTTCACTATAGAAACACGAAAGTTTATGGCAAAGAAAGTTATTTCAATTTGTAAAAGTGACTGGTTGCACTAGATGAGCAAAAGTCTATTGCCGGAGAAAATGGTGGATTACAATTAAATGCGCCATAGAACATCCAACGGTGGAAGAAAATTCGCTATTGAGCTTTGATTCAGAAGTGAGATTCTTCAATTTTAAATAGTATTCTCACAAGTGAGTGAAAATTACATGACGGCAGGACTTGTAGATAAAGTACAAGATCTGGAAGGTTCCAGAACGATCTTAGTAGAAGAATGGGTTCAAAGATAATCCAACGGTGGAGCGAGCTTAGTATTTTACAGACAGCGGGTATTAGATAATATCCCACGTAGTGAGAAGATCTCTCAGTTAAATAGCTTAAGAAAAGATACTTTCTATTAATGTTGTCTTAGACAGACAAGGCCTAACATGGCAAATCCCACGAAGAATGATTACCGCCCCACAAGTAATCTCACGCTGTCTATAAAATAATCAATAAAAGCATGTAGATAAAATTGATGAAGATGAGGTTAAGACCTAAGTCTGTACTTATCTTGGTTGCATGTTGAAAGTGAAGTTCCCCTTGACGATATCTAATATGCCAACATGGCGTAGAAAGTAGAGTATGCCTCTTGGTTTGAGGAGACTGGCTCGAGTTGAGCCTTAACTGACCGAGTCAACTGCCGACTTACAAGTGAGACGCACTCAGCAGAACGCGAAGGGACCAGGAAAGGGAAAAAAGTGGGGGTATGAGACAATAGGAGAACATATAAACATAGCCAACATTACAACAAAAAATTGATTTTCTTGATGAGCTGGTCTTCAAAGAGTTGATAACCGATGATACTAGCGCAGCATGGTGAGTGAAACAGTAGACGTAGTTCTCTTGCTCACGGAGAATTTAGCTGGCGATTGTAACAAGATCTGGTGGCCAGATGGATAAGTAAATCCTCTTGCACCAGGAAGAATTGAGGAGCTTCAGAGATTCGCTGCGAGATGACGCTAGGTGGGTCACAGAAGATATATATCTAGAACAGACTCATGAAGACATAAGAGATTTGCCAATCAAAGAGAAAATAGAAGATCACTGTTGGTGTTTGATAAGAAAGGAAGAAATGAACATGCAAGGAGCAATAAAAATTATATCTCACGTACCGTGTATTCAAAGAATACACCATACTGGGAAGGGCAAACACCAACAGAGAACAAATAAGCAGTTAGACATTTAAAGGTAATGGAGCGATCAAAGACAGTGGTCTTGTGATCGAACCATTAGTGGTCAAGATTTTGGCCACCCTGACTCTCCCATCTCTTCCAGGATAACACTCAGTCACTCTACAAGAGATCCATACTAGGGGGGTGAAACATCCCTAACCAAGACCAAGTCCCCCACTTTTATGTCAGGACTGGAAAGAAACCACTTCTGTCTCCGTTGCAAGGAAGTTAAATATTCCAAGTTCCACCTCTTCCCAAAAGAATTATGGAGGGCTTCAAGTTTACGCCAAGCGATAGGTAGATTAGAATCCCTGTAAGAATTGGGAAGAGGAGGAGGGGCAGAAAGAGAAGTGCCGATAAGGAAGTGACCAGGTGTAAGTGGAAGCAGGTCATCAGGGTCATTGGAAAGCGCAGTTAAAGGACGAGAATTAACAACACCTTCAATCCGAACAGACAGTGAATTGAATTCTTCGTAAGTCAGAATGCGATTACCTAAGATTTTTCTTAAATGACGTTTAGTGAGCTTTACGCAAGATTCCCACCTACCACCGTGATGAGGAGCGTAGGGAGGTATAAAGCGCCATTTGAAACCCTTTGAGTTGGAAAAATTAGAAATTTGTTCCATGGCAGGAGAGGAAGTGAGAGCTTTCTTCCACAGGGAAGCTGCGCCCTGAAAAGTGGAAGCGTTATCAGAGAACATCTCTGAAGGAACACCACGCCTAGCAGTGAAGCGAGAGACAGCTGATAAAAAGTAAGAAGTAGAAGCATTCGTTACTAGTTCCAAGTGGATTGCGCCAGTAACCATGCAAACAAAGAGAGAAACATAAAGCTTACCAAACAATTTGCGTTTAGCTTCAGGAGAATTTCGTTGATATTGGAACGGACCCATATAGTCCACACCAGTTAATGCAAATGGGCGTATAGGAGAAGAGCGAAAAGAGGGCAGATCGCTCATTAATTGAGTATTGATTTTAGGTTTCGCTTTGAAGCAAGGAATGCACTTGTGAATTACAGAAGAAACTTCATGAATTCCATTTATAATCCAGTACTTTTCCCTTAAGAGGCAAAGCAGAGTGCGTGTGCCAACATGCAGATTACGATAATGAAAGTCACGTATAATTAAAAAGTTACGTGATGTTTTTGAGGCAAAATAACGGGATGCTTTTTGTCCTCAGAGAGCAAAGATTGCGAGAGCCTTCCACCTACCCTGAGTAACCCATGGTCATCAAGGAACGGAGCTAAAGCACGAAGACGACTGGATTTGGGAAGATCCCTTTTAGAAGAAAGCAAAGACAATTCAGAAGAAAAGGCTTCTTGCTGTGTCAGTTGTAAAACCTTAATGGTAGCGAGATTCAATTCATGATTGGTAAGGTGTGGTTTGGGGAGGAGAGGTTGGTCAACCACAAAATATTTCCATCTAAGGAGATAGGCAACAATTCGAATTAATTTGTGAAAGGAAGAATAGCGGGACAATAAGGGATGAGAAGCGTTGGAAACAAGACACGAAGCAATAGATAGAGGTACTTTAGCGTCAGGCAAGTTGGAGTTTGTAGCTGGAGGTTTAGAAGGCCATGAAGAAGAGTCTTTGATTAACCACGGGGGCCCATGCCAGTACAATTGGGAAGCTGCCAATTGAGAGGGTAAACAACCACGAGAGATAATATCGGCTGGGTTATCAGCACTGGGCACATGCCTCCATTGACATCCAGAAGAAAGAGTTTGAATTTTGGAAACCCTGTTTGCAACAAACGTTTGCCAGTGAGAGGGGTTCTTGGCGATCCAAGAAAGGGTGATCATGGAATCGCTCCAGAGATAGATTTGCGAGAATTCGACTTTTAATACTTCCCGTAATTTGTTAACAAGTTCTGCAGCCATGAGTGCAGCGCACAGTTCAAGCCTAGGCAAAGTGATAGTTTTAAGAGGAGCGACCTTCGATTTGGCACAAACAAGGTTGGAAACTGGAGATCCAAATAATGAACCGTGATAAACTAAATATGCGCAGCAACCGTAAGCTTTCTCGGAACTGTCCGCGAACACATGAAGGAAAAAGGATGCATTAGAATGAGCATTAATTAAATTCCTGGGAATTTCAATAACGGAAAGATCCAACAAATTGCTGCGAAACGAGTGCCAACGATTAAGAAAAGAAAGAGGGACAGTGTCATCCCATTCACATTTGAGCGAGCACAGCTCTTGCATGAAGAGTTTGGCTATAACGATAACTGGGGCAAGGAATTGAAGCGGATCAAAAGATTTTGCAATTTCAGAGAGAATTTGTCTTTTTGTGTTAGGAAGCTCTTCAGCGAGCGAAACTTTATAGATAAGAGTGTCAGTGCTAGTGCACCAATGAACTCCTAGAGTTTTTATGGATTCGGAGTTTCCACAAATTTCGACAGAAGAAGGATCTACGTCTTCGATGGGAAACTGGGCGAGAAACTCAGGGGAGTTGGAGTTCCACTTATGAAGTGGGAAACCTCCATTCCTTTACAATGTCTGAAGTTCTAAAGACACAAAAGAAGCTTCCTCCAAAGTGGGGAACGACTGCAAATAATCGTCAACATAGAATGACGTAGTTAGTGCTTCAGAAGTTTTGGAATTAAATAAATGACCATCTTGTGAGGCTAGCAAGTGTAAGGATCGGATAGCAAGGAAAGCAGAGGGATTCAAGCCATAAGTAACCGCTTTTAAGTGAAATACCTTAATGGGCTTGCTGATTTCATCACGCCACAAGATTCTTTGGAGATCTCGTTGTTCCGGTTGAATTAAAACTTGGCGGTACATCTGTTTTATATCAGCTATGACAGCTATGGGAAATAATCTAAAGTTTAAGAGTATAGCAGATAGATCTGACTGAATAGCAGGACCAGAGTAAAGAGTGTCGTTAAGGCTGTTGCCATTAACGTCGGGCGATGAACCATTGAAAACAACTCGGATTTTATCTTTTACAAGAGGGTTTTTCCACACGGGATGATGATTTAAATAAACCGTTTCAATTGGGGGGTGCAATTCATCATCAGATTTGTTAACAACTTCCATATGATCTAAGCTTTCATACTCATCCATGAAATCAGTGTACTGCTGTTTGACAAGGGGTTCTTTTTTGAATTTGCTCTCGATAGCAAAGAGAGCTTTTCGAGCTTTAGGCTGAGAGTTAATAAGTTTGGGGGGATTGTGTAATCTTGGCATTTGAACAACGAACCGGCCATCAGAAGAACGAGTGGTGGTGTTCAAAAAACGTTGCTCACAGAATTCATTTTCTGAAGAGGTTACATTAGGAGAATCAACGCTTTCAAGCCTCCAAAACTGTTCCAGGTCAGTATTGGAGAAGTAACATTGCGATGCAGGTTGGGGAGAATAATGGGGAAGTTGACCTGTGACGATCCATCCTAAATTAGTGTCTCTGGCGACCACGTTTGAGGATAACTTGCGAACCTGTTTACGAAGGCAATTCCAAAAGACATTGGCACTAAAGAGTATGTCAATGGGGTTTTGTATGTTAAACAAAGGATCGGCTAGCCTTAAATGCGAGGGAATGTTTAACCCTGAAATATCCACTGAGTGACTTGGAGTGTCTTCTCCAATGCTATTAAGAATTAGACAATTAAGTTTAAAGAAGTTGTTTCTATGACAAATATCTCTTATGGTTAGCTTCGAGAATTGTAAAGCTTGCGATTTTGAGCTGTTGATGCCCGACACGCTGATATAAGTGGGGTTTACAGGTAGGCCTAGTTTTCTAATCAAGGAATTAGACACAAAATCATGAGTTGCCGCTGAATCTAGAAGACCGCGTGCACGGACCCAGTTGCCAAAGTTATCCTGAACTTCGATTTGGACAGTAGACAACAATACTTGAGCACTGCGAATGGACTTGGCATTTTGAATATACGATGAAGTATTAGAACTGTTAGCACTATCATTTTTCGGAGAAGTAGATGCGGTCGATGACCTTGCCTGATCATGACGATGTAGCAAAGTGTGATGAGCCTATTCACAATGGTAGCAAAGTCTTGTGGACTTACAATTAGAAGCAGAATGCGTGGGCGCTAGGCAGTTGAAACAATGTTTGTTTTGAGCAACTAATTTTCTTCTGTCGTCGACTGACATTTCTTTAAGGATTTACAGTGGTATAGGGCATGGGGATCTTTACAAAGTATGCACTTTACAGGTTCGTTTAAACTCTTGCGAGGTTCGCTTTGAGTGTTTAAAACAATAGAGCTAGCAACACGACGTTCACTAGACCTAGTTGGGTAACCAGTAGTGTTTGATTTAAATTTGGATGAGTTGAACCCGGGTTATTGGGTATTAGACGCTGAGCGTTCGCTTTTGGGTTTGATGGACATTAATTCAAATTTGGAACTAGGAGATGAAGGTTCACTTTGATTAGCTAGAGCGGTTAAGAGTTGGCATCTAGCGTTTATGAAAGTAACTAAATGCTCGTAAGTGTAGTCGTCTTCTTTAGAAAGTTCAATTTCCCAAGCTTTGAGGGTAGCAGCATCAACTTTAGAAACCACTAAATGTATTAGGAAAGTATCCCAATGATCAGTAGGTTGATCTAATTGGGACAAAGCCTTAACGTGAAGTTGTGTAGTGTCAACTAGAGTACGCAAACTAGTGACGTCATTGTGCTGTGACGCAGGTAGATTGAACAGAGCCTTTATATGGCGTTGAATACGTAACCGTAAATTTCCATATCTTTCCTTTAATAAGTTAAAGGCAATGGGGTAATTTTCGGCACGCAGAGGAAGTGCTTCGACCAACTGCAAAGCTTGACCTCGGAGGATAGATCTCAAGTAATGAAACTTGTAAATGACTTGAATGTCTTCATTGTCATGAACAAGGGAGCAAAATAATTCATAGAAAGAATCCCAAGTGGATTCATCTCCAGAGAAATGGGGTAAATCAATTTTAGGTAAAATTGGTTTGGGTTTGTGAGTACCTTCACGGCAAGAAGTTTGTGGTTCGTGAAGGGAACCAAGAACAGAAGCATCCTTTTTCTGCTCCTCTTCGAGCTGGCGTATTATTTTGAAAGCAGAACCTATGCCTTCGTAATAATGGTTTTCTACTTCGACTCGATCTTCGGTTTGATTGAGCATACAAGTTTCTATTTCAGTTTGAATGTTACAATAATTTTCATAAGAACGTTCAAAATCCCTTACACGATGTTTCAACAAGTCTAATTGAGCTTCTGAGGGATCCAACTCTTATATGTACTTTCTGAAACGGGTAATTTGCCCTTTATAGGATGCTCGTTTAGAAGTAAGTTTTTCATCTTTATCCTTTTCAGTAGGAGCCATGTTAAAAAAATAGATTGAAATATAACTCACGAAACTGTGGAACCTTGGAAATGCTGTCAAGCTGGCAGCAGCAATAAGTAGAAAGAACGGGACACACCAAAGGAGACAGGAGCGGCTTCTTTCCCCTTCACAGGCTTTGCACGATGTGGTTATAGCTGAAAGATTCAAAGCAGAAATTAATAATTTGCAAAGTATTGTCAAATGACACTTTTAAAAAGAATAAAATGGAAAATGGACTCTTCCGGGTTTCTGGGACCAAATTTTGGAAGATGATTAAGAAAAGGAAGTGGGTTTCGGACTGGAGAAAAAAGATAGAGAAATAGGATGAGAGTTCCACAAAAGTTATAAATTTAACTTTAAATACACTTAGAGGCAGTTGCCACTGAAAATTCGCTCTCTGATACCTAAAGTAGGTACGGACTTGGTCGAAGCTAACGGGAACTGCAGCTAGGACTTGGGCGGTTTGCAAGAGAGAGGCTTTAGTGTATTTCCTCCCAAGCATGCATAAGACTACTAAGGGGAAAGGTGTTGGTCTGGAAAAACTGAGAGTAACCGATTTACTGTATGTCTTTTCAAAGAAATTCGTTTTTGCGAAGTAATTCGAAGAATGCCAATAATTTGAATCAAGTTTGGTATTTCCAGTTTTCGAAGTTATAGAGTTCCTGAAAATGCGACCCAGTGCTTCCAGGAAGGATAGTGATAAAAAATTATACCTTGGAATGTAATTTTGGTTAGTGAACCAATGGTTGCATTTGGAAATGGCAAAGCCTTTACTCTGCGAGAGGCCGGGTAAAAGCTTAGACAAAGAAGAAACACTTATCTTTTGGAAAATTGACCATAAGTTTTCGGAGAGGATCTCCACAAGCAGGTAGCTGGCGTAGCGAACTTTACTTGCCTTACTGGCCAGTTAGAATTAGCTTTTAAATCTAAGAGAAACTTTAACAAGATTGCCACTAAGAGTTCTTGCTCAAATGCAACGAGTGGTGAAAGCCCTATCAATAGATTTAATGGCATCGAGTAGGGAGAGCCAAGGAGGATAGGATCTTGCTTAACCGTTGTATTAGAAAAATGAAAAAGCGAAAAGAAACGCTTAATTTATTTAACAGTTCAAAAGAAGTTGATAACTTTAACAAATAAATAATTTTCAATTTATTTAACAAATTTTAGGTCACAGACCTCAGAAGACATTAAAAGTTTGCTCCAGGCAATTGACAATTCTTTAGGTTTCAAACCTGGTACTAAAATCTTTGTAAGATTTTAAAAAAGGCAAATGAAATGATTAAAGTTTAGACATTCAATAGAGTACAAGGAGTGTACTCTAAGAAATTTCCAGGTAACTGTTTTAGAAAAGGTTACAACTTCGAAAATAACAATAAGAAAAACATGAAGAATAAGATAGAAGTTCCTACAACTTCTTATATTTATACAGATTTACTGTTGGGTATTATGCAAATAAGGGCAGGTCACTTACTGTGAAACCTGAAGAGAAGATCAACAAGGAAGGTTCTAGACTTCCTGTATTTAGATAGGAATCACTAGATAAATGGGGCAAGTTTCCCTTTCGTGATACCTAGAAACAACTCACTAATGAGTTAAAAGAATTGTATTCTCTCATTAGAAGGGAGAAACAATGTAAGTTTAAAACGTGTGCTAGACACTTAGTTATGCAGAGTTTAATTAATTACACATAAGAAAAAATGGGAGGGCACATCTATAGATGGACACCTCGTTGAAACAGACCTAAATTTAAAAGTTTATTACGGATTGTTAGTAAGAGGTTTAGGAAAGAGAAATTGGGATTGAGGAAAAATGTTCATGGCCTTATTTAAATGTAACCGGACGATCGCGACGCGGAAGAAATGCTGAGAGAACACTGTTTATCACTATAGTTCGTTGAATAGATGAAAAGTTCACTATAGAAACACGAAAGTTTATGGCAAAGAAAGTTATTTCAATTTGTAAAAATGACTGGTTGCACTAGATGAGCAAAAGTCTATTGCTGGAGAAAATGGTGGATTACAATTAAATGCGCCATAGAACATCCAACGGTGGAAGAAAATTCGCTATTGAGCTTTGATTCAGAAGTGAGATTCTTCAATTTTAAATAGTATTCTCACAAGTGAGTGAAAATTACATGACGGCAGGACTTGTAGATAAAGTACAAGATCTGGAAGGTTCCAGAAAGATCTTAGCAGAAGAATGGGTTCAAAGATAATCCAACGGTGGAGCGAGCTTAGTATTTTACAGACAGCGGGTATTAGATAATATCCCACGTAGTGAGAAGATCTCTCAGTTAAATAGCTTAAGAAAAGATACTTTCTATTAATGTTGTCTTAGACAGACAAGGCCTAACATGGCAAATCCCACGAAGAATGATTACCGCCCCACAAGTAATCTCACGCTGTCTATAAAATAATCAATAAGAGCATGTAGATAAAATTGATGAAGATGAGGTTAAAACCTTAAGTCTGTACTTATCTTGGTTGCATGTTGAAAGTGAAGTTCCCCTCGACGATATCTAATATGCCAACATGGCGTAGAAAGTAGAGTATGCCTCTTGGTTTGAGGAGACTGGCTCGAGTTGAGCCTTAACTGACCGAGTCAACTGCCGACTTACAAGTGAGACCCACTCAGCAGAACGCGAAGGGACCAGGAAAGGGAAAAAAGTGGGGGTAGGAGACAAAAGGAGAACATATAAACATAGCCAACATTACAACAAAAAATTGAGTATCTCTTGATGAGCTGGTCTTCAAAGAGTTGATAACAGATGACACTAGCGCAGCATGGTGAGTGAAACAGTAGACGTAGTTCTCTTGCTCACAGAGAAATTAGCTGGCGATGGTAACAAGACCTGGTGGCCAGATGGATAAGTAAATCCTCTTGCACCAGGAAGAATTGAGGAGCTTCAGAGATTCGCTGCGAGATGACGCTAGGTGGGTCACAGAAGATATGTATCTAGAACAGACTCATGAAGACATAAGAGATTTGCCCATCAAAGAGAAAATAGAAGATCACTGTTGGTGTTTGATAAGAAAGGAAGAAATGAACATGCAAGGAGCAATAAAAATTATATCTCACGTACCGTGTATTCTAAGAATACACCAGCCTTCTCGTCGATATAGTGGGTAAGCGGTGGGACTAGCTTTCGAAACTCGTCGAAAATGATGGGTTAAACGGCGGGAATAGACATCTCATCGAAATTATGGTTAACCAGCGGGATCGGCCATCTCGTCTCTCTCCCAGAGGCCTTTTCGAAAGAGTTCGAAATTTTTCCTTTCGAAAATGTTCGAAACTATTTGCATCTTCAGCCTAGGACTTGTTCCTCTTCAAAAACAGCGGGATCGAAAGGGTGGGTAAACGGCGGGAAGACATTTGGCCATCTTATTGCAAGGTGGGTAAACGGCGGGACTAGCCGTCTTGTCGAAAAATAAGTGGGCAAACGGCGGGAGCCTGTTACGCTTTAGAATTAAAATTCGTTTTTACTGAAAAATAGTGCTATCCGGGCTGGAAGATCTGGCTGTGGCCGATTTTCAATTTTTTTATTTTTTCCACGAAAAAAAAGTTAAAAACGCACAAAAAAAATCATAACTTTTCAACGAAGCAACGTAGAGGGCTGTATTTTAGGGACGATGTTTTAAATAACGTTTCTCAAACGTGTTAATTTTTTCAGAATTTTTCCAAAACGCATTAGGTCACTTCGTAAGTGAGCGACAGGGCAGCGAAAATTTTCTAAGTCCATTTTCATCCATCCTCGAAATGGTTTTCCGTGGTTTCCCACTTCGTCTTCGGGCTAATGCCGGGATGGTTCCTTCCGTAAGGCCACGGCCGCCTCCTGCCCACTTGTACCTCTTGAAAAACAGCGGGATCGAAAGGATGGGTGAACGGCGGGAAGACATTTGGCCATCTTAATGCAAGGTGGGTAAACGGCGGGACTAGCCATCTTGTCGAAAAATAAGTGGGCTAGCGGCGGGAGCCTGTTACGCTTTAGAATTAAAATTCGTTTTTACTGAAAAATAGTGCTATCTGGGCTGAAAGATCTGGCTGTGGCCGATTTTCAAATTTTTTATTTTTTCCATGAAAAAAATATGTTAAAAAGGCACAAAAAAAATCATAACTTTTCAACGAAGTAACATAGAGGGCTGGATTTAAGGGACGATGTTTTAAATAACGTTTCTCACACGTGTTAATTTTTTCAGAATTTTTCCAAAACGCATTAGGTCACTTCATAAGTGAGCGACAGGGTAGCAAAAATGTTCTAAGTCCATTCACCGGCTTTCAGCGACCCTCTGTTGCGGCTGCATGTTCCGCCAGCTCACACGGGAGGCCCCGGCCTAAGCTGATGTACGGAGATTACTGGCGAGTTGACGGACGATGCCAGGGGTTCGATGGGTCAGGCTTGCTGGCAACTTCCGATGGATTTGCTAAGGGGGATCGAATGGGTGGGTAAGAGGTGGGACTAGCTGTAGTTTCGAAAGGTTGGGTAAACGGCGGGAAGTCATTTGGCCATCTTAATGCAAGGTGGGTAAAAGGCGGGACTAGCCGTCTTGTCGAAAAATAACTGGGTAAACGGCGGGCGAAAAAAAAGTGGGTAAACGGCGGTAGCAACTATTTAATCGAAAATTTGGGCGAGCACTGGCAGCAGCCTTCTCGTTGAAATAGTGGGTAAGCGGTGGGACTAGCTTTCGAAACTCATCGAAAATGATGGGTTAAAAGGCGGGAATAGACATCTCATCGAAATGATGGTTAACCAGCGGGAACGGCCATCTCGTCTCTCTCCCAGAGGCCTTTTCGAAAGAGTTCGAAATTTTTCCTTTCGAAAATATTCGAAACTATTTCCATCTTCAGTCTAGGACTTGTTCCTCTTCAAAAACAGCGGGATCGAAAGGGTGGGTAAACGGCGATAGCAACTATTTAATCGAAAATTTGGGCGAGCACTGGGAGCAGCCTCCTCGTCGAAATAGTGGGTAAGCGGTGGGACTAGCTTTCGAAACTCGCCGAAAATGATGGGTTAAACGGCGGGAATAGACATCTCATCGAAATGATGGTTAACCAGCGGGAACGGCCATCTCGTCTCTCTCCCAGAGGCCTTTTCGAAAGAGTTCGAAATTTTTCCTTTCGAAAATATTCGAAACTATTTCCATCTTCAGTCTAGGACTTGTTCCTCTTCAAAAACAACGGGATCGAAAGGGTGGGTAAACGGCGGTAGCAACTATTTAATCGAAAATTTGGGCGAGCTCTGGGAGCAGTCTTCTCGTCGAAATAGTGGGTAAGCGGTGGGACTAGCTTTCGAAACTCGTCGAAAATGATGGGTTAAACGGCGGGAATAGACATCTCATCGAAATGATGGTTAACCAGCGGGAACGGCCATCTCGTCTCTCTCCCAGAGGCCTTTTCGAAAGAGTTCGAAATTTTTCCTTTCAAAAATGTTCGAAACTATTTCCATCCTCAGTCTAGGACTTGTTCCTCTTCAAAAACAGCGGGATCGAAAGGGTGGGTAAATGGCGGTAGCAACTATTTAATCGAAAATTTGGGCGAGCACTGGGAGCAGCCTTTGGGTAGTTTATTGGCTGAGGATTAACCCACCCACCTAGGAAAGATGATTAAGAAAAGGAAGTGGGTTTCGGACTGGAGAAAAAGGATAGAGAAATAGGATGAGAGTTCCACAAAAGTTATAAAATTAACTTTAAATACACTTAGAGGCAGTTGCCACTGAAAATTCGCTCTCTGATACTTAAAGTAGGTACGGACTTGGTCGAAGCTAACGGGAACCGCAGCTATGACTTGGGCGGTTTGCAAGAGAGAGGCTTTAGTGTATTTCCTCCCAAGCATGCATAAGACTACTAAGGGGAAAGGTGTTGGTCTGGAAAAACTGAGAGTAACCGATTTATTGTATGTCTTTTCAAAGAAATTCGTTTTTGCGAAGTAATTCGAAGAATGCCAATAATTTGAATCAAGTTTGGTATTTCCAGTTTTCGAAGTTATAGAGTTCCTGAAAATGCGACCCAGTGCTTCCAGGAAGGATAGTGATAAAAAAGTATACCTTGGAAAGTAATTTTGGTAAGTGAACCAATGGTTGCATTTGGAAATGGCTAAGCCTTTACTCAGCGAGAGGCCAGCTAAAAGCTTAGACTAAGAAGAAACCCTTATCTTTTCGAAAATTGACCATAAGTTTTCGGAGAGGATCTCCACAAGGAGGTAGCTGGCGTAGCGAGCTTTACTTGCCTTACTGGCCAGTTAGAATTAGCTATTAAAGCTAAGAGAAACTATAACAAGATTGCCACTAAGAGTTCTTGCTCAAATGCAACGAGTGGTGAAAGCCCTATCAATAGATTTAATGGCATCGAGTAGGGAGAGCCAAGGAGGATAGGATCTTGCTTAACCATTGTATTAGAAAAATGAAAAGGCGAACAGAAACGCTTAATTTATTTAACAATTCAAAAGAAGTTGATAACATTAACAAATAAATAATTTTCAATTTAGTTAACAAATTTTAGGTCACAGACCTCAGAAGACATTAAAAGTTTGCTCCAGGCAATTGACAATTCTTTAGGTTTCAAACCTGGTACTAAAATCTTTGTAAGATTAAAAAAAAGGCAAATGAAATGATTCAAGTTTAGACATTCAATAGAGTACAAGGAGTGTACTCTGAGAAATTTCCAGGTAACTGTTTTAGAAAAGGTTACAACTTCGAAAATAACAATAAGAAAAACATGAAGATTAAGATAAAAGTTCCTACAACTTCTTATATTTATACAGATTTACTGTTGGGTATTATGCAAATAAGGGCAGGTCACTTACTGTGAAACCTGAAGAGAAGATCAACTAGGAAGGTTCTAGACTTCCTGTATTTAGATAGGAATCACTAGATAAATGGGGCAAGTTTCCCTTTCGTGATACCTAGAAACAACTCACTAATGAGTTAAAAGAATTGTATTCTCTCATTAGAAGGGAGAAACAATGTAAGTTTAAAACATGTGCTAGACACTTAGTTATGCAGAGGTTAATTAATTACACATAAGAAAAAATGGGAGGGCACATCTATAGTTTGACACCTCGTTGAAACAGACCTAAATTTAAAAGTTTATTACGGATTGTTAGTAAGAGGTTTAGGAAAGAGAAATTGGGATTGAGGAAAAATGTTCATGGCCTTATTTAAATGTAACCGGACGATCGCGACGCGGAAGAAATGCTGAGAGAACACTGTTTATCACTATAGTTCGTTGAATAGATGAAAAGTTCACTATAGAAACACGAAAGTTTATGGCAAAGAAAGTTATTTCAATTTGTAAAAATGACTGGTTGCACTAGATGAGCAAAAGTCTATTGCTGGAGAAAATGGTGGATTACAATTAAATGCGCCATAGAACATCCAACGGTGGAAGAAAATTCGCTATTGAGCTTTGATTCAGAAGTGAGATTCTTCAATTTTAAATAGTATTCTCACAAGTGAGTGAAAATTACATGACGGCAGGACTTGTAGATAAAGTACAAGATCTGGAAGGTTCCAGAAAGATCTTAGCAGAAGAATGGGTTCAAAGATAATCCAACGGTGGAGCGAGCTTAGTATTTTACAGACAGCGGGTATTAGATAATATCCCACGTAGTGAGAAGATCTCTCAGTTAAATAGCTTAAGAAAAGATACTTTCTATTAATGTTGTCTTAGACAGACAAGGCCTAACATGGCAAATCCCACGAAGAATGATTACCGCCCCACAAGTAATCTCACGCTGTCTATAAAATAATCAATAAGAGCATGTAGATAAAATTGATGAAGATGAGGTTAAAACCTTAAGTCTGTACTTATCTTGGTTGCATGTTGAAAGTGAAGTTCCCCTCGACGATATCTAATATGCCAACATGGCGTAGAAAGTAGAGTATGCCTCTTGGTTTGAGGAGACTGGCTCGAGTTGAGCCTTAACTGACCGAGTCAACTGCCGACTTACAAGTGAGACCCACTCAGCAGAACGCGAAGGGACCAGGAAAGGGAAAAAAGTGGGGGTAGGAGACAAAAGGAGAACATATAAACATAGCCAACATTACAACAAAAAATTGAGTATCTCTTGATGAGCTGGTCTTCAAAGAGTTGATAACAGATGACACTAGCGCAGCATGGTGAGTGAAACAGTAGACGTAGTTCTCTTGCTCACAGAGAAATTAGCTGGCGATGGTAACAAGACCTGGTGGCCAGATGGATAAGTAAATCCTCTTGCACCAGGAAGAATTGAGGAGCTTCAGAGATTCGCTGCGAGATGACGCTAGGTGGGTCACAGAAGATATGTATCTAGAACAGACTCATGAAGACATAAGAGATTTGCCCATCAAAGAGAAAATAGAAGATCACTGTTGGTGTTTGATAAGAAAGGAAGAAATGAACATGCAAGGAGCAATAAAAATTATATCTCACGTACCGTGTATTCTAAGAATACACCAGCCTTCTCGTCGATATAGTGGGTAAGCGGTGGGACTAGCTTTCGAAACTCGTCGAAAATGATGGGTTAAACGGCGGGAATAGACATCTCATCGAAATTATGGTTAACCAGCGGGATCGGCCATCTCGTCTCCCTCCCAGAGGCCTTTTCGAAAGAGTTCGAAATTTTTCCTTTCGAAAATGTTCGAAACTATTTGCATCTTCAGCCTAGGACTTGTTCCTCTTCAAAAACAGCGGGATCGAAAGGGTGGGTAAACGGCGGGAAGACATTTGGCCATCTTATTGCAAGGTGGGTAAACGGCGGGACTAGCCGTCTTGTCGAAAAATAAGTGGGCAAACGGCGGGAGCCTGTTACGCTTTAGAATTAAAATTCGTTTTTACTGAAAAATAGTGCTATCCGGGCTGGAAGATCTGGCTGTGGCCGATTTTCAATTTTTTTATTTTTTCCACGAAAAAAAAGTTAAAAACGCACAAAAAAAATCATAACTTTTCAACGAAGCAACGTAGAGGGCTGTATTTTAGGGACGATGTTTTAAATAACGTTTCTCAAACGTGTTAATTTTTTCAGAATTTTTCCAAAACGCATTAGGTCACTTCGTAAGTGAGCGACAGGGCAGCGAAAATTTTCTAAGTCCATTTTCATCCATCCTCGAAATGGTTTTCCGTGGTTTCCCACTTCGTCTTCGGGCTAATGCCGGGATGGTTCCTTCCGTAAGGCCACGGCCGCCTCCTGCCCACTTGTACCTCTTGAAAAACAGCGGGATCGAAAGGATGGGTGAACGGCGGGAAGACATTTGGCCATCTTAATGCAAGGTGGGTAAACGGCGGGACTAGCCATCTTGTCGAAAAATAAGTGGGCTAGCGGCGGGAGCCTGTTACGCTTTAGAATTAAAATTCGTTTTTACTGAAAAATAGTGCTATCTGGGCTGAAAGATCTGGCTGTGGCCGATTTTCAAATTTTTTATTTTTTCCATGAAAAAAATATGTTAAAAAGGCACACAAAAAATCATAACTTTTCAACGAAGTAACGTAGAGGGCTGGATTTAAGGGACGATGTTTTAAATAACGTTTCTCACACGTGTTAATTTTTTCAGAATTTTTCCAAAACGCATTAGGTCACTTCATAAGTGAGCGACAGGGTAGCAAAAATGTTCTAAGTCCATTCACCGGCTTTCAGCGACCCTCTGTTGCGGCTGCATGTTCCGCCAGCTCACACGGGAGGCCCCGGCCTAAGCTGATGTACGGAGATTACTGGCGAGTTGACGGACGATGCCAGGGGTTCGATGGGTCAGGCTTGCTGGCAACTTCCGATGGATTTGCTAAGGGGGATCGAATGGGTGGGTAAGAGGTGGGACTAGCTGTAGTTTCGAAAGGTTGGGTAAACGGCGGGAAGTCATTTGGCCATCTTAATGCAAGGTGGGTAAAAGGCGGGACTAGCCGTCTTGTCGAAAAATAACTGGGTAAACGGCGGGCGAAAAAAAAGTGGGTAAACGGCGGTAGCAACTATTTAATCGAAAATTTGGGCGAGCACTGGCAGCAGCCTTCTCGTTGAAATAGTGGGTAAGCGGTGGGACTAGCTTTCGAAACTCATCGAAAATGATGGGTTAAAAGGCGGGAATAGACATCTCATCGAAATGATGGTTAACCAGCGGGAACGGCCATCTCGTCTCTCTCCCAGAGGCCTTTTCGAAAGAGTTCGAAATTTTTCCTTTCGAAAATATTCGAAACTATTTCCATCTTCAGTCTAGGACTTGTTCCTCTTCAAAAACAGCGGGATCGAAAGGGTGGGTAAACGGCGATAGCAACTATTTAATCGAAAATTTGGGCGAGCACTGGGAGCAGCCTCCTCGTCGAAATAGTGGGTAAGCGGTGGGACTAGCTTTCGAAACTCGCCGAAAATGATGGGTTAAACGGCGGGAATAGACATCTCATCGAAATGATGGTTAACCAGCGGGAACGGACATCTCGTCTCTCTCCCAGAGGCCTTTTCGAAAGAGTTCGAAATTTTTCCTTTCGAAAATATTCGAAACTATTTCCATCTTCAGTCTAGGACTTGTTCCTCTTCAAAAACAACGGGATCGAAAGGGTGGGTAAACGGCGGTAGCAACTATTTAATCGAAAATTTGGGCGAGCTCTGGGAGCAGTCTTCTCGTCGAAATAGTGGGTAAGCGGTGGGACTAGCTTTCGAAACTCGTCGAAAATGATGGGTTAAACGGCGGGAATAGACATCTCATCGAAATGATGGTTAACCAGCGGGAACGGCCATCTCGTCTCTCTCCCAGAGGCCTTTTCGAAAGAGTTCGAAATTTTTCCTTTCAAAAATGTTCGAAACTATTTCCATCCTCAGTCTAGGACTTGTTCCTCTTCAAAAACAGCGGGATCGAAAGGGTGGGTAAATGGCGGTAGCAACTATTTAATCGAAAATTTGGGCGAGCACTGGGAGCAGCCTTTGGGTAGTTTATTGGCTGAGGATTAACCCACCCACCTAGGAAAGATGATTAAGAAAAGGAAGTGGGTTTCGGACTGGAGAAAAAGGATAGAGAAATAGGATGAGAGTTCCACAAAAGTTATAAAATTAACTTTAAATACACTTAGAGGCAGTTGCCACTGAAAATTCGCTCTCTGATACTTAAAGTAGGTACGGACTTGGTCGAAGCTAACGGGAACCGCAGCTATGACTTGGGCGGTTTGCAAGAGAGAGGCTTTAGTGTATTTCCTCCCAAGCATGCATAAGACTACTAAGGGGAAAGGTGTTGGTCTGGAAAAACTGAGAGTAACCGATTTATTGTATGTCTTTTCAAAGAAATTCGTTTTTGCGAAGTAATTCGAAGAATGCCAATAATTTGAATCAAGTTTGGTATTTCCAGTTTTCGAAGTTATAGAGTTCCTGAAAATGCGACCCAGTGCTTCCAGGAAGGATAGTGATAAAAAAGTATACCTTGGAAAGTAATTTTGGTAAGTGAACCAATGGTTGCATTTGGAAATGGCTAAGCCTTTACTCAGCGAGAGGCCAGCTAAAAGCTTAGACTAAGAAGAAACCCTTATCTTTTCGAAAATTGACCATAAGTTTTCGGAGAGGATCTCCACAAGGAGGTAGCTGGCGTAGCGAGCTTTACTTGCCTTACTGGCCAGTTAGAATTAGCTATTAAAGCTAAGAGAAACTATAACAAGATTGCCACTAAGAGTTCTTGCTCAAATGCAACGAGTGGTGAAAGCCCTATCAATAGATTTAATGGCATCGAGTAGGGAGAGCCAAGGAGGATAGGATCTTGCTTAACCATTGTATTAGAAAAATGAAAAGGCGAACAGAAACGCTTAATTTATTTAACAATTCAAAAGAAGTTGATAACATTAACAAATAAATAATTTTCAATTTAGTTAACAAATTTTAGGTCACAGACCTCAGAAGACATTAAAAGTTTGCTCCAGGCAATTGACAATTCTTTAGGTTTCAAACCTGGTACTAAAATCTTTGTAAGATTAAAAAAAAGGCAAATGAAATGATTCAAGTTTAGACATTCAATAGAGTACAAGGAGTGTACTCTGAGAAATTTCCAGGTAACTGTTTTAGAAAAGGTTACAACTTCGAAAATAACAATAAGAAAAACATGAAGAATAAGATAAAAGTTCCTACAACTTCTTATATTTATACAGATTTACTGTTGGGTATTATGCAAATAAGGGCAGGTCACTTACTGTGAAACCTGAAGAGAAGATCAACTAGGAAGGTTCTAGACTTCCTGTATTTAGATAGGAATCACTAGATAAATGGGGCAAGTTTCCCTTTCGTGATACCTAGAAACAACTCACTAATGAGTTAAAAGAATTGTATTCTCTCATTAGAAGGGAGAAACAATGTAAGTTTAAAACATGTGCTAGACACTTAGTTATGCAGAGGTTAATTAATTACACATAAGAAAAATGGGAGGGCACATCTATAGTTTGACACCTCGTTGAAACAGACCTAAATTTAAAAGTTTATTACGGATTGTTAGTAAGAGGTTTAGGAAAGAGAAATTGGGATTGAGGAAAAATGTTCATGGCCTTATTTAAATGTAACCGGTCGATCGCGACGCGGAAGAAATGCTGAAAGAACACTGTTTATCACTATAGTTCGTTGAATAGATGAAAAGTTCACTATAGAAACACGAAAGTTTATGGCAAAGAAAGTTATTTCAATTTGTAAAAATGACTGGTTGCACTAGATGAGCAAAAGTCTATTGCTGGAGAAAATGGTGGATTACAATTAAATGCGCCATAGAACATCCAACGGTGGAAGAAAATTCGCTATTGAGCTTTGATTCAGAAGTGAGATTCTTCAATTTTAAATAGTATTCTCACAAGTGAGTGAAAATTACATGACGGCAGGACTTGTAGATAAAGTACAAGATCTGGAAGGTTCCAGAACGATCTAAGTAGAAGAATGGGTTCAAAGATAATCCAACGGTGGAGCGAGCTTAGTATTTTACAGACAGCGGGTATTAGATAATATCCCACGTAGTGAGAAGATCTCTCAGTTAAATAGCTTAAGAAAAGATACTTTCTATTAATGTTGTCTTAGACAGACAAGGCCTAACATGGCAAATCCCACGAAGAATGATTACCGCCCCACAAGTAATCTCACGCTGTCTATAAAATAATCAATAAAAGCATGTAGATAAAATTGATGAAGATGAGGTTAAGACCTAAGTCTGTACTTATCTTGGTTGCATGTTGAAAGTGAAGTTCCCCTTGACGATATCTAATATGCCAACATGGCGTAGAAAGTAGAGTATGCCTCTTGGTTTGAGGAGACTGGCTCGAGTTGAGCCTTAACTGACCGAGTCAACTGCCGACTTACAAGTGAGACGCACTCAGCAGAACGCGAAGGGACCAGGAAAGGGAAAAAAGTGGGGGTATGAGACAATAGGAGAACATATAAACATAGCCAACATTACAACAAAAAATTGATTTTCTTGATGAGCTGGTCTTCAAAGAGTTGATAACCGATGATACTAGCGCAGCATGGTGAGTGAAACAGTAGACGTAGTTCTCTTGCTCACGGAGAATTTAGCTGGCGATTGTAACAAGATCTGGTGGCCAGATGGATAAGTAAATCCTCTTGCACCAGGAAGAATTGAGGAGCTTCAGAGATTCGCTGCGAGATGACGCTAGGTGGGTCACAGAAGATATATATCTAGAACAGACTCATGAAGACATAAGAGATTTGCCAATCAAAGAGAAAATAGAAGATCACTGTTGGTGTTTGATAAGAAAGGAAGAAATGAACATGCAAGGAGCAATAAAAATTATATCTCACGTACCGTGTATTCAAAGAATACACCATACTGGGAAGGGCAAACACCAACAGAGAACAAATAAGCAGTTAGACATTTAAAGGTAATGGAGCGATCAAAGACAGTGGTCTTGTGATCGAACCATTAGTGGTCAAGATTTTGGCCACCCTGACTCTCCCATCTCTTCCAGGATAACACTCAGTCACTCTACAAGAGATCCATACTAGGGGGGTGAAACATCCCTAACCAAGACCAAGTCCCCCACTTTTATGTCAGGACTGGAAAGAAACCACTTCTGTCTCCGTTGCAAGGAAGTTAAATATTCCAAGTTCCACCTCTTCCCAAAAGAATTATGGAGGGCTTCAAGTTTACGCCAAGCGATAGGTAGATTAGAATCCCTGTAAGAATTGGGAAGAGGAGGAGGGGCAGAAAGAGAAGTGCCGATAAGGAAGTGACCAGGTGTAAGTGGAAGCAGGTCATCAGGGTCATTGGAAAGCGGAGTTAAAGGACGAGAATTAACAACACCTTCAATCCGAACAGACAGTGAATTGAATTCTTCGTAAGTCAGAATGCGATTACCTAAGATTTTTCTTAAATGACGTTTAGTGAGCTTTACGCAAGATTCCCACCTACCACCGTGATGAGGAGCGTAGGGAGGTATAAAGCGCCATTTGAAACCCTTTGAGTTGGAAAAATTAGAAATTTGTTCCATGGCAGGAGAGGAAGTGAGAGCTTTCTTCCACAGGGAAGCTGCGCCCTGAAAAGTGGAAGCGTTATCAGAGAACATCTCTGAAGGAACACCACGCCTAGCAGTGAAGCGAGAGACAGCTGATAAAAAGTAAGAAGTAGAAGCATTCGTTACTAGTTCCAAGTGGATTGCGCCAGTAACCATGCAAACAAAGAGAGAAACATAAAGCTTACCAAACAATTTGCGTTTAGCTTCAGGAGAATTTCGTTGATATTGGAACGGACCCATATAGTCCACACCAGTTAAAGCAAATGGGCGTATAGGAGAAGAGCGAAAAGAGGGCAGATCGCTCATTAATTGAGTATTGATTTTAGGTTTCGCTTTGAAGCAAGGAATGCACTTGTGAATTACAGAAGAAACTTCATGAATTCCATTTATAATCCAGTACTTTTCCCTTAAGAGGCAAAGCAGAGTGCGTGTGCCAACATGCAGATTACGATAATGAAAGTCACGTATAATTAAAAAGTTACGTGATGTTTTTGAGGCAAAATAACGGGATGCTTTTTGTCCACAGAGAGCAAAGATTGCGAGAGCCTTCCACCTACCCTGAGTAACCCATGGTCATCAAGGAACGGAGCTAAAGCACGAAGACGACTGGATTTGGGAAGATCCCTTTTAGAAGAAAGCAAAGACAATTCAGAAGAAAAGGCTTCTTGCTGTGTCAGTTGTAAAACCTTAATGGTAGCGAGATTCAATTCATGATTGGTAAGGTGTGGTTTGGGGAGGAGAGGTTGGTCAACCACAAAATATTTCCATCTAAGGAGATAGGCAACAATTCGAATTAATTTGTGAAAGGAAGAATAGCGGGACAATAAGGGATGAGAAGCGTTGGAAACAAGACACGAAGCAATAGATAGAGGTACTTTAGCGTCAGGCAAGTTGGAGTTTGTAGCTGGAGGTTTAGAAGGCCATGAAGAAGAGTCTTTGATTAACCACGGGGGCCCATGCCAGTACAATTGGGAAGCTGCCAATTGAGAGGGTAAACAACCACGAGAGATAATATCGGCTGGGTTATCAGCACTGGGCACATGCCTCCATTGACATCCAGAAGAAAGAGTTTGAATTTTGGAAACCCTGTTTGCAACAAACGTTTGCCAGTGAGAGGGGTTCTTGGCGATCCAAGAAAGGGTGATCATGGAATCGCTCCAGAGATAGATTTGCGAGAATTCGACTTTTAATACTTCCCGTAATTTGTTAACAAGTTCTGCAGCCATGAGTGCAGCGCACAGTTCAAGCCTAGGCAAAGTGATAGTTTTAAGAGGAGCGACCTTCGATTTGGCACAAACAAGGTTGGAAACTGGAGATCCAAATAATGAACCGTGATAAACTAAATATGCGCAGCAACCGTAAGCTTTCTCGGAACTGTCCGCGAACACATGAAGGAAAAAGGATGCATTAGAATGAGCATTAATTAAATTCCTGGGAATTTCAATAACGGAAAGATCCAACAAATTGCTGCGAAATGAGAGCCAACGATTAAGAAAAGAAAGAGGGACAGTGTCATCCCATTCACATTTGAGCGAGCACAGCTCTTGCATGAAGAGTTTGGCTATAACGATAACTGGGGCAAGGAATTGAAGCGGATCAAAAAATTTTGCAATTTCAGAGAGAATTTGTCTTTTTGTGTTAGGAAGCTCTTCTGCGAGCGAAACTTTATAGATAAGAGTGTCAGTGCTAGTGCACCAATGAACTCCTAGAGTTTTTATGGATTCGGAGTTTCCACAAATTTCGACAGAAGAAGGATCTACGTCTTCGATGGGAAACTGGGCGAGAAACTCAGGGGAGTTGGAGTTCCACTTATGAAGTGGGAAACCTCCATTCCTTTACAATGTCTGAAGTTCTAAAGACACAAAAGAAGCTTCCTCCAAAGTGGGGAACGACTGCAAATAATCGTCAACATAGAATGACGTAGTTAGTGCTTCAGAAGTTTTGGAATTAAATAAATGACCATCTTGTGAGGCTAGCAAGTGTAAGGATCGGATAGCAAGGAAAGCAGAGGGATTCAAGCCATAAGTAACCGTTTTTAAGTGAAATACCTTAATGGGCTTGCTGATTTCATCACGCCACAAGATTCTTTGGAGATCTCGTTGTTCCGGTTGAATTAAAACTTGGCGGTACATCTGTTTTATATCAGCTATGACAGCTATGGGAAATAATCTAAAGTTTAAGAGTATAGCAGATAGATCTGACTGAATAGCAGGACCAGAGTAAAGAGTGTCGTTAAGGCTGTTGCCATTAACGTCGGGCGATGAACCATTGAAAACAACTCGGATTTTATCTTTTACAAGAGGGTTTTTCCACACGGGATGATGATTTAAATAAACCGTTTCAATTGGGGGGTGCAATTCATCATCAGATTTGTTAACAACTTCCATATGATCTAAGCTTTCATACTCATCCATGAAATCAGTGTACTGCTGTTTGACAAGGGGTTCTTTTTTGAATTTGCTCTCGATAGCAAAGAGAGCTTTTCGAGCTTTAGGCTGAGAGTTAATAAGTTTGGGGGGATTGTGTAATCTTGGCATTTGAACAACGAACCGGCCATCAGAAGAACGAGTGGTGGTGTTCAAAAAACGTTGCTCACAGAATTCATTTTCTGAAGAGGTTACATTAGGAGAATCAACGCTTTCAAGCCTCCAAAACTGTTCCAGGTCAGTATTGGAGAAGTAACATTGCGATGCAGGTTGGGGAGAATAATGGGGAAGTTGACCTGTGACGATCCATCCAAAATTAGTGTCTCTGGCGACCACGTTTGAGGATAACTTGCGAACCTGTTTACGAAGGCAATTCCAAAAGACATTGGCACTAAAGAGTATGTCAATGGGGTTTTGTATGTTAAACAAAGGATCGGCTAGCCTTAAATGCGAGGGAATGTTTAACCCTGAAATATCCACTGAGTGACTTGGAGTGTCTTCTCCAATGCTATTAAGAATTAGACAATTAAGTTTAAAGAAGTTGTTTCTATGACAAATATCTCTTATGGTTAGCTTCGAGAATTGTAAAGCTTGCGATTTTGAGCTGTTGATGCCCGACACGCTGATATAAGTGGGGTTTACAGGTAGGCCTAGTTTTCTAATCAAGGAATTAGACACAAAATCATGAGTTGCCGCTGAATCTAGAAGACCGCGTGCACGGACCCAGTTGCCAAAGTTATCCTGAACTTCGATTTGGACAGTAGACAACAATACTTGAGCACTGCGAATGGACTTGGCATTTTGAATATACGATGAAGTATTAGAACTGTTAGCACTATCATTTTTCGGAGAAGTAGATGCGGTCGATGACCTTGCCTGATCATGACGATGTAGCAAAGTGTGATGAGCCTATTCACAATGGTAGCAAAGTCTTGTGGACTTACAATTAGAAGCAGAATGCGTGGGCGCTAGGCAGTTGAAACAATGTTTGTTTTGAGCAACTAATTTTCTTCTGTCGTCGACTGACATTTCTTTAAGGATTTACAGAGGTATAGGGCATGGGGATCTTTACAAAGTATGCACTTTACAGGTTCGTTTAAACTCTTGCGAGGTTCGCTTTGAGTGTTTAAAACAATAGAGCTAGCAACACGACGTTCACTAGACCTAGTTGGGTAACCAGTAGTGTTTGATTTAAATTTGGATGAGTTGAACCCGGGTTTTTGGGTATTAGACGCTGAGCGTTCGCTTTTGGGTTTGATGGACATTAATTCAAATTTGGAACTAGGAGATGAAGGTTCACTTTGATTAGCTAGAGCGGTTAAGAGTTGGCATCTAGCGTTTATGAAAGTAACTAAATGCTCGTAAGTGTAGTCGTCTTCTTTAGAAAGTTCAATTTCCCAAGCTTTGAGGGTAGCAGCATCAACTTTAGAAACCACTAAATGTATTAGGAAAGTATCCCAATGATCAGTAGGTTGATCTAATTGGGACAAAGCCTTAACGTGAAGTTGTGTAGTGTCAACTAGAGTACGCAAACTAGTGACGTCATTGTGCTGTGACGCAGGTAGATTGAACAGAGCCTTTATATGGCGTTGAATACGTAACCGTAAATTTCCATATCTTTCCTTTAATAAGTTAAAGGCAATGGGGTAATTTTCGGCACGCAGAGGAAGTGCTTCGACCAACTGCAAAGCTTGACCTCGGAGGATAGATCTCAAGTAATGAAACTTGTAAATGACTTGAATGTCTTCATTGTCATGAACAAGGGAGCAAAATAATTCATAGAAAGAATCCCAAGTGGATTCATCTCCAGAGAAATGGGGTAAATCAATTTTAGGTAAAATTGGTTTGGGTTTGTGAGTACCTTCACGGTAAGAAGTTTGTGGTTCGTGAAGGGAACCAAGAACAGAAGCATCCTTTTTCTGCTCCTCTTCGAGCTGGCGTATTATTTTGAAAGCAGAACCTATGCCTTCGTAATATTGGTTTTCTACTTCGACTCGATCTTCGGTTTGATTGAGCATACAAGTTTCTATTTCAGTTTGAATGTTACAATAATTTTCATAAGAACGTTCAAAATCCCTTACACGATGTTTCAACAAGTCTAATTGAGCTTCTGAGGGATCCAACTCTTATATGTACTTTCTGAAACGGGTAATTTGCCCTTTATAGGATGCTCGTTTAGAAGTAAGTTTTTCATCTTTATCCTTTTCAGTGGGAGCCATGTTAAAAAAATAGATTGAAATGTAACTCACGAAACTGTGGAACCTTGGAAATGCTGTCAAGCTGGCAGCAGCAATAAGTAGAAAGAACGGGACACACCAAAGGAGACAGGAGCGGCTTCTTTCCCCTTCACAGGCTTTGCACGATGTGGTTATAGCTGAAAGATTCAAAGCAGAAATTAATAATTTGCAAAGTATTGTCAAATGACACTTTTAAAAAGAATAAAATGGAAAATGGACTCTTCCGGGTTTCTGGGACCAAATTTTGGAAGATGATTAAGAAAAGGAAGTGGGTTTCGGACTGGAGAAAAAGGATAGAGAAATAGGATGAGAGTTCCACAAAAGTTATAAATTTAACTTTAAATACACTTAGAGGCAGTTGCCACTGAAAATTCGCTCTCTGATACCTAAAGTAGGTACGGACTTGGTCGAAGCTAACGGGAACTGCAGCTAGGACTTGGGCGGTTTGCAAGAGAGAGGCTTTAGTGTATTTCCTCCCAAGCATGCATAAGACTACTAAGGGGAAAGGTGTTGGTCTGGAAAAACTGAGAGTAACCGATTTATTGTATGTCTTTTCAAAGAAATTCGTTTTTGCGAAGTAATTCGAAGAATGCCAATAATTTGAATCAAGTTTGGTATTTCCAGTTTTCGAAGTTATAGAGTTCCTGAAAATGCGACCAGTGCTTCCAGGAAGGATAGTGATAAAAAATTATACCTTGGAATGTAATTTTGGTTAGTGAACCAATGGTTGCATTTGGAAATGGCAAAGCCTTTACTCTGCGAGAGGCCGGGTAAAAGCTTAGACAAAGAAGAAACACTTATCTTTTGGAAAATTGACCATAAGTTTTCGGAGAGGATCTCCACAAGCAGGTAGCTGGCGTAGCGAACTTTACTTGCCTTACTGGCCAGTTAGAATTAGCTTTTAAATCTAAGAGAAACTTTAACAAGATTGCCACTAAGAGTTCTTGCTCAAATGCAACGAGTGGTGAAAGCCCTATCAATAGATTTAATGGCATCGAGTAGGGAGAGCCAAGGAGGATAGGATCTTGCTTAACCGTTGTATTAGAAAAATGAAAAAGCGAAAAGAAACGCTTAATTTATTTAACAGTTCAAAAGAAGTTGATAACTTTAACAAATAAATAATTTTCAATTTATTTAACAAATTTTAGGTCACAGACCTCAGAAGACATTAAAAGTTTGCTCCAGGCAATTGACAATTCTTTAGGTTTCAAACCTGGTACTAAAATCTTTGTAAGATTTTAAAAAAGGCAAATGAAATGATTAAAGTTTAGACATTCAATAGAGTACAAGGAGTGTACTCTAAGAAATTTCCAGGTAACTGTTTTAGAAAAGGTTACAACTTCGATAATAACAATAAGAAAAACATGAAGAATAAGATAGAAGTTCCTACAACTTCTTATATTTATACAGATTTACTGTTGGGTATTATGCAAATAAGGGCAGGTCACTTACTGTGAAACCTGAAGAGAAGATCAACAAGGAAGGTTCTAGACTTCCTGTATTTAGATAGGAATCACTAGATAAATGGGGCAAGTTTCCCTTTCGTGATACCTAGAAACAACTCACTAATGAGTTAAAAGAATTGTATTCTCTCATTAGAAGGGAGAAACAATGTAAGTTTAAAACGTGTGCTAGACACTTAGTTATGCAGAGTTTAATTAATTACACATAAGAAAAAATGGGAGGGCACATCTATAGATGGACACCTCGTTGAAACAGACCTAAATTTAAAAGTTTATTACGGATTGTTAGTAAGAGGTTTAGGAAAGAGAAATTGGGATTGAGGAAAAATGTTCATGGCCTTATTTAAATGTAACCGGACGATCGCGACGCGGAAGAAATGCTGAGAGAACACTGTTTATCACTATAGTTCGTTGAATAGATGAAAAGTTCACTATAGAAACACGAAAGTTTATGGCAAAGAAAGTTATTTCAATTTGTAAAAATGACTGGTTGCACTAGATGAGCAAAAGTCTATTGCTGGAGAAAATGGTGGATTACAATTAAATGCGCCATAGAACATCCAACGGTGGAAGAAAATTCGCTATTGAGCTTTGATTCAGAAGTGAGATTCTTCAATTTTAAATAGTATTCTCACAAGTGAGTGAAAATTACATGACGGCAGGACTTGTAGATAAAGTACAAGATCTGGAAGGTTCCAGAAAGATCTTAGTAGAAGAATGGGTTCAAAGATAATCCAACGGTGGAGCGAGCTTAGTATTTTACAGACAGCGGGTATTAGATAATATCCCACGTAGTGAGAAGATCTCTCAGTTAAATAGCTTAAGAAAAGATACTTTCTATTAATGTTGTCTTAGACAGACAAGGCCTAACATGGCAAATCCCACGAAGAATGATTACCGCCCCACAAGTAATCTCACGCTGTCTATAAAATAATCAATAAAAGCATGTAGATAAAATTGATGAAGATGAGGTTAAAACCTTATGTCTGTACTTATCTTGGTTGCATGTTGAAAGTGAAGTTCCCCTCGACGATATCTAATATGCCAACATGGCGTAGAAAGTAGAGTATGCCTCTTGGTTTGAGGAGACTGGCTCGAGTTGAGCCTTAACTGACCGAGTCAACTGCCGACTTACAAGTGAGACCCACTCAGCAGAACGCGAAGGGACCAGGAAAGGGAAAAAAGTGGGGGTAGGAGACAAAAGGAGAACATATAAACATAGCCAACATTACAACAAAAAATTGAGTATCTCTTGATGAGCTGGTCTTCAAAGAGTTGATAACAGATGACACTAGCGCAGCATGGTGAGTGAAACAGTAGACGTAGTTCTCTTGCTCACAGAGAAATTAGCTGGCGATGGTAACAAGACCTGGTGGCCAGATGGATAAGTAAATCCTCTTGCACCAGGAAGAATTGAGGAGCTTCAGAGATTCGCTGCGAGATGACGCTAGGTGGGTCACAGAAGATATGTATCTAGAACAGACTCATGAAGACATAAGAGATTTGCCCATCAAAGAGAAAATAGAAGATCACTGTTGGTGTTTGATAAGAAAGGAAGAAATGAACATGCAAGGAGCAATAAAAATTATATCTCACGTACCGTGTATTCAAAGAATACACCAGCCTTCTCGTCGATATAGTGGGTAAGCGGTGGGACTAGCTTTCGAAACTCGTCGAAAATGATGGGTTAAACGGCGGGAATAGACATCTCATCGAAATTTTGGTTAACCAGCGGGATCGGCCATCTCGTCTCTCTCCCAGAGGCCTTTTCGAAAGAGTTCGAAATTTTTCCTTTCGAAAATGTTCGAAACTATTTGCATCTTCAGCCTGGGACTTGTTCCTCTTCAAAAACAGCGGGATCGAAAGGGTGGGTAAACGGCGGGAAGACATTTGGCCATCTTATTGCAAGGTGGGTAAACGGCGGGACTAGCCGTCTTGTCGAAAAATAAGTGGGCAAACGGCGGGAGCCTGTTACGCTTTAGAATTAAAATTCGTTTTTACTGAAAAATAGTGCTATCCGGGCTCGAAGATCTGGCTGTGGCCGATTTTCAAAAATTTTATTTTTTCCATTTAAAAAAAGTTAAAAACGCACAAAAAAATTCATAACTTTTCAACGAAGCAACGTAGAGGGCTGGATTTTCGGGACGAAGTTTTAAATACCGTTTCGCAAACGTGTTAATTTTTCGGAATTTTTCCAAAACGCATTAGGTCACTTCGTAAGTGAGCGACAGGGCAGCAAAAATTTTCTAAGTCCATTCACCGGCTTTCAGCGACCCTCTGTTGCTACTGCATGTTCCGCCAGTCCATTTTCAGCCATCCTCGAAGTGGTTTTCCGTGGTTTTCCACTTCGTCTTTGGGCTAATGCCGGGAAGGTTCCTTCCGTAAGGACACGGCCGCCTCCTGACCACTTGTTCCTCTTCAAAAACAGCGGGATCGAAAGAATGGGTAAACGGCGGGAAGACATTTGGACATCTTAATGCAAGGTGGGTAAACGGCGGGACTAGCCGTCTTGTCGAAAAATAAGTGGGCAAACGGCGGGAGCCTGTTACGCTTTAGAATTAAAATTCGTTTTTACTGAAAAATAGTGCTATCCGGGCTGGAGGATCTGGCTGTGGCCGATTTTCAAATTTTTTATTTTTTCCATGAAAAAAAAAGTTAAAAACGCACAAAAAAATTCATAACTTTTCAACGAAGCAACGTAGAGGGCTGGATTTTCGGGACGATGTTTTAAATAACGTTTCTCAAACGTGTTAATTTTTCGGAATTTTTCCAAAACGCATTAGGTCACTTCGTAAGTGAGCGACAGGGCAGCAAAAATTTTCTAAGTCCATTCACCGGCTTTCAGCGACCCTCTGTTGCTACTGCATGTTCCGCCAGCTCACACGGGAGGCCCCGGCCTAAGCTGATGTACGGAGATGGCTGGCGAGTTGACGGACGTTGCCAGGGGTTCGAGGGGTCAGGCTTGCGGACAACTTCCGATGGATTTGCTAAGGGGGATCGAATGGGTGGGTAAGAGGCGGGACTAGCTGTCGTTTCGAAAGGTTGTGTAAACGGCGGGAAGACATTTGGCCATCTTAATGCAAGGTGGGTAAACGGCGGGACTAGCCGTCTTGTCGAAAAATAAGTGGGCAAACGGCGGGAGCCTGTTACGCTTTAGAATTAAAATTCGTTTTTACTGAAAAATAGTGCTATCCGGGCTGGGGATCTGGCTGTGGCCGATTTTCAAAAATTATAATTTTTCCATTAAAAAATTTAAAAACGCAAAAAAATTCATAACTTTACAACGAAGCAACGTAGAGGGCTGGATTTTCGGGATGAAGTTTTAAATACCGTTTCGCAAACGTGTGATTTTTTTAGAATTTTTCCAAAACGCATTAGGTCACTTCGTAAGTGAGCGACAGGGCAGCAAAAATTTTCCAAGTCCATTTTCAGCCATCCTCGAAGTGGTTTTCCGTGGTTTCCCACTTCGTCTTCGGGCTAATGCCGGGATGGTTCCTTCCGTAAGGCCACGGCCGCCTCCTGCCCACTTGTTGCTATTCAAAAACAGCGGGATCGAAAGGATGGGTAAACGGCGGGAAGACATTTCGCCATCTTAATGCAAGGTGGGTAAACGGCGGGACTAGCATTCTTGTCGAAAAATAAGTGGGCTAACGGCGGGAGCCTGTTACGCTTTAGAATTAAATTGTTTTTTACTGAAAAATAGTGCTATCCGGGCTGAAAGGTCTGGCTGTGGCCGATTTTCAAATTTTTTATTTTTTCCGTGAAAAAAAAAATTAAAACGCACAAAAAAAGTCATAACTTTTCAACGAAGCAACGTAGAGGGCTGGATTTTAGGGACGATGTTTTAAATAACGTTTCTCAAACGTGTTAATTTTTTCAGAATTTTTCCAAAACGTATTAGGTCACTTCGTAAGTGAGCGACAGGGTAGCAAAAATGTTCTAAGTCCATTCACCGGCTTTCAGCGACCCTCTGTTGCGGCTGCATGTTCCGCCAGCTCACACGGGAGGCCCCGGCCTAAGCTGATGTAAGGAGATGGCTGGCGAGTTGACGGACGATGCCAGGGGTTCGAGGGGACAGGCTTGCGGGCAACTTCCGATGGATTTGCTAAGGGGGATCGAATGGGTGGGTAAGAGGCGGGGCTAGCTGTCGTTTCGAAAGGTTGGGTAAACGGCGGGAAGTCATTTGGCCATCTTAATGCAAGGTGGGTAAAAGGCGGGACTAGCCGTCTTGTCGAAAAATAACTGGGTAAACGGCGGGCGAAAAATAAGTTGGTAAACGGCGGTAGCAACTATTTAATCGAAAATTTGGGCGAGCACTGGGAGCAGCCTTCTCGTCGAAATAGTGGGTAGGCGGTGGGACTAGCTTTCGAAACTCGTCGAAAATGATGGGTAAAACGGCGGGAATAGACATCTCATAGAAATTATGGTTAACCAGCGGGAACGGCCATCTCGTCCTTTCCCAGAGGCCTTTTTGAAAGAGTTCGAAATTTTTCCTTTCGAAAATGTTCGAAACTATTTGCATCTTCAGTCTAGGACTTGTTCCTCTTCAAAAACAGCGGGATCGAAAGGGTAAGTAAACGGCGGGAGTAACTTTGGCCATCTTAATGCAAGGAGGGTAAGCGGCGGTAGTATCCGTCTAGTCGAAAAATAAGTTGGTAAACGGCGGGAAAATAGCGCTATCCGGGCTGGGAGATCTGGCTGTGGCCGATTTTCAAAATTTCTTATTTTTTCCATGAAAAAAAAGTTAAAAACGCACAAAAAAATCATAACTTTTCAACGAAGCAACGTAGAGGGCTGGATTTTCGGGACGAAGTTTTAAATACGGTTTCGCAAACGAGTGAATTTTTTCAGAATTTTTCTGAAACGCATTAGGTCACTTCGTAAGTGAGCGACAGGGCAGCAAAAATTTTCTAAGTCAATTTTCAGCCATCCTCGAAGTGGTTTTCCGTGGTTTCCCACTTCGTCTTCGGGCTAATGCCGGGATGGTTCCTTCCGTAAGGCCACGGCCGCCTCCTGCCCTCTTCAAAAACAGCGGGCTCGAAAGGATGGGTAAACGGCGGGAAGACATTTGGCAATCTTAATGCAAGGTGGGTAAACGGCGGGACTAGCCGTTTTGTCGAAAAATAAGTGGGCAAACGGCGGGAGCATGTTACGCTTTAGAATTAAAATTCGTTTTTACTGAAAAATAGTGCTATCCGGGCTGGAAGATCTGGCTGTGGCCGATTTTCAATTTTTTTATTTTTTCCATGAAAAAAAGGTTAAAGGCACAAAAAAATTCATAACTTTTCAACGAAGCAGCGTAGAGGGCTGGAATTTCGGGACGAAGTTTTAAATACCGTTTCGCAAACGTGTGAATTTTTTCAGAATTTTTCCAAAACGCATTAGGTCACTTCGTAAGTGAGCGACAGGGTAGCAAAAATGTTCTAAGTCCATTCACCGGCTTTCAGCGACCCTCTGTTGCGGCTGCATGTTCCGCCAGCTCACACGGGAGGCCCCGGCCTAAGCTGATGTAAGGAGATGGCTGGCGAGTTGACGGACGATGCCAGGGGTTCGAGGGGACAGGCTTGCGGGCAACTTCCGATGGATTTGCTAAGGGGGATCGAATGGGTGGGTAAGAGGCGGGGCTAGCTGTCGTTTCGAAAGGTTGGGTAAACGGCGGGAAGTCATTTGGCCATCTTAATGCAAGGTGGGTAAAAGGCGGGACTAGCCGTCTTGTCGAAAAATAACTGGGTAAACGGCGGGCGAAAAATAAGTTGGTAAACGGCGGTAGCAACTATTTAATCGAAAATTTGGGCGAGCACTGGGAGCAGCCTTCTCGTCGAAATAGTGGGTAGGCGGTGGGACTAGCTTTCGAAACTCGTCGAAAATGATGGGTAAAACGGCGGGAATAGACATCTCATAGAAATTATGGTTAACCAGCGGGAACGGCCAGCTCGTCCTTTCCCAGAGGCCTTTTTGAAAGAGTTCGAAATTTTTCCTTTCGAAAATGTTCGAAACTATTTGCATCTTCAGTCTAGGACTTGTTCCTCTTCAAAAACAGCGGGATCGAAAGGGTAAGTAAACGGCGGGAGTAACTTTGGCCATCTTAATGCAAGGAGGGTAAGCGGCGGTAGTATCCGTCTAGTCGAAAAATAAGTTGGTAAACGGCGGGAAAATAGCGCTATCCGGGCTGGGAGATCTGGCTGTGGCCGATTTTCAAAATTTCTTATTTTTTCCATGAAAAAAAAGTTAAAAACGCACAAAAAAATCATAACTTTTCAACGAAGCAACGTAGAGGGCTGGATTTTCGGGACGAAGTTTTAAATACGGTTTCGCAAACGAGTGAATTTTTTCAGAATTTTTCTGAAACGCATTAGGTCACTTCGTAAGTGAGCGACAGGGCAGCAAAAATTTTCTAAGTCAATTTTCAGCCATCCTCGAAGTGGTTTTCCGTGGTTTCCCACTTCGTCTTCGGGCTAATGCCGGGATGGTTCCTTCCGTAAGGCCACGGCCGCCTCCTGCCCTCTTCAAAAACAGCGGGCTCGAAAGGATGGGTAAACGGCGGGAAGACATTTGGCAATCTTAATGCAAGGTGGGTAAACGGCGGGACTAGCCGTTTTGTCGAAAAATAAGTGGGCAAACGGCGGGAGCATGTTACGCTTTAGAATTAAAATTCGTTTTTACTGAAAAATAGTGCTATCCGGGCTGGAAGATCTGGCTGTGGCCGATTTTCAATTTTTTTATTTTTTCCATGAAAAAAAGGTTAAAGGCACAAAAAAATTCATAACTTTTCAACGAAGCAGCGTAGAGGGCTGGAATTTCGGGACGAAGTTTTAAATACCGTTTCGCAAACGTGTGAATTTTTTCAGAATTTTTCCAAAACGCATTAGGTCACTTCGTAAGTGAGCGACAGGGCAGCAAAAATTTTCTAAGTCCATTTTCATCCATCCTCGAAATGGTTTTCCGTGGTTTCCCACTTCGTCTTCGGGCTAATGCCGGGATGGTTCCTTCCGTAAGGCCACGGCCGCCGCCTGCCCACTTGTTCCTCTTCAAAAACAGCGGGATCGAAAGGATGGGTAAACGGCGGGAAGACATTTGGCCATCTTAATGCAAGGTGGGTAAACGGCGGGACTAGCCGTCTTGTCGAAAAATAAGTGGGCAAACAGCGGGAGCCTGTTACGCTTTAGAATTAAAATTCGTTTTTACTGAAAAATGTGCTATCCGGGCTGGAGAATCTGGCTGTGGCTGATTTTCAATTTTTTTATTTTTTCCATGAAAAAAAGGTAAAAACGCACAAAAAATTCATAACTTTTGAACGAAGCAACGTAGAGGGCTGGATTTTCTGGACGAAGTTTTAAATACCGTTTCGCAAACGTGTGAATTTTTTCAGAATTTTTCCAAAATGCATTAGTTCACTTCGTAAGTGAGCGACAGGGCAGCGAAAATTTTCTAAGTCCATTTTCATTCATCCTCGAAATGGTTTTCCGTGGTTTCCCACTTCGTCTTCGGGCTAATGCCGGGATGGTTCCTTCCGTAAGGCCACGGCCGCCTCCTGCCCACTTGTTCCTCTTCAAAAACAGCGGGATCGAAAGAATGGGTAAACGGTGGGAAGACATTTGGCCATCTTAATGCAAGGTGGGTAAACGGCGGGACTAGCCGTCTTGTCGAAAAATAAGTGGGCAAACGGCGGGAGCCTGTTACGCTTTTGAATTAAAATTCGTTTTTACTGAAAAATAGTGCTATCCGGGCTGGAAGATCTGGCTGTGGCCGATTTTCAATTTTTTTTATTTTTTCCATGAAAAAAAGGTAAAAACGCACAAAAAAATTCATAACTTTTCAACGAAGCAACGTAGAGGGCTGTATTTTAGGGACGATGTTTTAAATAACGTTTCTCAAACGTGTTAATTTTTTCAGAATTTTTCCAAAACGCATTAGGTCACTTCGTTAGTGAGCGACAGGGCAGCAAAAATTTTCTAAATCAATTTTCAGCCATCCTCGAAGTGGTTTTCCGTGGTTTCCCACTTCGTCTTCCGGCTAATGCCGGGATGGTTCCTTCCGTAAGGCCACGGCCGCCTCCTGCCCACTTGTTCCTCTTCAAAAACAGCGGGATCGAAAGGATGGATAAACGGCGGGAAGACATTTCGCCATCTTAATGCAAGGTGGGTAAACGGCGGGACTAGCCGTCTTGTCGAAAAATAAGTGGGCTAGCGGCGGGAGCCTGTTACGCTTTAGAATTAAAATTCGTTTTTACTGAAAAATAGTGCTATCCGGGCTGAAAGATCTGGCTGTGGCCGATTTTCAATTTTTTTATTTTTTCCATGAAAAAAAAAGTTAAAAAGGCACAAAAAAAATCATAACTTTTCAACGAAGTAACGTAGAGGGCTGGATTTTAGGGACGATGTTTTAAATAACGTTTCTCAAACGTGTTAATTTTTTCAGAATTTTTCCAAAACGCATTAGGTCACTTCGTAAGTGAGCGACAGGGCAGCAAAAATGTTCTAAGTCCATTCACCGGCTTTCAGCGACCCTCTGTTGCGGCTGCATGTTCCGCCAGCTCACACGGGAGGCCCCGGCCTAAGCTGATGTACGGAGATTACTGGCGAGTTGACGGACGATGCCAGGGGTTCGAGGGGTCAGGCTTGCTGGCAACTTCCGATGGATTTGCTAAGGGGGATCGAATGGGTGGGTAAGAGGCGGGACTAGCTGTCGTTTCGAAAGGTTGGGTAAACGGCGGGAAGTCATTTGGCCATCTTAATGCAAGGTGGGTAAAAGGCGGGACTAGCCGTCTTGTCGAAAAATAACTGGGTAAACGGCGGGCGAAAAATAAGTGGGTAAACGGCGGTAGCAACTATTTAATCGAAAATTTGGGCGAGCACTGGGAGCAGCCTTCTCGTCGAAATAGTGGGTAGGCGGTGGGACTAGCTTTCGAAATTCGTCGAAAATGATGGGTAAAACGGCGGGAATAGACATCTCATAGAAATTATGTTTAACCAGCGGGAACGGCCATCTCGTCTCTCTCCCAGAGGCCATTTTGAAAGAGTTCGAAATTTTTCCTGTCGAAAATGTTCGAAACTACACACATCAAAAAAAGTTTTGCATCACCTCGGTTCCCAGATCTCCGGCATATAGACGTTGACTGTGTATATTGTATCCAAGATACAGTCCCTTTGACTGTTCATAGATGTCACTAAAACTGCTCAAAGATGTAAACAACCATGCATGAGCAGGGCCTATTAGACGGAGGGGGTACGACAGCCGATCAGTTCCAGTCATTCCACCAGGACGAAGGTACGCTGCTCATGTTGTCTGTAGTTCTACCATGCCTAGAAGGTCAATACCGCAGTTCGATCGCGTCCGCATTGTTACTTTGTGTCAAGAAGGGCTCTCAACAAGGGAAGTTTCCAGGCGTCTCAGAGTGAACCAAAGCGATGTTGTTCGGACATGGAGGAGGTACAGAGATACAGGAACTGTCGATGACAGGCCTCGCTCAGGCCGCCCAAGGGCTACTACTGTAGTGGATGACCGCTACTTACGGATTGCCGCTCGGAGGAACCCTGACAGCAATGCCACCATGTTGAATAATGCGTTTCGTTCAGCCACAGGACGTCGTGTTTCAACTCAAACTGTGCGCAATAGGCTGCATGATGCGCAACTTCACTCCCGACGTCCATGGCGAGGTCCAGCTTTGCAACCCCGACACCATGCAGCGCGGTACAGATGGGCCCAACAACATGCTGAATGGACCCCACGGAATTGGCATCACGTTCTCTTCACCGATGAGTGTCGCATATGCCTTCAACCAGACAATCGTCGGAGACGTGTTTGGAGGCACCCTGGTCAGGCTGAACGTCTTAGACACACTTTCCAGCGAGTGCAGCAAGGTGGTGGTTCCCTGATGTTTTGGGGTGGCATTATGTGGGGCCGACGTACGCCACTGGTGGTCATGGAAGGCTCCGAAACGGCTTTACGATACCTGAATGACATCCTCCGACCCATAGTGCAACCATATCGGCAGAATATTGGAGAGGCATTTGTCTTCATGGACGACAATTCTCGACCTCATCGTGCACATCTTGTGAATGCGTTCCTTCAAGATAACGACATCGCTCGACTACAGTGGCCAGCATGTTCGCCAGACATGAACCCTATCGAACATGCCTGGGATATGTTGAAAAGGGCTGTTTATGGACGTCTTGACCCACCAACCACTCTGACAGATTTACGCCGAATTGTCGTTGAGGAGTGGGACAATTTGGACCAACAGTGTCTTGATGAACTTGTGGATAGTATGCCACGGCGAATACAGGCATGCATCAATGCAAGAGGACGTGCTACTGGGTATTAGAGGTAGTGGTGTGTACTGCAATCTGGACCACAAATGCTGAAAGTCTAGCTGTATGATGGTACAACATGCAATGTGTGGGTCTCATGAGCAATAAAACGAGCTGAAATGTTGTTTGTGTTGATCTCTATTCCCTTTGTATTTAACGGTTCCGGAACCCTTGGAACCGAGGTGATGCAAAACTTTTTTTGATGTGTGTATTTGCATCTTCAGTCTAGGACTTGTTCCTCTTCAAAAACAGCGGGATCGAAAGGGTGGGTAAACGGCGGGAGTAACTTTGGCCATCTTAATGCAAGGAGGGTAAGCGGCGGTAGTAGCCGTCTAGTCGAAAAATTAGTTGGTAAACGGCGGGAAAATAGCGCTATCCGGGCTGGGAGATCTGGCTGTGGCCGATTTTCAAAATTTCTTATTTTTTCCATGAAAAAAAAGTTAAAAACGCACAAAAAAATCATAACTTTTCAACGAAGCAACGTAGAGGGCTGGATTTTCGGGACGAAGTTTTAAATACCGTTTCGCAAACGAGTGAATTTTTTCAGAATTTTTCAGAAACGCATTAGGTCACTTCGTAAGTGAGCGACAGGGCAGCAAAAATTTTCTAAGTCCATTTTCAGCCATCCTCGAAGTGGTTTTCCGTGGTTTTCCACTTCGTCTTCGGGCTAATGCCGGGATGGTTCCTTCCGTAAGGCCACGGCCGCCTCCTGCCCACTTGTTCCTCTTCAAAAACAGCGGGCTCGAAAGGATGGGTAAACGGCGGGAAGACATTTGGCCATCTTAATGCAAGGTGGGTAATCGGCGGGACTAGCCGTTTTGTCGAAAAATAAGTGGGCAAACGGCGGGAGCATGTTACGCTTTAGAATTAAAATTCGTTTTTACTGAAAAATAGTGCTATCCGGGCTGGAAGATCTGGCTGTGGCCGATTTTCATTTTTTTTATTTTTTCCATGAAAAAAAAAGGTTAAAAGGCACCCAAAAATTCATAACTTTTCAACGAAGCAGCGTAGAGGGCTGGAATTTCTGGACGAAGTTTTAAATACCGTTTCGCAAACGTGTGAATTTTTTCAGAATTTTTCCAAAACGCATTAGGTCACTTCGTAAGTGAGCGACAGGGCAGCAAAAATTTTCTAAGTCCACTTTCATCCATCCTCGAAATGGTTTTCCGTGGTTTCCCACTTCGTCTTAGGGCTAATGCCGGGGTGGTTCCTTCCGTAAGGCCACGGCCGCCTCCTGCCCACTTGTACCTCTTCAAAAACAGCGGGATCGAAATGATGGGTAAACGGCGGGAAGACATTTGGCCATCTTAATGCAAGGTGGGTAAACGGCGGGACTAGCCGTCTTGTCGAAAAATAAGTGGACTAACGGCGGGAGCCTGTTACGCTTTAAAATTAAAATTCGTTTTTACTGAAAAATAGTGCTATCCGGGCTGAAGGATCTGGCTGTGGCCGATTTTCAAATTTTTTATTTTTTCCATGAAAAAAAAAGTTAAAAACGCACAAAAAATTTCATAACTTTTCAACGAAGCAACGTAGAGGGCTGGATTCTAGGGACGATGTTTTAAATAACGTTTCTCAAACGTATTAATTTTTCGGAATTTTTCCAAAACGCATTAGGTCACTTCGTAAGTGAGCGACAGGGCAGCAAAAATTTTCTAAGTCCATTTTCATCCATCCTCGAAATGGTTTTCCGTGGTTTCCCACTTCGTCTTCGGGCTAATGCCGGGATGGTTCCTTCCGTAAGGCCACGGCCGCCGCCTGCCCACTTGTTCCTCTTTAAAAACAGCGGGATCGAAAGGATGGGTAAACGGTGGGAAGACATTTGGCCATCTTAATGCAAGGTGGGTAAACGGCGGGACTAGCCGTTTTGTCGAAAAATAAGTGGGCAAACGGCGGGAGCATGTTACGCTTTAGAATTAAAATTCATTTTTACTGAAAAATAGTGCTATCCGGGCTGGAAGATCTGGCTGTGGCCGATTTTCAATTTTTTTATTTTTTCCATGAAAAAAAAGGTTAAAAGGCACAAAAAAATTCATAACTTTTCAACGAAGCAGCGTAGAGGGCTGGAATTTCTGGACGAAGTTTTAAATACCGTTTCGCAAACGTGTGAATTTTTTCAGAATTTTTCCAAAACGCATTAGGTCACTTCGTAAGTGAGCGACAGGGCAGCAAAAATTTTCTAAGTCCATTTTCATCCATCCTCGAAATGGTTTTCCGTGGTTTCCCACTTCGTCTTCGGGCTAATGCCGGGATGGTTCCTTCCGTAAGGCCACGGCCGCAGCCTGCCAACTTGTTCCTCTTCAAAAACAGCGGGATCGAAAGGATGGGTAAACGGCGGGAAGACATTTGGCCATCTTAATGCAAGGTGGGTAAACGGCGGGACTAGCCGTCTTATCGAAAAATAAGTGGGCTAACGGCGGGAGCCTGTTACGCTTTAGAATTAAAATTCGTTTTTACTGAAAAATAGTGCTATCCGGGCTGAAGGATCTGGCTGTGGCCGATTTTCAAATTTTTTACTTTTTCCATGAAAAAAAAAGTTAAAAACGTACAAAAAAAATCATAACTTTTCAACGAAGCAACGTAGAGGGCTGGATTCTAGGGACGATGTTTTAAATAACGTTTCTCAAACGTGTTAATTTTTCGGAATTTTTCCAAAACGCATTAGGTCACTTCGTAAGTGAGCGACAGGGCAGCAAAAATTTTCTAAGTCCATTCACCGGCTTTCAGCGACCCTCTGTTGCTACTGCATGTTCCGCCAGCTCACACGGGAGGCCCCGGCCTAAGCTGATGTACGGAGATGGCTGGCGAGTTGACGGACGATGCCAGGGGTTCGAGGGGTCAGGCTTGCGGGCAACTTCCGATGGATTTGCTAAGGGGGATCGAATGGGTGGGTAAGAGGCGGGACTAGCTGTCGTTTCGAAAGGTTGGGTAAACGGCGGGAAGAAATTTGGCCATCTTAATGCAAGGTGGGTAAACGGCGGGACTAGCCGTCTTGTCGAAAAATAAGTGGGCAAACGGCGGGAGCCTGTTACGCTTTAGAATTAAAATTCGTTTTTACTGAAAAATAGTGCTATCCGGGCTGGAAGATCTGGCTGTGGCCGATTTTCAATTTTTTTTATTTTTTCCATGAAAAAAAAAGTTAAAAACGCACAAAAAAATTCATAACTTTTCAACGAAGCAACGTAGAGGGCTGTATTTTAGGGACGATGTTTTAAATAACGTTTCTCAAACGTGTTAATTTTTTCAGAATTTTTCCAAAACGCATTAGGTCACTTCGTAAGTGAGCGACAGGGCAGCGAAAATTTTCTAAGTCCATTTTCATCCATCCTCGAAATGGTCGAATGGGTGGGTAAGAGGCGGGACTAGCTGTCGTTTCGAAAGGTTGGGTAAACGGCGGGAAGTCATTTGGCCATCTTAATGCAAGGTGGGTAAAAGGCGGGACTAGCCGTCTTGTCGAAAAATAACTGGGTAAACGGCGGGCGAAAAATAAGTGGGTAAACGGCGGTAGCAACTATTTAATCGAAAATTTGGGCGAGCACTGGCAGCAGCCTTCTCGTTGAAATAGTGGGTAAGCGGTGGGACTAGCTTTCGAAATTCGTCGAAAATGATGGGTTAAAAAGCGGGAATAGACATCTCATCGAAATGATGGTTAACCAGCGGGAACGGCCATCTCGTCTCTCTCCCAGAGGCCTTTTCGAAAGAAATCGAAATTTTTCCATTCGAAAATGTTCGAAACTATTTGCATCTTCAGTCTAGGACTTGTTCCTCTTCAAAAACAGCGGGATCGAAAAGGTGGGTAAACGGCGATAGCAACTATTTAATCGAAAATTTGGGCGAGCACTGGGAGCAGCCTCCTCGTCGAAATACTGGGTAAGCGGTGGGACTAGCTTTCGAAACTCGCCGAAAATGATGGGTTAAACGGCGGGAATAGACATCTCATCGAAATGATGGTTAACCAGCGGGAACGGCCATCTCGTCTCTCTCCCAGAGGCCTTTTCGAAAGAGTTCGAAATTTTTCCTTTCGAAGATATTCAAAACTATTTCCATCTTCAGTCTAGGACTTGTTCCTCTTCAAAAACAACGGGATCGAAAGGGTGGGTAAACGGCGGTAGCAACTATTTAATCGAAAATTTGGGCGAGCTCTGGGAGCAGTCTTCTCGTCGAAATAGTGGGTAAGCGGTGGGACTAGCTTTCGAAACTCGTCGAAAATGATGGGTTAAACGGCGGGAATAGACATCTCATCGAAATGATGGTTAACCAGCGGGAACGGCCATCTCGTCTCTCTCCCAGAGGCCTTTTCGAAAGAGTTCGAAATTTTTCCTTTCGAAGATATTCAAAACTATTTCCATCTTCAGTCTAGGACTTGTTCCTCTTCAAAAACAACGGGATCGAAAGGGTGGGTAAACGGCGGTAGCAACTATTTAATCGAAAATTTGGGCGAGCTCTGGGAGCAGTCTTCTCGTCGAAATAGTGGGTAAGCGGTGGGACTAGCTTTCGAAACTCGTCGAAAATGATGGGTTAAACGGCGGGAATAGACATCTCATCGAAATGATGGTTAACCAGCGGGAACGGCCATCTCGTCTCTCTCCCAGAGGCCTTTTCGAAAGAGTTCGAAATTTTTCCTTTCAAAAATGTTCGAAACTATTTCCAGCCTCAGTCTAGGACTTGTTCCTCTTCAAAAACAGCGGGATCGAAAGGGTGGGTAAATGGCGGTAGCAACTATTTAATCGAAAATTTGGGCGAGCTCTGGGAGCAGCCTTTGGGTAGTTTATTGGCTGAGGATTAACCCACCCACCTAGGAAAGATGATTAAGAAAAGGAAGTGGGTTTCGGACTGGAGAAAAAGGATAGAGAAATAGGATGAGAGTTCCACAAAAGTTATAAAATTAACTTTAAATACACTTAGAGGCAGTTGCCACTGAAAATTCGCTCTCTGATACCTAAAGTAGGTACGGACTTGGTCGAAGCTAACGGGAACCGCAGCTATGACTTGGGCGGTTTGCAAGAGAGAGGCTTTAGTGTATTTCCTCCCAAGCATGCATAAGACTACTATGGGGAAAGGTGTTGGTCTGGCAAGACTGAGAGTAACCGATTTATTGTATGTCTTTTCAAAGAAATTCGTTTTTGCGAAGTAATTCGAAGAATGCCAATAATTTGAATCAAGTTTGGTATTTCCAGTTTTCGAAGTTATAGAGTTCCTGAAAATGCGACCCAGTGCTTCCAGGAAGGATAGTGATAAAAAATTATACCTTGGAAAGTAATTTTGGTAAGTGAACCAATGGTTGCATTTGGAAATGGCTAAGCCTTTACTCAGCGAGAGGCCAGCTAAAAGCTTAGACTAAGAAGAAACCCTTATCTTTTCGAAAATTGACCATAAGTTTTCGGAGAGGATCTCCACAAGGAGGTAGCTGGCGTAGCGAGCTTTACTTGCCTTACTGGCCAGTTAGAATTAGCTATTAAAGCTAAGAGAAACTATAACAAGATTGCCACTAAGAGTTCTTGCTCAAATGCAACGAGTGGTGAAATCCCTATCAATAGATTTAATGGCATCGAGTAGGGAGAGCCAAGGAGGATAGGATCTTGCTTAACCATTGTATTAGAAAAATGAAAAGGCGAACAGAAACGCTTAATTTATTTAACAATTCAAAAGAAGTTGATAACTTTAACAAATAAATAATTTTCAATTTAGTTAACAAATTTTAGGTCACAGACCTCAGAAGACATTAAAAGTTTGCTCCAGGCAATTGACAATTCTTTAGGTTTCAAACCTGGTACTAAAATCTTTGTAAGATTTAAAAAAGGCAAATGAAATGATTAAAGTTTAGACATTCAATAGAGTACAAGGAGTGTACTCTGAGAAATTTCCAGGTAACTGTTTTAGAAAAGGTTACAACTTCGAAAATAACAATAAGAAAAACATGAAGAATAAGATAGAAGTTCCTACAACTTCTTATATTTATACAGATTTACTGTTGGGTATTATGCAAATAAGGGCAGGTCACTTACTGTGAAACCTGAAGAGAAGATCAACTAGGAAGGTTCTAGACTTCCTGTATTTAGATAGGAATCACTAGATAAATGGGGCAAGTTTCCCTTTCGTGATACCTAGAAACAACTCACTAATGAGTTAAAAGAATTGTATTCTCTCATTAGAAGGTAGAAACAATGTAAGTTTAAAACATGTGCTAGACACTTAGTTATGCAGAGGTTAATTAATTACACATAAGAAAAATGGGAGGGCACATCTATAGTTTGACACCTCGTTGAAACAGACCTAAATTTAAAAGTTTATTACGGATTGTTAGTAAGAGGTTTAGGAAAGAGAAATTGGGATTGAGGAAAAATGTTCATGGCCTTATTTAAATGTAACCGGACGATCGCGACGCGGAAGAAATGCTGAGAGAACACTGTTTATCACTATAGTTCGTTGAATAGATGAAAAGTTCACTATAGAAACACGAAAGTTTATGGCAAAGAAAGTTATTTCAATTTGTAAAAATGACTGGTTGCACTAGATGAGCAAAAGTCTATTGCTGGAGAAAATGGTGGATTACAATTAAATGCGCCATAGAACATCCAACGGTGGAAGAAAATTCGCTATTGAGCTTTGATTCAGAAGTGAGATTCTTCAATTTTAAATAGTATTCTCACAAGTGAGTGAAAATTACATGACGGCAGGACTTGTAGATAAAGTACAAGATCTGGAAGGTTCCAGAACGATCTAAGTAGAAGAATGGGTTCAAAGATAATCCAACGGTGGAGCGAGCTTAGTATTTTACAGACAGCGGGTATTAGATAATATCCCACGTAGTGAGAAGATCTCTCAGTTAAATAGCTTAAGAAAAGATACTTTCTATTAATGTTGTCTTAGACAGACAAGGCCTAACATGGCAAATCCCACGAAGAATGATTACCGCCCCACAAGTAATCTCACGCTGTCTATAAAATAATCAATAAAAGCATGTAGATAAAATTGATGAAGATGAGGTTAAGACCTAAGTCTGTACTTATCTTGGTTGCATGTTGAAAGTGAAGTTCCCCTTGACGATATCTAATATGCCAACATGGCGTAGAAAGTAGAGTATGCCTCTTGGTTTGAGGAGACTGGCTCGAGTTGAGCCTTAACTGACCGAGTCAACTGCCGACTTACAAGTGAGACGCACTCAGCAGAACGCGAAGGGACCAGGAAAGGGAAAAAAGTGGGGGTATGAGACAATAGGAGAACATATAAACATAGCCAACATTACAACAAAAAATTGATTTTCTTGATGAGCTGGTCTTCAAAGAGTTGATAACCGATGATACTAGCGCAGCATGGTGAGTGAAACAGTAGACGTAGTTCTCTTGCTCACGGAGAATTTAGCTGGCGATGGTAACAAGATCTGGTGGCCAGATGGATAAGTAAATCCTCTTGCACCAGGAAGAATTGAGGAGCTTCAGAGATTCGCTGCGAGATGACGCTAGGTGGGTCACAGAAGATATATATCTAGAACAGACTCATGAAGACATAAGAGATTTGCCAATCAAAGAGAAAATAGAAGATCACTGTTGGTGTTTGATAAGAAAGGAAGAAATGAACATGCAAGGAGCAATAAAAATTATATCTCACGTACCGTGTATTCAAAGAATACACCATACTGGGAAGGGAAAACACCAACAGAGAACAAATAAGCAGTTAGACATTTAAAGGTAATGGAGCGATCAAAGACAGTGGTCTTGTGATCGAACCATTAGTGGTCAAGATTTTGGCCACCCTGACTCTCCCATCTCTTCCAGGATAACACTCAGTCACTCTACAAGAGATCCATACTAGGGGGGTGAAACATCCCTAACCAAGACCAAGTCCCCCACTTTTATGTCAGGACTGGAAAGAAACCACTTCTGTCTCCGTTGCAAGGAAGTTAAATATTCCAAGTTCCACCTCTTCCAAAAAGAATTATGGAGGGCTTCAAGTTTACGCCAAGCGATAGGTAGATTAGAATCCCTGTAAGAATTGGGAAGAGGAGGAGGGGCAGAAAGAGAAGTGCCGATAAGGAAGTGACCAGGTGTAAGTGGAAGCAGGTCATCAGGGTCATTGGAAAGCGGAGTTAAAGGACGAGAATTAACAACACCTTCAATCCGAACAGACAGTGAATTGAATTCTTCGTAAGTCAGAATGCGATTACCTAAGACTTTTCTTAAATGACGTTTAGTGAGCTTTACGCAAGATTCCCACCTACCACCGTGATGAGGAGCGTAGGGAGGTATAAAGCGCCATTTGAAACCCTTTGAGTTGGAAAAATTAGAAATTTGTTCCATGGCAGGAGAGGAAGTGAGAGCTTTCTTCCACAGGGAAGCTGCGCCCTGAAAAGTGGAAGCGTTATCAGAGAACATCTCTGAAGGAACACCACGCCTAGCAGTGAAGCGAGAGACAGCTGATAAAAAGTAAGAAGTAGAAGCATTCGTTACTAGTTCCAAGTGGATTGCGCCAGTAACCATGCAAACAAAGAGAGAAACATAAAGCTTACCAAACAATTTGCGTTTAGCTTCAGGAGAATTTCGTTGATATTGGAACGGACCCATATAGTCCACACCAGTTAAGGGAACCAAGTACCCTTCAATGGGATGAAATTATTATTATTTTTTTTTTCACTTTCATGCTGAGAGATATCTAATAAATGCAATTCTAGAGTTTCATAACCTAAATCCATCTGGAAATGTCTCATTTTTAACAATTAGTGCATGCTTGTAACCTTGGTGACGCCCCTTTTTATATGAAGTTCACTTTATCAACTTCTATTCCGTTACTTTTTGTGTCAGATTGATGTGCGTACCCTCGTTTTAAAGAGGAATTATCGTAGCTGAAGTTGGCCCTACTGTCTTTATATCACCTTCTTTTGTTTTTACAGAGGGAGTTGGTATATTTTGATCCATAATACATGGAGTTATTTTTATCTTGTTTGCCGGAGAAAAATGGGTAATGTTAAGAAATTTGGCCGAATAAAAACTCATGGAAATCAGTATAAGAACAAGAATACATCTTTCAGGAGTAATACATGTAGTTGTGCTGGTAGTGGAAGTGTAAGAAACAGTGAAGGAAATAATATTGAAAGTGAGGTTAGGCCTACAACCAACAGTGGGTTCACTCTAAATGACTGTACAGATAGTAATACAAGTGCATCAAGGAGGAAAATTTCTTCTTCAAGATCTATGTTTAATAAATTTGGCAACAGTAATACAGATGTAAATTAAGTGACCACAGGTTTTCAGTTTGTAGATATTGAACTGCTGTCTGAAGCTTTGAGACAATTTGTAGAGTGTAAGTTTTGTATAATCATGTGGATTGCATATCTGTGCATGAAAACACTGACAAACGAATGGGCCTTGCTAGTGTCATATGTATAAAATGTGAAAATTGGGGTGCTGGAATGTGTTCTCTGCTTCAACATGGGAAACATTGGAAAAGCACAAGTGCTTGCCCATCTAGGGATTGAACCAGGCCTTAACACCATACAACAGCTTCAGAAAATGGATGACGTGCGTGTGAAAAATGCTGATCGACAGGCACAACAGATGACCAAAGAAGCAAGAAAGAAAAGGAGAGGAGCCAAACTGAGGAAGGAAGACATGGATAATCCAGAGTATGGAGCTGGAAAGTTTTAAACCACAAAAAGTACATGTTCTTATCTACCTTAACTTTGAAGTTAAATATCTGGAAACTTTTTTTTTGGTGTGGGGTGCTCATCTAGGAAACTACGAAAGATACAAGGGTAAAACTAGTACCACTTTTGAAACTAACACTGATCTCCATGTTAAACACAAATTCATTATACACTAATTCAAACTTTGCTCATAAAAAAATCATGTTTAAGAAAAAAAAAAGTTTTTTTTACTTACATGAAAAAGTAAAATGTAAAATAAAATGGATGAACTAATTTTGTTTAAAATGCATTTAACACAGAGATAAAGGCGACTGTTACAACAATATCAAATTTCACTGCTCTATCAGCAATACTTTGGAAGATGAGCACCCCCAAGTTTTACTAAATTAACATTGTTCGTATAGGGAGTACTTGGTCCCCTTAAAGCAAATGGGCGTATAGGAGAAGAGCGAAAAGAGGGCAGATCGCTCATTAATTGAGTATTGATTTTAGGTTTCGCTTTGAAGCAAGGAATGCACTTGTGAATTACAGAAGAAACTTCATGAATTCCATTTATAATCCAGTACTTTTCCCTTAAGAGGCAAAGCAGAGTGCGTGTACCAACATGCAGATTACGATAATGAAAGTCACGTATAATTAAAAAGTTACGTGATGTTTTTGAGGCAAAATAACGGGATGCTTTTTGTCCTCAGAGAGCAAAGATTGCGAGAGCCTTCCACCTACCCTGAGTAACCCATGGTCATCAAGGAACGGAGCTAAAGCACGAAGACGACTGGATTTGGGAAGATCCCTTTTAGAAGAAAGCAAAGACAATTCAGAAGAAAAGGCTTCTTGCTGTGTCAGTTGTAAAACCTTAATGGTAGCGAGATTCAATTCATGATTGGTAAGGTGTGGTTTGGGGAGGAGAGGTTGGTCAACCACAAAATATTTCCATCTAAGGAGATAGGCAACAATTCGAATTAATTTGTGAAAGGAAGAATAGCGGGACAATAAGGGATGAGAAGCGTTGGAAACAAGACACGAAGCAATAGATAGAGGTACTTTAGCGTCAGGCAAGTTGGAGTTTGTAGCGGGAGGTTTAGAAGGCCATGAAGAAGAGTCTTTGATTAACCACGAGGGCCCATGCCAGTACAATTGGGAAGCTGCCAATTGAGAGGGTAAACAACCACGAGAGATAATATCGGCTGGGTTATCAGCACTGGGCACATGCCTCCATTGACATCCAGAAGAAAGAGTTTGAATTTTGGAAACCCTGTTTGCAACAAAAGTTTGCCAGTGAGAGGGGTTCTTGGCGATCCAAGAAAGGGTGATCATGGAATCGCTCCAGAGATAGATTTGCGAGAATTCGACTTTTAATACTTCCCGTAATTTCTTAACAAGTTCTGCAGCCATGAGTGCAGCGCACAGTTCAAGCCTAGGCAAAGTGATAGTTTTAAGAGGAGCGACCTTCGATTTGGCACAAACAAGGTTGGAAACTGGAGATCCAAATAATGAACCGTGATAAACTAAATATGCGCAGCAACCGTAAGCTTTCTCGGAACTGTCCGCGAACACATGAAGGAAAAAGGATGCATTAGAATGAGCATTAATTAAATTCCTGGGAATTTCAGTAAGGGAAAGATCCAACAAATTGCTGCGAAACGAGAGCCAACGATTAAGAAAAGAAAGAGGGACAGTGTCATCCCATTCACATTTGAGCGAGCACAGCTCTTGCATGAAGAGTTTGGCTATAACGATAACTGGGGCAAGGAATTGAAGTGGATCAAAAAATTTTGCAATTTCAGAGAGAATTTGTCTTTTTGTGTTAGGAAGCTCTTCTGCGAGCGAAACTTTATAGATAAGAGTGTCAGTGCTAGTGCACCAATGAACTCCTAGAGTTTTTATGGATTCGGAGTTTCCACAAATTTCGACAGAAGAAGGATCTACGTCTTCGATGGGAAACTGGGCGAGAAACTCAGGGGAGTTGGAGTTCCACTTATGAAGTGGGAAACCTCCATTCCTTTACAATGTCTGAAGTTCTAAAGACACAAAAGAAGCTTCCTCCAAAGTGGGGAACGACTGCAAATAATCGTCAACATAGAATGACGTAGTTAGTGCTTCAGAAGTTTTGGAATTAAATAAATGACCATCTTGTGAGGCTAGCAAGTGTAAGGATCGGATAGCAAGGAAAGCAGAGGGATTTAAGCCATAAGTAACCGTTTTTAAGCGAAATACCTTAATGGGCTTGCTGATTTCATCACGCCACAAGATTCTTTGGAGATCTCGTTGTTCCGGTTGAATTAAAACTTGGCGGTACATCTGTTTTATATCAGCTATGACAGCTATGGGAAATAATCTAAAGTTTAAGAGTATAGCAGATAGATCTGACTGAATAGCAGGACCAGAGTAAAGAGTGTCGTTAAGGCTGTTGCCATTAACGTCGGGCGATGAACCATTGAAAACAACTCGGATTTTATCTTTTACAAGAGGGTTTTTCCACACGGGATGATGATTTAAATAAACCGTTTCAATTGGGGGGTGCAATTCATCATCAGATTTGTTAACAACTTCCATATGATCTAAGCTTTCATACTCATCTATGAAATCAGTGTACTGCTGTTTGACAAGGGGTTCATTTTTGAATTTGCTCTCGATAGCAAAGAGAGCTTTTCGAGCTTTAGGCTGAGAGTTAATAAGTTTGGGGGGATTGTGTAATCTTGGCATTTGAACAACGAACCGGCCATCAGAAGAACGAGTGGTGGTGTTCAAAAAAAGTTGCTCACAGAATTCATTTTCTGAAGAGGTTACATTAGGAGAATCAACGCTTTCAAGCCTCCAAAACTGTTCCAGGTCAGTATTGGAGAAGTAACATTGCGATGCAGGTTGGGGAGAATAATGGGGAAGTTGACCTGTGACGATCCATCCAAAATTAGTGTCTCTGGCGACCACGTTTGAGGATAACTTGCGAACCTGTTTACGAAGGCAATTCCAAAAGACATTGGCACTAAAGAGTATGTCAATGGGGTTTTGTATGTTAAACAAAGGATCGGCTAGCCTTAAATGCGAGGGAATGTTTAACCCTGAAATATCCACTGAGTGACTTGGAGTGTCTTCTCCAATGCTATTAAGAATTAGACAATTAAGTTTAAAGAAGTTGTTTCTATGACAAATATCTCTTATGGTTAGCTTCGAGAATTGTAAAGCTTGCGATTTTGAGCTGTTGATGCCCGACACGCTGATAGAAGTGGGGTTTACAGGTAGGCCTAGTTTTCTAATCAAGGAATTAGACACAAAATCATGAGTTGCCGCTGAATCTAGAAGACCGCGTGCACGGACCCAGTTGCCAAAGTTATCCTGAACTTCGATTTGGACAGTAGACAACAATACTTGAGCACTGCGAATGGACTTGGCATTTTGAATATACGATGAAGTATTAGAACTGTTAGCACTATCATTTTTCGGAGAAGTAGATGCGGTCGATGACCTTGCCTGATCATGACGATGTAGCAAAGTGTGATGAGCCTATTCACAATGGTAGCAAAGTCTTGTGGACTTACAATTAGAAGCAGAATGCGTGGGCGCTAGGCAGTTGAAACAATGTTTGTTTTGAGCAACTAATTTTCTTCTGTCGTCGACTGACATTTCTTTAAGGATTTACAGAGGTATAGGGCATGGGGATCTTTACAAAGTATGCACTTTACAGGTTCGTTTAAACTCTTGCGAAGTTCGCTTTGAGTGTTTAAAACAATAGAGCTAGCAACACGACGTTCACTAGACCTAGTTGGGTAACCAGTAGTGTTTGATTTAAATTTGGATGAGTTGAACCCGGGTTTTTGGGTATTAGACGATGAGCGTTCGCTTTTGGGTTTGATGGACATTAATTCAAATTTGGAACTAGGAGATGAAGGTTCACTTTGATTAGCTAGAGCGGTTAAGAGTTGGCATCTAGCGTTTATGAAAGTAACTAAATGCTCGTAAGTGTAGTCGTCTTCTTTAGAAAGTTCAATTTCCCAAGCTTTGAGGGTAGCAGCATCAACTTTAGAAACCACTAAATGTATTAGGAAAGTATCCCAATGATCAGTAGGTTGATCTAATTGGGACAAAGCCTTAACGTGAAGTTGTGTAGTGTCAACTAGAGTACGCAAACTAGTGACGTCATTGTGCTGTGACGCAGGTAGATTGAACAGAGCCTTTATATGGCATTGAATACGTAACCGTAAATTTCCATATCTTTCCTTTAATAAGTTAAAGGCAATGGGGTAATTTTCGGCACGCAGAGGAAGTGCTTCGACCAACTGCAAAGCTTGACCTCGGAGGATAGATCTCAAGTAATGAAACTTGTAAATGACTTGAATGTCTTCATTGTCATGAACAAGGGAGCAAAATAATTCATAGAAAGAATCCCAAGTGGATTCATCTCCAGAGAAATGGGGTAAATCAATTTTAGGTAAAATTGGTTTGGGTTTGTGAGTACCTTCACGGTAAGATGTTTGTGGTTCGTGAAGGGAACCAAGAACAGAAGCATCCTTTTTCTGCTCCTCTTCGAGCTGGCGTATTATTTTGAAAGCAGAACCTATGCCTTCGTAATATTGGTTTTCTACTTCGACTCGATCTTCGGTTTGATTGAGCATACAAGTTTCTATTTCAGTTTGAAGGTTACAGTAATTTTCATAAGAACGTTCAAAATCCCTTACACGATGTTTCAACAAGTCTAATTGAGCTTCTGAGGGATCCAACTCTTATATGTACTTTCTGAAACGGGTAATTTGCCCTTTATAGGATGCTCGTTTAGAAGTAAGTTTTTCATCTTTATCCTTTTCAGTAGGAGCCATGTTAAAAAAATAGATTGAAATGTAACTCACGAAACTGTGGAACCTTGGAAATGCTGTCAAGCTGGCAGCAGCAATAAGTAGAAAGAACGGGACAAACCAAAGGAGACAAGAGCGGCTTCTTTCCCCTTCACAGGCTTTGCACGATGTGGTTATAGCTGAAAGATTCAAAGCAGAAATTAATAATTTGCAAAGTATTGTCAAATGACACTTTTAAAAAGAATAAAATGGAAAATGGACTCTTCCGGGTTTCTGGGACCAAATTTTGGAAGATGATTAAGAAAAGGAAGTGGGTTTCGGACTGGAGAAAAAGGATAGAGAAATAGGATGAGAGTTCCACAAAAGTTATAAATTTAACTTTAAATACACTTAGAGGCAGTTGCCACTGAAAATTCGCTCTCTGAAACCTAAAGTAGGTACGGACTTGGTCAAAGCTAACGGGAACTGCAGCTAGGACTTGGGCGGTTTGCAAGAGAGAGGCTTTAGTGTATTTCCTCCCAAGCATGCATAAGACTACTAAGGGGAAAGGTGTTGGTCTGGAAAAACTGAGAGTAATCGATTTATTGTATGTCTTTTCAAAGAAATTCGTTTTTGCGAAGTAATTCGAAGAATGCCAATAATTTGAATCAAGTTTGGTATTTCCAGTTTTCGAAGTTATAGAGTTCCTGAAAATGCGACCCAGTGCTTCCAGGAAGGATAGTGATAAAAAATTATACCTTGGAATGTAATTTTGGTTAGTGAACCAATGGTTGCATTTGGAAATGGCAAAGCCTTTACTCTGCGAGAGGCCGGCTAAAAGCTTAGACAAAGAAGAAACACTTATCTTTTGGAAAATTGACCATAAGTTTTCGGAGAGGATCTCCACAAGCAGGTAGCTGGCGTAGCGAGCTTTACTTGCCTTACTGGCCAGTTAGAATTAGCTTTTAAAGCTAAGAGAAACTTTAACAAGATTGCCACTAAGAGTTCTTGCTCAAATGCAACGAGTGGTGAAAGCCCTATCAATAGATTTAATGGCATCGAGTAGGGAGAGCCAAGGAGGATAGGATCTTGCTTAACCGTTGTATTAGAAAAATGAAAAAGCGAAAAGAAACGCTTAATTTATTTAACAGTTCAAAAGAAGTTGATAACTTTAACAAATAAATAATTTTCAATTTAGTTAACAAATTTTAGGTCACAGACCTCAGAAGACATTAAAAGTTTGCTCCAGGCAATTGACAATTCTTTAGGTTTCAAACCTGGTACTAAAATCTTTGTAAGATTTTAAAAAAGGCAAATGAAATGATTAAAGTTTAGACATTCAATAGAGTACAAGGAGTGTACTCTAAGAAATTTCCAGGTAACTGTTTTAGAAAAGGTTACAACTTCGAAAATAACAATAAGAAAACATGAAGAATAAGATAGAAGTTCCTACAACTTCTTATATTTATACAGATTTACTGTTGGGTATTATGCAAATAAGGGCAGGTCACTTACTGTGAAACCTGAAGAGAAGATCAACAAGGAAGGTTCTAGACTTCCTGTATTTAGATAGGAATCACTAGATAAATGGGGCAAGTTTCCCTTTCGTGATACCTAGAAACAACTCACTAATGAGTTAAAAGAATTGTATTCTCTCATTAGAAGGGAGAAACAATGTAAGTTTAAAACGTGTGCTAGACACTTAGTTATGCAGAGTTTAATTAATTACACATAAGAAAAAATGGGAGGGCACATCTATAGATGGACACCTCGTTGAAACAGACCTAAATTTAAAAGTTTATTACGGATTGTTAGTAAGAGGTTTAGGAAAGAGAAATTGGGATTGAGGAAAAATGTTCATGGCCTTATTTAAATGTAACCGGACGATCGCGACGCGGAAGAAATGCTGAGAGAACACTGTTTATCACTATAGTTCGTTAAATAGATGAAAAGTTCACTATAGAAACACGAAAGTTTATGGCAAAGAAAGTTATTTCAATTTGTAAAAATGACTGGTTGCACTAGATGAGCAAAAGTCTATTGCTGGAGAAAATGGTGGATTACAATTAAATGCGCCATAGAACATCCAACGGTGGAAGAAAATTCGCTATTGAGCTTTGATTCAGAAGTGAGATTCTTCAATTTTAAATAGTATTCTCACAAGTGAGTGAAAATTACATGACGGCAGGACTTGTAGATGAAGTGCAAGATCTGGAAGGTTCCAGAAAGATCTTAGTAGAAGAATGGGTTCAAAGATAATCCAACGGTGGAGCGAGCTTAGTATTTTACAGACAGCGGGTATTAGATAATATCCCACGTAGTGAGAAGATCTCTCAGTTAAATAGCTTAAGAAAAGATACTTTCTATTAATGTTGTCTTAGACAGACAAGGCCTAACATGGCAAATCCCACGAAGAATGATTACCGCCCCACAAGTAATCTCACGCTGTCTATAAAATAATCAATAAAAGCATGTAGATAAAATTGATGAAGATGAGGTTAAAACCTTAAGTCTGTACTTATCTTGGTTGCATGTTGAAAGTGAAGTTCCCCTTGACGATATCTAATATGCCAACATGGCGTAGAAAGTAGAGTATGCCTCTTGGTTTGAGGAGACTGGCTCGAGTTGAGCCTTAACTGACCGAGTCAACTGCCGACTTACAAGTGAGACCCACTCAGCAGAACGCGAAGGGACCAGGAAAGGGAAAAAAGTGGGGGTAGGAGACAAAAGGAGAACATATAAACATAGCCAACATTACAACAAAAAATTGAGTATCTCTTGATGAGCTGGTCTTCAAAGAGTTGATAACAGATGACACTAGCACAGCATGGTGAGTGAAACAGTAGACGTAGTTCTCTTGCTCACAGAGAAATTAGCTGGCGATGGTAACAAGACCTGGTGGCCAGATGGATAAGTAAATCCTCTTGCACCAGGAAGAATTGAGGAGCTTCAGAGATTCGCTGCGAGATGACGCTAGGTGGGTCACAGAAGATATGTATCTAGAACAGACTCATGAAGACATAAGAGATTTGCCCATCAAAGAGAAAATAGAAGATCACTGTTGGTGTTTGATAAGAAAGGAAGAAATGAACATGCAAGGAGCAATAAAAATTATATCTCACGTACCGTGTATTCAAAGAATACACCAGCCTTCTCGTCGATATAGTGGGTAAGCGGTGGGACTAGCTTTCGAAACTCGTCGAAAATGATGGGTTAAACGGCGGGAATAGACATCTCATCGAAATTATGGTTAACCAGCGGGATCGGCCATCTCGTCTCTCTCCCAGAGGCCTTTTCGAAAGAGTTCGAAATTTTTCCTTTCGAAAATGTTCGAAACTATTTGCATCTTCAGCCTAGGACTTGTTCCTCTTCAAAAACAGCGGGATCGAAAGGGTGGGTAAACGGCGGGAAGACATTTGGCCATCTTATTGCAAGGTGGGTAAACGGCGGGACTAGCCGTCTTGTCGAAAAATAAGTGGGCAAACGGCGGGAGCCTGTTACGCTTTAGAATTAAAATTCGTTTTTACTGAAAAATAGTGCTATCCGGGCTCGAAGATCTGGCTGTGGCCGATTTTCAAAAATTTTATTTTTTCCATAAAAAAAAAGTTTAAAACGCACAAAAAAATTCATAACTTTTCAACGAAGCAACGTAGAGGGCTGGATTTTCGGGACGAAGTTTTAAATACCGTTTCGCAAACGTGTGAATTTTTTCAGAATTTTTCCAAAACGCATTAGGTCACTTCGTAAGTGAGCGACAGGGCAGCAAAAATTTTCTAAGTCCATTTTCAGCCACCCTCGAAGTGGTTTTCCGTGGTTTTCCACTTCGTCTTCGGGCTAATGCCGGGAAGGTTCCTTCCGTAAGGACACGGCCGCCTCCTGACCACTTGTTCCTCTTCAAAAACAGTGGGATCGAAAGGATGGGTAAACGGCGGGAAGACACTTGGACATCTTAATGCAAGGTGGGTAAACGGCGGGACTAGCCGTCTTGTCGAAAAATAAGTGGGCAAACGGCGGGAGTCTGTTACGCTTTAGAATTAAAATTCGTTTTTACTGAAAAATAGTGCTATCCGGGCTGGAGGATCTGGCTGTGGCCGATTTTCAATTTTTTTATTTTTTCCATGAAAGAAAAAGTTAAAAACGCACAAAAAAATTAATAACTTTTCAACGAAGCAACGTAGAGGGCTGGATTTTAGGGACGATGTTTTAAATAACGTTTCTCAAACGTGTTAATTTTTCGGAATTTTTCCAAAACGCATTAGGTCACTTCGTAAGTGAGCGACAGGGCAGCAAAAATTTTCTAAGTCCATTCACCGGCTTTCAGCGACCCTCTGTTGCTACTGCATGTTCCGCCAGCTCACACGGGAGGCCCCGGCCTAAGCTGATGTACGGAGATGGCTGGCGAGTTGACGGACGTTGCCAGGGGTTCGAGGGGTCAGGTTTGCGGACAACTTCCGATGGATTTGCTAAGGGGGATCGAATGGGTGGGTAAGAGGCGGGACTAGCTGTCGTTTCGAAAGGTTGTGTAAACGGCGGGAAGACATTTGGCCATCTTAATGCAAGGTGGGTAAACGGCGGGACTAGCCGTCTTGTCGAAAAATAAGTGGGCAAACGGCGGGAGCCTGTTACGCTTTAGAATTAAAATTCATTTTTACTGAAAAATAGTGCTATCCGGGCTGGGGATCTGGCTGTGGCCGATTTTCAAAAATTATAATTTTTCCATTAAAAAATTTAAAAACGCACAAAAAATTCATAACTTTACAACGAAGCAACGTAGAGGGCTGGATTTTCGGGATGAAGTTTTAAATACCGTTTCGCAAACGTGTGAATTTTTTCAGAATTTTTCCAAAACGCATTAGGTCACTTCGTAAGTGAGCGACAGGGCAGCAAAAATTTTCCAAGTCCATTTTCAGCCATCCTCGAAGTGGTTTTCCGTGGTTTCCCACTTCGTCTTCGGGCTAATGCCGGGATGGTTCCTTCCGTAAGGCCACGGCCGCCTCCTGCCCACTTGTTCCTCTTCAAAAACAGCGGGATCGAAAGGATGGGTAAACGGCGGGAAGACATTTGGCCATCTTAATGCAAGGTGGGTAAACGGCGGGACTAGCATTCTTGTCGAAAAATAAGTGGGCTAACGGCGGGAGCCTGTTACGCTTTAGAATTAAATTCGTTTTTACTGAAAAATAGTGCTATCCGGGCTGAAAGGACTGGCTGTGGCCGATTTTCAAATTTTTTATTTTTTCAGTGAAAAAAAAAAAATTAAAAACGCACAAAAAAAGTCATAACTTTTCAACGAAGCAACGTAGAGGGCTGGATTTTAGGGACGATGTTTTAAATAACGTTTCTCAAACGTGTTAATTTTTTCAGAATTTTTCCAAAACGTATTAGGTCACTTCGTAAGTGAGCGACAGGGTAGCAAAAATGTTCTAAGTCCATTCACCGGCTTTCAGCGACCCTCTGTTGCGGCTGCATGTTCCGCCAGCTCACACGGGAGGCCCCGGCCTAAGCTGATGTAAGGAGATGGCTGGCGAGTTGACGGACGATGCCAGCGGTTCGAGGGGACAGGCTTGCGGGCAACTTCCGATGGATTAGCTAAGGGGGATCGAATGGGTGGGTAAGAGGCGGGACTAGCTGTCGTTTCGAAAGGTTGGGTAAACGGCGGGAAGTAATTGGCCATCTTAATGCAAGGTGGGTAGAAGGCGGGACTAGCCGTCTTGTCGAAAAATAACTGGGTAAACGGCGGGCGAAAAATAAGTGGGTAAACGGCGGTAGCAACTATTTAATCGAAAATTTGGGCGAGCACTGGGAGCAGCCTTCTCGTCGAAATAGTGGGTAGGCGGTGGGACTAGCTTTCGAAACTCGTCGAAAATGATGGGTAAAACGGCGGGAATAGACATCTCATAGAAATTATGGTTAACCAGCGGGAACGGCCATGTCGTCTCTCTCCCAGAGGCCTTTTTGAAAGAGTTCGAAATTTTTCCTTTCGAAAATGTTCGAAACTACACACATCAAAAAAAGTTTTGCATCACCTCGGTTCCCAGATCTCCGGCATATAGACGTTGACTGTGTATATTGTATCAAAGATACAGTCCCTTTGACTGTTCATAGATGTCACTAAAACTGCTCAAAGATGTAAACAACCATGCATGAGCAGGGCCTATTAGACGGAGGGGGTACGACAGCCGATCAGTTCCAGTCATTCCACCAGGACGAAGGTACGCTGCTCATGTTGTCTGTAGTTCTACCATGCCTAGAAGGTCAATACCGCAGTTCGATCGCGTCCGCATTGTTACTTTGTGTCAAGAAGGGCTCTCAACAAGGGAAGTTTCCAGGCGTCTCAGAGTGAACCAAAGCGATGTTGTTCGGACATGGAGGAGGTACAGAGATACAGGAACTGTCGATGACAGGCCTCGCTCAGGCCGCCCAAGGGCTACTACTGTAGTGGATGACCGCTACTTACGGATTGCCGCTCGGAGGAACCCTGACAGCAATGCCACCATGTTGAATAATGCGTTTCGTTCAGCCACAGGACGTCGTGTTTCAACTCAAACTGTGCGCAATAGGCTGCATGATGCGTAACTTCACTCCCGACGTCCATGGCGAGGTCCAGCTTTGCAACCCCGACACCATGCAGCGCGGTACAGATGGGCCCAACAACATGCTGAATGGACCCCACGGAATTGGCATCACGTTCTCTTCACCGATGAGTGTCGCATATGCCTTCAACCAGACAATCGTCGGAGACGTGTTTGGAGGCACCCTGGTCAGGCTGAACGTCTTAGACACACTGTCCAGCGAGTGCAGCAAGGTGGTGGTTCCCTGATGTTTTGGGGTGGCATTATGTGGGGCCGACGTACGCCACTGGTGGTCATGGGAGGCTCCGAAACGGCTTTACGATACCTGAATGACATCCTCCGACCCATAGTGCAACCATATCGGCAGAATATTGGAGAGGCATTTGTCTTCATGGACGACAATTCTCGACCTCATCGTGCACATTTTGTGAATGCGTTCCTTCAAGATAACGACATCGCTCGACTACAGTGGCCAGCATGTTCGCCAGACATGAACCCTATCGAACATGCCTGGGATATGTTGAAAAGGGCTGTTTATGGACGTCTTGACCCACCAACCACTCTGAGAGATTTACGCCGAATTGTCGTTGAGGAGTGGGACAATTTGGACCAACAGTGTCTTGATGAACTTGTGGATAGTATGCCACGACGAATACAGGCATGCATCAATGCAAGAGGACGTGCTACTGGGTATTAGAGGTAGTGGTGTGTACTGCAATCTGGACCACAAATGCTGAAAGTCTAGCTGTATGCTGGTACAACATGCAATGTGTGGGTCTCACGAGCAATAAAACGAGCTGAAATGTTGTTTGTGTTGATCTCTATTCCCTTTGTATTTAAAGGTTCCGGAACTCTTGGAACCGAGGTGATGCAAAACTTTTTTTGATGTGTGTATTTGCATCTTCAGTCTAGGACTTGTTCCTCTTCAAAAACAGCGGGATCGAAAGGGTGGGTAAACGGCGGGAGTAACTTTGGCCATCTTAATGCAAGGAGGGTAAGCGGCGGTAGTAGCCGTCTAGTCGAAAAATAAGTTGGTAAACGGCGGGAAAATAGCGCTATCCGGGCTGGGAGATCTGGCTGTGGCCGATTTTCAAAATTTCTTATTTTTTCCATGAAAAAAAGTTAAAAACGCACAAAAAAAGCATAACTTTTCAACGAAGCAACGTAGAGGGCTGGATTTTCGGGACGAAGTTTTAAATACCGTTTCGCAAACGAGTGAATTTTTTCAGAATTTTTCTGAAACGCATTAGGTCACTTCGTAAGTGAGCGACAGGGCAGCAAAAATTTTCTAAGTCAATTTTCAGCCATCCTCGAAGTGGTTTTCCGTGGTTTCCCACTTCGTCTTCGGGCTAATGCCGGGATGGTTCCTTCCGTAAGGCCACGGCCGCCTCCTGCCCTCTTCAAAAACAGCGGGCTCGAAAGGATGGGTAAACGGCGGGAAGACATTTGGCCATCTTAATGCAAGGTGGGTAAACGGCGGGACTAGCCGTTTTGTCGAAAAATAAGTGGGCAAACGGCGGGAGCATGTTACGCTTTAGAATTAAAATTCGTTTTTACTGAAAAATAGTGCTATCCGGGCTGGAAGATCTGGCTGTGGCCGATTTTCAATTTTTTTATTTTTTCCATGAAAAAAAAGGTTAAAAGGCACAAAAAAAATTCATAACTTTTCAACGAAGCAGCGTAGAGGGCTGGAATTTCGGGACGAAGTTTTAAATACCGTTTCGCAAACGTGTGAATTTTTTCAGAATTTTTCCAAAACGCATTAGGTCACTTCGTAAGTGAGCGACAGGGCAGCAAAAATTTTCTATGTCCATTTTCATCCATCCTCGAAATGGTTTTCCGTGGTTTCCCACTTCGTCTTCGGGCTAATGCCGGGATGGTTCCTTCCGTAAGGCCACGGCCGCCGCCTGCCCACTTGTTCCTCTTCAAAAAATAGCGGGATCGAAAGGATGGGTAAACGGCGGGAAGACATTTGGCCATCTTAATGCAAGGTGGGTAAACGGCGGGACTAGCCGTCTTGTCGAAAAATAAGTGGGCTAGCGGCGGGAGCCTGTTACGCTTTAGAATTAAAATTCGTTTTTACTGAAAAATAGTGCTATCCGGGCTGAAAGATCTGGCTGTGGCCGATTTTCAAATTTTTTATTTTTTCCATGAAAAAAAAAGTTAAAAAGGCACAAAAAAAATCATAACTTTTCAACGAAGTAACGTAGAGGGCTGGATTTTAGGGACGTTGTTTCAAATAACGTTTCTCAAACGTGTTAATTTTTTCAGAATTTTTCCAAAACGCAATTAGGTCACTTCGTAAGTGAGCGACAGGGCAGCAAAAATGTTCTAAGTCCATTCACCGGCTTTCAGCGACCCTCTGTTGCGGCTGCATGTTCCGCCAGCTCACACGGGAGGCCCCGGCCTAAGCTGATGCACGGAGATTACTGGCGAGTTGACGGACGATGCCAGGGGTTCGAGGGGTCAGGCTTGCTGGCAACTTCCGATGGATTTGCTAAGGGGGATCGAATGGGTGGGTAAGAGGCGGGACTAGCTGTCGTTTCGAAAGGTTGGGTAAACGGCGGGAAGTCATTTGGCCATCTTAATGCAAGGTGGGTAAAAGGCGGGACTAGCCGTCTTGTCGAAAAATAACTGGGTAAACGGCGGGCGAAAAATAAGTGGGTAAACGGCGGTAGCAACTATTTAATCGAAAATTTGGGCGAGCACTGGGAGCAGCCTTCTCGTCGAAATAGTGGGTAGGCGGTGGGACTAGCTTTCGAAACTCGTCGAAAATGATGGGTAAAACGGCGGGAATAGACATCTCATAGAAATTATGTTTAACCAGCGGGAACGGCCATCTCGTCTCTCTCCCAGAGGCCATTTTGAAAGAGTTCGAAATCTTTCCTGTCGAAAATGTTCGAAACTACACACATCAAAAAAAGTTTTGCATCACCTCGGTTCCCAGATCTCCGGCATATAGACGTTGACTGTGTATATTGTATCCAAGATACAGTCCCTCTGACTGTTCATAGATGTCACTAAAACTGCTCAAAGATGTAAACAACCATGCATGAGCAGGGCCTATTAGACGGAGGGGGAACGACAGCCGATCAGTTCCAGTCATTCCACCAGGACGAAGGTACGCTGCTCATGTTGTCTGTAGTTCTACCATGCCTAGAAGGTCAATACCGCAGTTCGATCGCGTCCGAATTGTTACTTTGTGTCAAGAAGCGCTCTCAACAAGGGAAGTTTCCAGGCGTCTCAGAGTGAACCAAAGCGATGTTGTTCGGACATGGAGGAGGTACAGAGATACAGGAACTGTCGATGACAGGCCTCACTCAGGCCGCCCAAGGGCTACTACTGTAGTGGATGACCGCTACTTACGGATTGCCGCTCGGAGGAACCCTGACAGCAATGCCACCATGTTGAATAATGCGTTTCGTTCAGCCACAGGACGTCGTGTTTCAACTCAAACTGTGCGCTATAGGCTGCATGATGCGCAACTTCACTCCCGACGTCCATGGCGAGGTCCAGCTTTGCAACCCCGACACCATGCAGCGCGGTACAGATGGGCCCAACAACATGCTGAATGGACCCCACGGAATTGGCATCACGTTCTCTTCACCGATGAGTGTCGCATATGCCTTCAACCAGACAATCGTCGGAGACGTGTTTGGAGGCACCCTGGTCAGGCTGAACGTCTTAGACACACTGTCCAGCGAGTGCAGCAAGGTGGTGGTTCCCTGATGTTTTGGGGTGGCATTATGTGGGGCCGACGTACGCCACTGGTGGTCATGGAAGGCTCCTAAACGGCTTTACGATACCTGAATGACATCCTCCGACCCATAGTGCAACCATATCGGCAGAATATTGGAGAGGCATTTGTCTTCATGGACGACAATTCTCGACCTCATCGTGCACATCTTGTGAATGCGTTCCTTCAAGATAACGACATCGCTCGACTACAGTGGCCAGCACGTTCGCCAGACATGAACACTATCGAACATGCCTGGGATATGTTGAAAAGGGCTGTTTATGGACGTCTTGACCCACCAACCACTCTGAGAGATTTACGCCGAATTGTCGTTGAGGAGTGGGACAATTTGGACCAACAGTGTCTTGATGAACTTGTGGATAGTATGCCACGGCGAATACAGGCATGCATCAATGCAAGAGGACGTGCTACTGGGTATTAGAGGTAGTGGTGTGTACTGCAATCTGGACCACAAATGCTGAAAAACTAGCTGTATGATGGTACAACATGCAATGTGTGGGTCTCATGAGCAATAAAATGAGCTGAAATGTTGTTTGTGTTGATCTCTATTCCCTTTGTATTTAACGGTTCCGGAACTCTTGGAACCGAGGTGATGCAAAACTTTTTTTGATGTGTGTATTTGCATCTTCAGTCTAGGACTTGTTCCTCTTCAAAAACAGCGGGATCGAAAGGGTGGGTAAACGGCGGGAGTAACTTTGGCCATCTTAATGCAAGGAGGGTAAGCGGCGGTAGTAGCCGTCTAGTCGAAAAATAAGTTGGTAAACGGCGGGAAAATAACGCTATCCGGGCTGGAAGATCTGGCTGTGGCCGATTTTCAAAATTTCTTATTTTTTCCATGAAAGAAAAGTTAAAAACGCACAAAAAAAATCATAACTTTTCAACGAAGCAACGTAGAGGGCTGGATTTTCGGGACGAAGTTTTAAATACCGTTTCGCAAACGAGTGAATTTTTTCAGAATTTTTCAAAAACGCATTAGGTCACTTCGTAAGTGAGCGACAGGGCAGCAAAAATTTTCTAAGTCAATTTTCAGCCATCCTCGAAGTGGTTTTCCGTGGTTTCCCACTTCGTCTTCGGGCTAATGCCGGGATGGTTCCTTCCGTAAGGCCACGGCCGCCTCCTGCCCACTTCTTCCGCTTCAAAAACAGCGGGATCGAAAGGATGGGTAAACGGCGGAAAGACATTTGGCCATCTTAATGCAAGGTGGGTAAACGGCGGGACTAGCCGTCTTGTCGAAAAATAAGTGGGCAAACGGTGGGAGCCTGTTACGCTTTAGAATTAAAATTCGTTTTTAGTGAAAAATAGTGCTATCCGGGCTGGAGAATCTGGCTGTGGCCGATTTTCAATTTTTTTAATTTTTCCATAAAAAAAAGGTAAAACGCACAAAAAAAATCATAACTTTTCAACGAAGCAACGTAGAGGGCTGGATTTTCGGGACGAAGTTTTAAATACCGTTTCGCAAACGTGTGAATTTTTTCAGAATTTTTCCAAAACGCATTAGCTCACTTCGTAAGTGAGCGACAGGGCAGCGAAAATTTTCTAAGTCCATTTTCATCCATCCTCGAAATGGTTTTCCGTGGTTTCCCACTTCGTCTTCGGGCTAATGCCGGAATGGCTCCTTCCGTAAGGCCACGGCCGCCTCCTGCCCACTTGTTCCTCTTCAAAAACAGCGGGATCGAAAGGATGGGTAAACGGCGGGAAGACATTTGGCCATCTTAATGCAAGGTGGGTAAACGGCGGGACTAGCCGTCTTGTCGAAAAATAAGTAGGCAAACGGCGGGAGCCTGTTACGCTTTAGAATTAGAATTCGTTTTTACTGAAAAATAGTGCTATCCGGGATGGAGGATCTGGCTGTGGCCGATTTTCATTTATTTTATTTTTTCCATGAAAAAAAAGTTAAAAACGCACAAAAAATCATAACTTTTCAACGAAGCAACGTAGAGGGCTGGATTTTCGGGACGAAGTTTTAAATACCGTTTCGCAAACGTGTGAATTTTTCCAGAATTTTTCCAAAACGCATTAGGTCACTTCGTAAGTGAGCGACAGGGCAGCGAAAATTTTCTAAGTCCATTTTCATCCATCCTCGAAATGGTTTTCCGTGGTTTCCCACTTCGTCTTCGGGCTAATGCCGGGATGGTTCCTTCCGTAAGGCCACGGCCGCCTCCTGCCCACTTGTTCCTCTTCAAAAACAGCGGGATCGAAAGGATGGGTAAACGGCGGGAAGACATTTGGCCATCTTAATGCAAGGTGGGTAATCGGCGGGACTAGTCGTCTTGTCGAAAAATAAGTGGGCAAACGGCGGGAGCCTGTTACGCTTTAGAATTAGAATTCGTTTTTACTGAAAAATAGTGCTATCCGGGCTGGAGGATCTGGCTGTGGCCGATTTTCATTTTTTTTATTTTTTCCATGAAAAAAAAGTTAAAAACGCACAAAAAAATTCATAACTTTTCAACGAAGCAAAGTAGAGGGCTGTATTTTAGGGACGATGTTTTAAATAACGTTTCTCAAACGTGTTAATTTTTTCAGAATTTTTCCAAAACGCATTAGGTCACTTCGTAAGTGAGCGACAGGGTAGCAAAAATGTTCTAAGTCCATTCACCGGCTTTCAGCGACCCTCTGTTGCGGCTGCATGTTCCGCCAGCTCACACGGGAGGCCCCGGCCTAAGCTGATGTACGGAGATGGCTGGCGAGTTGACGGACGATGCCAGGGGTTCGAGGGGTCAGGCTTGCGGGCAACTTCCGATGGATTTGCTAAGGGGGATCGAATGGGTGGGTAAGAGGCGGGACTAGCTGTCGTTTCGAAAGGTTGGGTAAACGGCGGGAAGACATTTGGCCATCTTAATGCAAGGTGGGTAAACGGCGGGACTAGCCGTCTTGTCGAAAAATAACTGGGTAAACGGCGGGCGAAAAATAAGTGGGTAAACGGCGGTAGCAACTATTTAATCGAAAATTTGGGCGAGCACTGGGAGCAGCCTTCTCGTCGAAATAGTGGGTAAGCGGTGGGACTAGCTTTCGAAACTCGTCGAAAATGATGGGTTAAACGGCGGGAATAGACATCTCATAGAAATTATGGTTAACCAGCGGGAACGGCCATCTCGTCTCTCCCTCCCAGAGGCCTTTTCGAAAGAGTTCGAAATTTTTCCTTTCGAAAATGTTCGTAACTATTTGCATCTTCAGTCTAGGACTTGTTCCTCTTCAAAAACAGCGGGATCGAAAGGGTGGGTAAACGGCGGGAGTAACTTTGGCCATCTTAATGCAAGGAGGGTAAGCGGCGGTAGTAGCCGTCTAGTCGAAAAATAAGTTGGTAAACGGCGGGAAAATAGCGCTATCCAGGCTGGAAGATCTGGCTGTGGCCGATTTTCAAAATTTCTTATTTTTTCCATGAAAGAAAAGTTAAAAACGCACAAAAAAAATCATAACTTTTCAACGAAGCAACGTAGAGGGCTGGATTTTCGGGACGAAGTTTTAAATACCGTTTCGCAAACGAGTGAATTTTTTCAGAATTTTTCAAAAACGCATTAGGTCACTTCGTAAGTGAGCGACAGGGCAGCAAAAATTTTCTAAGTCCATTTTCAGCCATCCTCGAAGTGGTTTTCCGTGTTTTTCCACTTCGTCTTCGGGCTAATGCCGGGATGGTTCCTTCCGTAAGGCCACGGCCGCCTCCTGCCCACTTCTTCCGCTTCAAAAACAGCGGGATCGAAAGGATGGGTAAACGGCGGGAAGACATTTGGCCATCTTAATGCAAGGTGGGTAAACGGCGGGACTAGCCGTCTTGTCGAAAAATAAGTGGGCAAACGGTGGGAGCCTGTTACGCTTTAGAATTAAAATTCGTTTTTAGTGAAAAATAGTGCTATCCGGGCTGGAGAATCTGGCTGTGGCCGATTTTCAATTTTTTTAATTTTTCCATAAAAAAAAGGTAAAACGCACAAAAAAAATCATAACTTTTCAACGAAGCAACGTAGAGGGCTGGATTTTCGGGACGAAGTTTTAAATACCGTTTCGCAAACGTGTGAATTTTTTCAGAATTTTTCCAAAACGCATTAGGTCACTTCGTAAGTGAGCGACAGGGCAGCGAAAATTTTCTAAGTCCATTTTCATCCATCCTCGAAATGGTTTTCCGTGGTTTCCCACTTCGTCTTCGGGCTAATGCCGGAATGGTTCCTTCCGTAAGGCCACGGCCGCCTCCTGCCCACTTGTTCCTCTTCAAAAACAGCGGGATCGAAAGGATGGGTAAACGGCGGGAAGACATTTGGCCATCTTAATGCAAGGTGGGTAAACGGCGGGACTAGCCGTCTTGTCGAAAAATAAGTGGGTAAACGGCGGGAGCCTGTTACGCTTTAGAATTAGAATTCGTTTTTACTGAAAAATAGTGCTATCCGGGATGGAGGATCTGGCTGCGGCCGATTTTCATTTATTTTATTTTTTCCATGAAAAAAAGTTAAAAACGCACAAAAAAATCATAACTTTTCAACGAAGCAACGTAGAGGGCTGGATTTTCGGGACGAAGTTTTAAATACCGTTTCGCAAACGTGTGAATTTTTCCAGAATTTTTCCAAAACGCATTAGGTCACTTCGTAAGTGAGCGACAGGGCAGCGAAAATTTTCTAAGTCCATTTTCATCCATCCTCGAAATGGTTTTCCGTGGTTTCCCACTTCGTCTTCGGGCTAATGCCGGGATGGTTCCTTCCGTAAGGCCACGGCCGCCTCCTGCCCACTTGTTCCTCTTCAAAAACAGCGGGATCGAAAGGATGGGTAAACGGCGGGAAGACATTTGGCCATCTTAATGCAAGGTGGGTAATCGGCGGGACTAGTCGTCTTGTCGAAAAATAAGTGGGCAAACGGCGGGAGCCTGTTACGCTTTAGAATTAGAATTCGTTTTTACTGAAAAATAGTGCTATCCGGGCTGGAGGATCTGGCTGTGGCCGATTTTCATTTTTTTTATTTTTTCCATGAAAAAAAGTTAAAAACGCACAAAAAAATTCATAACTTTTCAACGAAGCAAAGTAGAGGGCTGTATTTTAGGGACGATGTTTTAAATAACGTACTCAAACGTGTTAATTTTTTCAGAATTTTTCCAAAACGCATTAGGTCACTTCGTAAGTGAGCGACAGGGTAGCAAAAATGTTCTAAGTCCATTCACCGGCTTTCAGCGACCCTCTGTTGCGGCTGCATGTTCCGCCAGCTCACACGGGAGGCCCCGGCCTAAGCTGATGTACGGAGATGGCTGGCGAGTTGACGGACGATGCCAGGGGTTCGAGGGGTCAGGCTTGCGGGCAACTTCCGATGGATTTGCTAAGGGGGATCGAATGGGTGGGTAAGAGGCGGGACTAGCTGTCGTTTCGAAAGGTTGGGTAAACGGCGGGAAGACATTTGGCCATCTTAATGCAAGGTGGGTAAACGGCGGGACTAGCCGTCTTGTCGAAAAATAACTGGGTAAACGGCGGGCGAAAAATAAGTGGGTAAACGGCGGTAGCAACTATTTAATCGAAAATTTGGGCGAGCACTGGGAGCAGCCTTCTCGTCGAAATAGTGGGTAGGCGGTGGGACTAGCTTTCGAAACTCGTCGAAAATGATGGGTTAAACGGCGGGAATAGACATCTCATAGAAATTATGGTTAACCAGCGGGAACGGCCATCTCGTCTCTCCCTCCCAGAGGCCTTTTCGAAAGAGTTCGAAATTTTTCCTTTCGAAAATGTTCGTAACTATTTGCATCTTCAGTCTAGGACTTGTTCCTCTTCAAAAACAGCGGGATCGAAAGGGTGGGTAAACGGCGGGAGTAACTTTGGCCATCTTAATGCAAGGAGGGTAAGCGGCGGTAGTAGCCGTCTAGTCGAAAAATAAGTTGGTAAACGGCGGGAAAATAGAGCTATCCGGGCTGGAAGATCTGGCTGTGGCCGATTTTCAAAATTTCTTATTTTTTCCATGAAAGAAAAGTTAAAAACGCACAAAAAAAATCATAACTTTTCAACGAAGCAACGTAGAGGGCTGTATTTTAGGGACGATGTTTTAAATAACGTTTCTCAAACGTGTTAATTTTTTCAGAATTTTTCCTAATCGCATTAGGTCACTTCGTTAGTGAGCGACAGGGCAGCAAAAATTTTCTAAGTCCATTTTCAGCCATCCTCGAAGTGGTTTTCCGTGGTTTCCCACTTCGTCTTCGGGCTAATGCCGGGATAATAATAAATACTATTATTAATAATAATAATACTAAGGGGACAAGTTTTAAAAAACTATTTGGAAAATGACCAGACAGTAATAGGCATAATAAATAAAATTAATAAATAAATAAATAAATAAATAAATAAACAAGTATTTAAACAAGAAGTAAAAATTAAATATAAATAAATAATTAAACCAATTAATTAATTAATACAAATAAATAAATAATTAAATATATAAACATCATGTTGTTTATATAAATAATGATATAATTAATGTAATTAAATAAATAAATAAATAAATAAATAAATAAACAGACTAACAAATTAACATACTAACACACAAATAAATAATTAAATTAATTAGTTAATTAATTAATAACGAACTTTCACTGGTCGAATTTGAAATTTTAAATGATGACGCAATAACGGTCAAACTAGCCAATGTCTTTGTCTGACTATGTTGACTACACCGGTTAATTATAATATTAATGATTAATTTACAAACGTGTTTTTTTTTTCAAATTTTTAGGTCATCGCCAAGATATTATCATTTTTTGTGTCAAGTAGTGTACCTGGTCGGTCACTATTTGTATCACCCGCACGCCTACTCCTCTTTTGTTCTGCTCCTCGGCTTAACTCCCATTGTTCGGCGACAGACAAGGACCCTTCAACACTTCCTGCTTTACCTTGTAGGAACTTTGGATTTATTTTAAATTTATTGATGTAATTGACTTTTTGTGTCACGGTTTTGAGATATCATGTACTTTTGTGTCATCTTGGTTTTGATGTTTACTGTGAGATCATGTATTTTGTTTTGTTTAAAATTGTCAAGTGTTCTTAGAATGTCGTGTTTTGTCTAGCAACCATCCAGACGGGCAGCGAGTAACAACAAGCAGTCTGCGTGTACCTGGGCTAACACAACTGGGGTCTTCTCGGAACTCGTTAGTGGACCGGTCACCCCCACTGGATCTATACATGGCTTTATTCTCAGCTGCTGAAAAGGGGAGTACTTCCCTTTCGAAGACATTATGACACTATTACATATTCCTCAACGACGCAACGAGCGGTCCTATATACAGGGTGTCCCAATTGTATTTTTTAAAATGTGATCACGATTTAACTTTGTCTGTCGTTTCTAAATCAGAGACTGGAGAGATTGGCAGTCTTGGGGTAACGTCCATCTTGAAGATTTTGACATCCGCATCATCATGAACTAGCAAGAACAACAATTACTATTACTATATGAACTCACTGTACTTCTTTTTGAACGCAGTACTTTTGACGTTAGTGGCTAGTGTTGACGAGCAATGAAGGGGGTACCACCTTCATTTCGCGGTAAGATTAGTCCACTATTCATGTTTTTTGTATCCTTCTAGAGGTCTTTAGTACCCATTTTTTTTAGTATTCAATTTTTCCCCCATTACGATTTTTTTGCCTCTCCATTTGTAGGAAAAAAGAAATTTTCCACGGCCGGAAAATATCTTTTTTTTTGGGAGAGCAGGGGAATTTTGAACCGTTTTTATCAGGTTCATTATTTTTTTCTCTCATATTGTTATTATTATTATCATTTCCTTCATGTCGCATTATTGTGACATACGTTTCTCTGTCACTCTTACTGCGTTCAAACTTAGTAATTCTGCGTAGACGTTTCACCAGATAGTGAAACTTTTCACCCCTACTAACTCAATTTTACAATTGGTTGATGCACTACTTGTTGTCAGGCTTTGCCTTCGCTATTGGACCCCCTCCACCCATGTATACGGAGAGGGGATGTTTGTCGTATCTACGACTTACTTTTCTCGGGCGCGTTACTGCGTTCTTTAAGAGAAGGTTTCTTCCTTCCAATTTCGGCCGTCATGTAAGACGGACGTGTGTGCACGTGTCGGGCTTTTGCCCGCACCCAGGGAGAAACTAAATGTAAGTAAGATTCAGTCATTGAATTTATCTAACTTGAGGTCATTTTAAATTTCTGTTTCTCCATATTTTTTCATTTTGTGTCTCCTTTGATTCACTTATAATTTTCCTCTCTTATGATGATGTGAATTCGATCCATGAACACAAGTCCCTTCGTCTTTGTTTACGTTAGTTTAGCGAAGTCTCTGTGTTTATTTGTCTTCCCTCACTTTCATGTAATCGGTTTTATTTTACGTAAATCTCTCAGGTCTGAAATATCTGCTATTTTTTCCAACGAGGCTTAATTATGCTCTGTATTGAGTCACCACCTGGTTCGGCGTTCTTTTGAGACGACCTCCGTTGGATTGTCACATCAGAGCCTTGTTTTTTGTGGATGGAATCAGCGAAGTTACGGAGCTGAGTCTCAGGTCTTCAGCTTGATCTTCCCTCCGTTTTATTGAAATGTGTGTGAGCGATGGTCATTGTGCTAATCACTGTCCATGCGCCACATTACTTTCTTTGTTTCTTCGTAAGTCGTTGTATTTCGACATTTCTACCTCTACGTAAGCCTATATTTTCCTACAAAGCATATTTCTTAACTGATTGATTTTTCCTTTCATTTCGTGCCCCGGTAATGTCATGTAATTTAATGTAATATTCATTTCCTTTATTTTTGTGTGTTAATTTTGTGTTACTTCCTCTGACTTCGTTATATTACGTAACTCTGTGCAATCCCCACCCCTCCCCCGTTTTTTCCCTGGATACGCACACCTCCACTCCCCACTCTTTTACCCCTACCTCATGATTTTACAACATCATAAACGCCGTAGTTCTGTTTTTATACTGGCAGTCCAGATCATGTCATCTCTGTAAGTAGTCGTTCTTGTAATCTATCCCACGAATTTCTTTAATTTCATTAATTTTGCTTCATATTTCTTAAGTTTTATTATTGAATCGCGTTTCCAATTAGTTGCTATTATGATTTGAATTTATTTCTAGATTCCTTTTATTTTACATTTAAGTTGCTCGTGTTTTACTTTCATTTTTAATTTATAATCAGTACACATGTGTTTATTTTATTATTAATATATTTTTATTCAGTAAGTACAATATTTGCTTCTGTCTTATGATTTCTCGTATTTGAGTTCCTCGTTTGTCTTTCGATTCGACTTAGTCTTGGCTTCGCACTGTAGCGAAGTTACGACTAACATGACCTCTGGGACCTTTGCTCTATTACTTAAGTTTAATTTTGCCTTTTGATTTTGTCTTAAACATTTGTTTTGGCTTATTTTCTGTGGAAGTCATCTTTCATTCGATTTGGAATCTTCGGCCCAGCACGCATCGAAAGAAGTATTCCTTCCTCGTTCCCTACGTGACCCTGTTTAGTTTTTGTTGTTTTTGCTTCCACTGTATTCCTCATGCCTCTGCTATTTTGTTTAACGTAAAAGACCTAGCGGTGCACAACATACATCACAAAGAAGCAAGAAAGAAGTCGGAACAGCTTCCGAATAGCGTAGACGACATCCCATTTATACAAGAAGAGGTTGGCGTTGCAATACGGAACCTAGATCAGAATAAAACACCTGGTGAAGACGGAATAACAGATGATATACTAAAATACATATTCCAAGAAATACCAACATACAAAACAGTGCTCTTCAATGGATGTCTTGAAACGGGATGTTTCCCAAGAGAATGGAAAATGGCCATCAAAGTACCTATAATTAAACCTGGAAAAGAAATCAGTGATTATCTTTCTAATATCGACCGATAAGTCTACTGAATTTAGTCGCTTAAGTGCTGGAAAAGCCACTTATAGATCGAATAATACACCACATAAACTCCAGAGACCTCCGGAACAGGAACAATCGATTGCATTGATGATAGTCAAGCAGGTTGTTGAAGATGGCCTCAAAAATGAAAAGAATGTCGCAATGATTAGTTTGGACGTTAAAGGAGCTATCCATGTGGCCTGGGGGCCTAGAATCTTAAACGCACTGAAAGGTTTCGACTGTCCTAAGAACCTCTACAAACTCACACAAAGTTATCTCAGTGAGAGGAGATGTACTGTGCCCAAATCCAGTTGCCTAGATTGAAGGGTACAAGCCGTGAGTCTAGATTTGAGGGAACAGGCCACGATTCTAAGTTCGGATATGGATGTTTGAATAGCGCGCTCCAAACCTTCTTAGAAGCTTTTCGAAGGAATTTACAGCCAAGAAGTGGGTAAGTGACGTAGGAGGAGAGCGTCATAGTCGAGGCTATATGTCACTAAATATTTCCCGTCGAGATGGAAACATGAAACCTATATCATATTACTGGCAAGAACAAGAGAAGAAGAATGAGCTTTGTTTCAAAGAAATTGATCGAACAGAAGCCGAGTTATGAGCTGTTGTAGTTCCAGCGTTTTCGCCGCAGTGACCTCGAGCCAGCAAGCGGATGGGTATATAAGGCGAGCCTCGAAAGCAGAGGTAGGTTCACTTCGTCACAAGCACTCCGTTGACTTGGTCGTGCTACGCTACGTAAGCGCTCTAGCCGCTTGACTATCACCGAACTTCGAACATCGTGATTATCACCGAGCACATGGTTGCATTTAAACTTCAACTTACAGCACAAGCTGTGGACTTAGAATTTTCGACAGTACATGGTGACTGAAAGTGTTAAACTATTTCGAGTGAGATTAGAACTTTTCTTCGATTTCACAGAAGTGAATTAAGTCTGTGGCACTTGGTAATTCTTACCGCTACAAATTGGACATATGGTAGACTATGTCTACAACTTTTTCTTCAGTCCACATTCACTTAGAGCTGGATTATTTACATCCAATAGTTGGACCAGCCAAGATAAGTCAGTAACTTCAAAACCAGTCTTGCATATTACAATTCCAAAGCCGAATGGGAATACAGGTTTAGCCTTGTGCGATCTGAAAAGTGAGAAGCTTTGCCCAGCCAACTCGACATAATTTGTAATTGTGCTGAAAAGATTGTAAGAGTATTGGAATACTGATTGTATCATAGTGGGTCTTTGTAATTATTTCATCATGGATCGCTTAGATCAGACCCCTGTCAACTACACTTCAATTCTTGAAGTTGCCAACATTTTTCTGCAAGACATTATAATCGCCACTATGTCTGCGTAAACAGCTTGTGGGTATAACATGGAAGCTGATACGAGAATAAAAGTACGCGTCCTAATGGGACAGACAACAGGAAGATTGAGTAGTCTGGTTCAGACCAGATTTCTACCATCTAGACCTACAAGAATGTAAGCTGCAATTTACATTATTTCTATGCGTAGTTAGTTGGATTTTCTCGTATTTTCTACAGTCTTGCCAACACATTTTTTTCTATAGTCATCGATATGTTTATTTGCTTTTGCAAATATTTTTTCGAAACCTGAGCTAGGACCTGAGTTGATTTTTTACTCAGACTTATACGATTCGATATTTATGGACGAGCAGAACGAGCATTTATTTTAGTTCAATATTATTTTTCTTATTGCTGTCATTAGCCGTCATAATTTGAGATTTAAAAATTAATCTAAGTTGAGGAATGAATAGTTATCCATCATTTTGAAGTCGAGGGTGATATTCCCCGAACAGTTTGATAACTTTAAACCTAGTTTTGAACATAATAATAAAAATAATAATGGGATTTAGTAATAATGAATATTTTTCTATTTTTCTGGAATAATAATAATAATAAACAACATTTGTGATTTATAATAATCATTTTCTGATTGTATGATTAATACAGTTGGCATTTGAAGTCATACTCTAAATCGGATATTTGTTAATTCCGAAGGTTAGTGGTTAACTCATGCCCACTTATAATGAACAGTTAAATTCAGTGAAATCGTTTAACGTTTGCATTTCATATTTAAAGCTTTTATAAAGACACGGATAGAAGTAAAATGGGAAGCTAAGTATGTATAAAGCAGGGTTTTTGCTAGAGTTTATATAAAATAAAATCATTATGACGCAGCGTCTTTCACAACGTTTGCTAATATTAACACTGTGTGGAATTTCTGATGGTGAAATTATATTGGATATTGTCGTAAACTCATTGGTGAGGTTTACTGACTTTTGAATCATCCATTTGTCATAACAAGCAAAGGAATATTTTTGTATAATTTGGGAAGATGTCATTCTGTGTGTGCAGATAATTATATGCCATTCTGAGTGCGCAATTTAAGTCGCAGGAATGAGGTTGTGTAAAATGGAGCACCAATCAAATTGTAGGTTGGATGTTTTTGATGTAGTGGGAGAGTCGTTTTCGCCACACTTTCGTCGTAATATGACCACAGGTTATTTTGTGAACCATCATTATTAAATTACTGTTGATCCACGTGTTTGAAAATATTTCTAGTAATTGCTTACCCGGAAAATTATTATTCTACTAGTTCCTTTCATTCAGGAAAATTATTATTCTACTCGTTCCTTTCATTCAGGAAAGCTTTACCGTTGTCTTAGTGCTGATTTATAATTCTGTGATTTTTATCACGTGTCAATCATATGGGCCAATGCTGTTGTTTGAAATTGTTACTTATTAACAACCACTATAAGCTGAAAGGATTTTCAGATCCTATAAAAATAAATACACATTTTCTTTAATAAGTTGATGCTGAACATATTTGACATTTTGTCAAAATCACTTTGATAATAATAATAATAATTTTGTTTCATTATAAACATGTTAAATGATATTTCAAATTTCCTAATTAATGTTTTCAAGGAATAATTAATTAATTTTTTGACTGAATCCATGGGGAATGGAAGTTATATTTGTGATAATTATATTTTTGATTAAGTCAAAATTATTTTTGACAGACTTTGGATTGAGATCTATGTTTCAATACATATTTTCTGTTTTTTTTTGATCCACAAAAATGCTCAAGGTCCATGTAAATCATAGTGTATTTCACTTATTATCAACAACATTGTATTTGACAAATCCTAATATTACTATTGCCTAAGAAGTGTTAGTCGAAATGCTACGATAATAGTTTTGAGAAATGAACAGTGAAAGTGATTTTCCAACCAGTGATAAATTTTCTTATTGATCTTCAACGTGTGAATGCCAAATAATTTAGGGATCAGTATGGACGATTGACTTTGCGCTGATAAAACCCTACCCCTGTACATAATTATGTTGAACGAAGTCAACAGGACTGATATTCCGACCTCTCGTTTCAACTTTGTTAGTGTTCATGTGTTGGCGATATTGTATATTGTGTAAATAATTTATTCTTGTCCAGTCATCTTTTATGCCATTTTGGGCATATTTTCTTCATGTCATTTTAAAGTTTTAATAAAATAAGATAATTTTATGGTATGCAATCACCGTTTTTATGAATCTCCTTCTATCCTTATTGTTGCGTCGAGCCGAAAATCAGTTAAGCATCTGGCGCCCCGGGATATTTTGATTCTCGTGCTGACTGATTTTTGGTGAAATGCATATGTGGTCGTCCGGACTTCGGTCCAAACGGGCACAGTACCATGAAAATTGATTCGATCGTCATAGAAAGAAACATAAGTAAAGGATGTCCACAGGGTTCGTGCTGCGGACCGGGATATTGCAACATCCAATACGACTCAGTTTTACACTTAAATTACTACCAGTGCACGAAGGAGATTGCATTTGCAGATGATGTGCTCATCCTAGTCAAAGGAACGAGCAAATTGTTGTTAGAAAATAATGCAAACAAAGAACTAAGAAAAATGTCGACACGGGCAACACAAAAAAAATGTTGTGTTTAATGAGGAGAAATCTCAAACAATGTTAATAACACGCAGGAGACCCTGCGTAAGGCAGAACCTGCAAATATATTTAAATAACAAGACAACGAAAGAAGTAAACAGCATTAAGTATCTTGGAGTCATTATAGACAACAGACTTAAGTTTGACCAGCACATAGAATATGCAACTGAAAAATGCCCGTAGCTTATTCATGCTCGTTCTAAGTCTGCTAAAATAAATTGAGGACTTTGCCCTGATATTATGAAAATGACATATACAGGAGTTATTCTACCCATCCTGTCTTACGGAATACCATCAATAACCAAGTCGTATAATGCGCTAAAATTAAGAAGAGTGATACGACTAATACATATTAAAATAGCTAAGGCCTATCGTACAACATCACATGAGGCACTTTGTGTCCTAACCGGATTAACTCCCATCATGAAACAACTTGGAGAGATTGCCAGGTAACATGACATAACAAAACGGACTGGATAAATGGTAGTGGGAAAAGAGACATTGAAACTTGATACCATAAATTGTTATAAACAGTGGTCGCACCCGGCTCAGCAGGCTGAAATACAGTACAAAATTTACGACAAACAATACCCATTTAAAATCTATTCAGATGGCAGCAAAAGTGACGCAGGAGTTGGATCTGGAATAATTCTGTACAGTCACTATGACCCTCCCCAGCAATATCAATTCAAATTACATCAAACCTGTTCCAATAATCAAGCAGAACAATACTCCATAGTGAAGGCACTGGAGAAACTACAAAACATCAACTACGTAAATAGAGCAGAGAAGGCAACAATTATGTACACTGATAGTAGAATAACCCTGGACCTACTCAAAAACTACGGGAAAAGAAATCATCTAATTGAAGAGATCAGAAGGAAGGTGGGTAGATTATTGACTGAGGAATAACCTAACCACCAAGGGAAGATGATTAAGAAAAGGAGATGGGTTTCGGACTGGTGAAAAAGGATAGAGAAATGGGATGAGAGTCCCACAAAAGTTATAAATTTAACTTTAAATTCACTTAAAGGCGGTTGCCACTGAAAATCCGTTCTCTGATACCTAAAGTAGGTACGGACTTGGTCGAAGCTAACGGGAACCGCAGCTAGGACTTGGGCGGTTTGCAAGAGAGAGGCTTTAGTGTATTTCCTCCCAAGCATGCAACTGCTTACTATGGGGAAGGGTGATGGTCTGGCGAGATTGAGAGTAACAGATTTATTGTATGTCTGTTTAAATAAATTCGTTTTTGCAAAGTAATTCGAAAAATGCCAATAATTTGCATCGATTTTGATATTTCCAGTTTTCGAAGTTGTAAACTTCCTGAAAAGCGACCAAGTGCTTCCAAAAAGGATGGTGATAGAGGAATTATGCCTTTGGAAATAAGTTTGGTAAATGAACCAATAGTTACATTTGGAAATGGCTAAGCTTTTAACCAGCCAATAGCCGACCAAAAGTTTAGGCAAAGAGAAACACTTATCTTTTTAAAAACTGACCATAAGATTTTGGAGAGGATCTCCACAAGCAGGTAGCTGGCGTAGCGAGCTGTACTTGCCTTACTGGCCAGTTAGAATTAGCTTTTAAAGCTAAGAGAAACTTTAACGAGATTACCACTAAGAGTTTTTGCTCAAATGCAACAAGTGGTGAAAGACCTATCAATAGGTTTAATGGCATTGAGTAGGGAGAGTCAAGGAAGACAGGATCTTGCCTAACCGTTGTATTTGCGAAATTATAAATCCAAAAACAAATATTTAATTTATTTAACAAGGCAAAAGAAGATGATAACTTTAACAAACATATATTCAATCTGGTTAACAATTTTGGGGTTACAGACCTCAGAAAGCATTAAACGTTTGCGCCAGGCAATTAACAATTTATGAGGTTTCAAACCTTATATATGTACTAAAATCTTTGTAAGATTTAAAAGAGACAAATGAAATGATTAAAGTTTAAACATTAAATTGAGTACAAGTAGTGTACTTTAAGGAATTTACAAGTAATTATTTTAGAAAAAGTTACAACTTCGAAAATAACAAAAAAGAAAGCGAGAAAAATGAAGGAGAAGTTCCTATAACTTCTTATATTTATGCAGAATTACTTTTATGACAATTATACAAAAAAGGGCAGGTCACTTAATGTGAAACCTGAAGAGAAAGTCAACAAGGAAGGTTCTAGACTTCCTATGGTTAAATAGGAATCACGAAACAAAAGGGGCAAGTTTCCCTTTCGTGAACCCTAGAAATAACTCACTTTGAGTTGAAAGAATTGTATCCCCTAATTATAAAGGAGAAACAATGTAAGCTTGAACCGTGTATAAAACACGTAATTATGCAGAAATTAAGTAATGATAAACAAGCAAAATGGAAGGGCACTTCGAAGAGTGACACCTTATAGAGAAAAATATAGAGTTACAAATTTTATTAATATGGTTTGTTAGTAGAAGGTTTAGGAAAGATCAATTGGGATTGAGGATAAATGTTCATGGCCTTATTTAAATGTAACCGGACGATCGCGACGCGGTAGAAAAGTTGAACAAGCACTGGTTTTCACTATAGTCTGTTAAATAGATGAAAAGTTCACTGTAGAAACACGAAAGTTTATGGGAAAGAGAGTTATTGTAATGATGAAAATAACTGGTTTCACTAGGTAGGAGAGAGTCTATTTCTTGAGAAAGTTGTAAATTACAATTAAATGCGCCAAGAACATCCAACGGTGGAAGAAAATTCGCTATTGAGCTTTAATTCAGAAGTGAGATTCTTCAATTTTAAATAGTATTCTCACAAGTGAGTGAAAATTACATGACGGCAGGACTTGTAGATAAAGTACAGGATCTGGAAGGTTCCAGAACGATCTTAGTAGAAGAATGGGGCCAAAAATAATCCAACGGTGGAGCGAGCTTAGTATTTTACAGACAGCGGGTATTAGATAATATCCCACGTAGTGAGAAGATCTCTCAGTTAAATAGCTTAAGAAAAGATACTTTCTATTAATGTTGTCTTAGACAGACAAGGCCTAACATGGCAAATCCCACGAAGAATGATTACCGCCCCACAAGTAATCTCACGCTGTCTATAAAATAATCAATAAAAGCATGTAGATAAAATTGATGAAGATGAGGTTAAAACCTTAAGTCTGTACTTATCTTGATTGCATGTTGAAAGTGAAGTTCCCCTTGACGATATCTAATATGCCAACATGGCGTAGAAAGTAGAGTTTGCCTCTTGGTTTGAGGAGACTGGCTCGAGTTGAGCCTTAACTGACCGAGTCAACTGCCGACTTACAAGTGAGACCCACTCAGCAGAACGCGAAGGGACCAGGAAAGGGAAAAGAGTGGGGGTAGGAGACAAAAGGAGAACATATAAACATAGCCAACATTACAACAAAAAATTGAGTATCTCTTGCTGAGCTGGTCTTCAAAGAGTTGATAACAGATGATACTAGCGCAGCATGGTGAGTGAAAAAGTAGACGGAGTTCTCTTGCTCACGGAGAAGATAGCTGGCGATGGTAACAAGATCTGGTGGCCAGATGGATAAGTAAGTCCTCTTGCACCAGGAAGAATTGAGGAGCTTCAGAGATTCGCTGCTAGATGACGCTAGGGTGGTCATAGAAGATATATATCTAGAACAGACTCACAAAAGATATAAGAGACCTGATCAACAATGAGAAAATAGAAGATCACTGTTGGTGTTTGATAAGAAAGGAAGAAATGAACATGCAAAGAGCATTCAAAATTATATTCTCACGTACCGTGTATTCATAGAATACACCAGAAGGTGAGAGACCTGCAACTTCAAAACTGGGAAATGCACTTCTCATGGATTAAGGCTCATGTCGGCACGGAAGGCAACAAAATAGCTGAAAATCTGGTAAGACAAGCTGCAGGCAGGACAGACTTAGAAGTGGCATTCGAAAAAAATGCTGATAGTGTAGTGAAAAGGGTATTGCGTGAGAGGAGTTTACAATTGTGGGAAGAAGAATGGCGAGAAGCTTTCAATGGATCCTTGACAAAAAAAAACTTTCCAAGCGATCAAGCGAAACTTGTCTCAAATTTCTCCTAAGCCATAATATGACGGTTATGATGACAGGACATGGAAAAACAGGGACCTATCTGCATCGGATTAAATTCCAAGAGCATATGACGTGCCGGTGTGGCGAAGAATCGCCATGTGTGGACCACATCCTATATGAGTGTGAATTACTAAAACACGAAAGGGAAAACATGAAGACAAATGTAATCAAATCAGGAGGCCACTGGCCTGCAAGGATGAATGAACTTGTTGCTAAATATGTCAAATTCTATAACCTCTATCTTCTTTACATAAAAATACTACGTTCACGCCGGGAATATAATACAACGTGATTGTGCAAAGGATATGCTTGCTTCACTTAATATACCCTTCACCTATGAGAATTAAGATCTATCCGCCTTTAGCTAAGAGGAGTAGGCAATGACATACATAAGAGCGAGGTCATGGGTTTGAGTCTATAATTGGTCAGGCATCATAGTGTTGCAGCATCCATCTACACGGTTCGAACATTCTGTACAATACACAACCATTTGTAACAAGTACAAACTGAACTCACAATGCTGCAATCCCTCAAAAGCATTGATGAGGAGAAGATGAGGATAAGGTCATGTTCTCTGTAAGATGCAACAAATAGTAATCCTTACCTCCATCAAATCTCCACCACTCACTCAAGATGATGTCTCTATTTTGAGGCATGGAACAAACTCTGGTATGGATAATTCTTCAATTGTGATACCATCAGTGAGATAAGCATCATCCTGCACAAAATGTAGTAGCTTCACAAACATATGCCTTCGCATAGGTGAAATTATATTTAACGCACAAATTGGAAATGTGCACAGATGTAAACAAAGAATAAGTTAACTTCCATCTGGTTCACCCAGACTTGTGTGTATTAACTTCATCAGAAGACCTCTATATTGTGCTACTAACCTCGGGTACGGAAGGTGACATCACATACGATTTCACGCAAATTATGAATCTACTCGGCAGCAATGCCCAGTGGCAATATCTTTTAATCTAAATAGAACACATTTATATATTTTTGTTAGACCATTGTCCTTGAAATTATCACAATCCCAGAAAAGACCCCCCTCCACAGCCTCCGAATTAACTTATGTTTATATTGTCGGAGTATGTTCAAAGAAAATTGATACTTTTCCAACTGATCAATGTACTTCATTCCTATTCACGAAATATGGTTACCGCCCTCATATAGTTTTCACGTAGCCTACGTTGAATATATCGATGGCGTTCATTGTGGTGGTATCCAGATTTTAATCCGCTTCGGCCTCCAATATACTGTTGTCCCGTTTCCCTTTCCAGTTCCACGTACCTAAACTCTCTCAATTTGCCTTGCTCGTCTGAATGTTACCAACATAAACTGTCCTCTAAGCGTGCATGGTAATCAGCGCCACTGATCCTCTATTTTCTCACACTGCAAAACCTTTGGATCATATATAATTGGAGGAGACTTAAAAAACGCACATCACGAAGACTGGGGATGATGAAAACTGAAAAGAGTAGGCATACAGTATATTAATAACATCTCACATAGCACATCTTCATATATTTCAATGCAAACATCTTGAGAGGCAGCGTTCAATATTCTTCCAGGACTTACGTAAATTCGGTTATCATACTTCATTTTCTCTTTCCCACACATCTTGAAGCATATCATCTTAGTTTCTGAATCATCAAATCCCTTATCTGTGACCAGGTGTATGTTTTTGTTTCTGTGGCGATTCACCAAGAAGGGTCACTTCAGAGTGAAGATAAGTTACCCCTGTTTCCCATTATTTCAGCCCAATTTACTTCGTTTGCATCATCATTGACATCCGCTCCTTAAATATACTTTACAATAACCTCAAATGAAGTCACCCAGAAACTGCAAACTCCCAACACATATCTTCGTAGCCCCATATTTGTTATTGGACCAAGAGCCACGAATGTGCAAAAAATTGACGAGAAGACAGAAAGGAAGAGCTTAATATGTATAAAGAAGGGTTTTACGTTCTTAGGCAGAACCAGTCATCCGACCAAATTCCGGCCACGCCCAGTGTTCGTTAACTGTGGAGATCTCACAGATTCTTGTATTTCAGCTTAGCTAAGCCGTTGGCATATATATATATATATATACAGTGCTGTAGTTGGGCCGGTACTGGCCGGTACGGCGTACCCCCTAAAATCCAAACTCGTTATAAGCGTACCGGTTAAACTAACTTTTGAAATCTAAAAAAAATAGCCCTACTGTGAATTGTCCAATGGATTTCAGAAAGAAAAATCGGAAATGATTATTTACTTGTTCAGAGATATCTCGTGGCACAACTTGGAACTAATTGGGCCCATGAGAGTTGGAGTTTGACATTTCAATCGCGCCCGGATGTGTAATACATGTTCAGCTGTTGGCAACATTGTGAACTTGGTTTCTTTTGGCGGTAAACGCTTGCTTGTGTGTTTTCAGTGCCACGCTGTGCCGTTGTTTGAATTGAGTCTGATTTGTCGTTGGGTACTGTCTGTGTAAATACGCTATGTGTGTCGTTGGGTACTGTCTGTGTAAATACGCTATGTGTGTGTGTGTGTGTGTGTGTGTACGTACATCATAATTTCAATGTAATAATGAGCTTGCTTAACTGGTTAAATAGTGGCAAACGAAAAACTCCAATGATAACAGGGACGTTGAAGAGAATAGTGCTAGCTGTGACCAACAAGGCCCTTCGAAAATATCGATCATCTCAAAGGACAAAGATTTTGAGGAGGAACTTAAGAATGTAGGAAGTGATTCAGTTATTCCTTCTGGTCAAGTAAGTTCAGTGATTCTAGATTATCCAGAATGCTGGTTGGAGTCTCAGCACAATTACTTTTAAACCGAAAACTGCTGGCTAGTAATAAAGAACAAAAAACTTGGTTGTTCTTATTGTGCTGAAGCTGGCAGGCATGGTTTGTACCACAGCAAGGTTAAGGTTAAAACCAGCTAAAGTGTGGGTTGATGGGGAAATTATTTATTTTGGAAATACTAAAGATTTGCAGCAAAATAGTTTAAGAAAGAAAATATATGAACATAAAAAATCTATGAGTCATATATGTACAGAGCAGGCTAAGGCTAGTGCTGAGAGCAAACCTTTAGAAACAGGAGTAGATAAAATGTTAATTAATCAGTGTGAGACAACAAGTAGACAGTTTAGGACAGCATATAAAGGGGCAAAGCTAGGAAGACCATTCACTGATTTTCCAATAGACATTCAAGTCCAGGATCTTAATGGTTTGGATATGGGAAGAGTCTTACATTCTAAGTTCAGTTGTACCAACATTATGGATCATATAGCCACAGAAATGAGGAAGAAAATTGCTGATCACCTTATAAAAAATAATATTAAAATGAGTGTTATGGTAGACGAGTCCACTACCTGCAGTAATTTACCAGTACTTGTGTTATGTTTGAGATGTGCCATATCAGAAAACACTGTAGTTAAATCATTTTTTTGGGATCTCATTGAACTTAAAGACACGAAATCCAGTTCAATCAAGGATGCCATTTTGCAGAATCTGAGTTGTTATGGTTTTTCTCATTCTTAACTCAAAGATAACTTTGTTGGATTTGCGAGTGACGGAGCTTCGGTAATGTTTGTAAAGAGAAATGGAGTTGCTGTGGCGTTACAGAACATGTTTCCTCACTTGATTGTTTGGCACTGTGCTAACCACAGACTCGAACTAGCAGTACACGACACGAGAGATGAGATTTAAGGTCTTACTCATTTCCATTTTTTCTTTGATAAACTGTATTCTGTCTATAGCATGACACCTAAAAATGAAGCTCAGCTTAGAGAATGTGCAGCAGTTCTTGGTGAAAAACTAAATAAAGTTGGAAAAATATTTACAATCAGATGGGTTGCCTCAAGTGCTAGAACTGTGAAATCTGTTTGGAATAACTATAGTTCTTTTGCCAAACATTTCACAGAAGCTGCTGCTGATAAATACAGGAATTCTAGAGAAAGTTCTAAATATGCAGGCCTTTGCAAAACTTTGAGTTCTTCTGAATTTGTTATACATTTAGCCGTTGTACACGATGCTTTAATGGAGCTCTCAGATTTATCTTTGTTTCTTCAAAGAAGAGACATGACAATTACCGATGCTGACAAGACCATAAAACGTTAAAATTTTATTTTTATTTTCACGTCAGGAAGTACACGTTAGGTGAATTTAGATTGAGCACATTCTAACTTTTTTTTTCGACAAACGGGTTCATCGTAAGGATGATTTTGTTTGAAACTGTGTGGTTGATATATCCATATTCGGACTTCTGGGTGATATGTTGTAGGTTGGTTGGTTGGTTGGTTCCTCAGTTTAAAAGCTGCAACAACGCGTTCACGTAGCCTCGTGTGTGTAGAATCTGCCTGCTAACCGGTGTTAATTGTGATGGCTGTATTAGCGTGTGTTATCTGTATTTCAGGTAAGGACTGCAGGCGATCAATTTCCAGTTGTTCCTACTTTTGCCATCAAATGCTACCGTCAACGACACCTAGCTGTGACATGGCTACTAGATGCCACCGCAACCGGCAAACTTTGGAACTATTAGAGCGTTCATCAAATCTAACCTACAAATTTAGCTTCACACAATTGTAGTTAGTGGAAGGTTCTAGTACATGCCATAAATCTATGACATGGGACCGCCGGCTTTATTTCCCCTCCGAAGTAAGGCATACTTAGGGATTTTCGGCCTCTCTGTGTATCTTTATGTACGCCTATAACTCGTGTTCGAATGTTTGGAGCATCGTAAAATTAGGAATCCATGAGAGTAAATACACCAATCATTTATAAAACTCTTCACCGTACTTCTCTTAGAAGGATTGGTATAGGAAGAAACTTTTCAAAATACATGCTAAAATAGGCGAAATATAAAAATTATCCTAGAACAGGCTGTTCCAAATCCACGAGTTTGAGTGTGCGTACACGCGATTACTCAGCAGTGATGCTCAGAGCACGGCTGGGGAGGGACTGGGGGAGATAGCCAATACGTCCCTGGGCGAAGGTAATAACACAAGTGCGTGCGCTTCCTGCCAGTCTTGAGGTATTCACCGCGCAGTGATGACAGCCCACACGGCAGAGCTGTATTGCATGTTGCAGGTTTACTCACGCAAGGCGGCGAGTAATCGACTGGTCACTGGCGAGCTGCTCGCCTGGAACAGCCTGTCCTAGAAGGACGACCAAAGCATATGTTGCGCTTCTCAATGTGAGACACAAAATTCGGGAGTCTATAAAGAGTCTCCGAAAACCACATTTTAAGGCCCTTAAATTAACAGTGTGTGTGATATTCCCGGAATACTAACTTCGCTCTGATAAACATATGAAGGAATAACAAGCCCCTAACCATTGCAACAGTAGCTCAATTGATAACGTCTGGTTATTAATACCGAAGACCGTTCGAAGAGCGGGTACTTCTGCTAGTCTTTAATATATGTGAGTTTTTTTGACTTCAAGACAAGAGAAAATACATTAAGGCATTCAGGGAATATGTGGACACGAACATGAAACCTAAAGACCTTGAACAATTACTACAAATAATTGATTCAATTCCAATCTCCACATCAGAATGCGAAAGAGCATTTACTGCTATGAATGACATTATCACTAAAAAAAGGAACAGTTTGTTGGTAGAACGAACCGGAAGATTAATTTTCTTCAGAAGTGTTGGGCCGCCATTGGAAAAATTTAATCCAGAAATGAATGTGCAGTATTGGCTCAGATCAGGAAGAAGATCGGCTGAAGAAACAGCGTGCCGAAAATGTGACCCACTCAACGAAGTCCACTACGAGTCCATCTGGAACCTCCTTAAGTGATCTTTAGTGAGTACCGCCTACATTTTTTCCCCAACTACAGCACTGTATATATATATATTCTTCCTAAGAATTAAGGCTGAATGAAAATGGAAATAGAAGGGATGATTTTATGGTCAACGGTGATATATTAAGACAGCGCTTTGAGAGAAGAAAAACACGACCATTGCCTTGATGCAGCGCATCTGTTCAGAGAATGCAACAAAATTAATGTATGGAGAGAAAGATTGGTAGCTGAGGAAAATATTATGACAAATGAGCATTACCCTTTAATACGATATTACTAACTAGAGAATGCCAGGTAAATTAACAAAAGCATTCAGTTTTATCAGGGGGATAAGGGATAAGGAAGCAATACTAAGATGGTTGGACATGGAATAAGATGAGCTTTGAAATCATCAAGTGAGATCAAAGTAAGGACCACCTTATTAGTTAATTGTTGGCTCTGAAGGGAGCCATTATCCGTCAATGATAAAGTTTCTGTTATATAGGAAAGATCTAAATTCATCGAAAGCACTGAACACAGTCCGTGTCCCCTTTATGTATTGTATAATTCCTCTAGACTAGAGATAGTTTCCTGCTAGCTTACTCAGTTATATCCCTTACGCTCCATCTTCTCGAACAGGACCACACCTATTGACATTCATCAGCAGGAAGATATCATCCACGGAGTCTGACTATGACAATATCGGTGCCTGGCAGATTTCCACTTGTTGCTATCAAAAGGCTCTCGCTCGTGTGAAGTTCGCTATGGTCCTGGTGAATGTAATAGGAAAGCGGGGCTGCTCTTTCCGAGCTTTAGCAACCTAACATCAAACTTTATCTTTCACACTGTTTTAAATACTTAATCCACTCAATTCTTTCCTGCCTCTTAGAATACCGGATTCTGTATTAACTAAGAAGCTGGAAACTCTTGCCATCCTCTTAAAAGACTGTTTAATCATGGCTGCCGGCTTGTTTTCGTGAAGCTTAAGCTTTCTTGCTCAAGGTGGAGGAGAGAGGCAAACAATAACAGAGAGGGCAATGCTTATATCAGCAAAATATCCAACTTATGTGCACTGGTTGTAAAATAATATAATACTAGAAAACCCGTGCTGCTCCGCAGCATTCACTTCAACAATCCTACAGCACTTCTGTCCATATGACATTTGCATGTCTTCATGCTAGTGACCTCAACAGACATTTACGGTACCGACGCTCTTGGGTAAATGATGAAGTAGACTTATGGGATCAAATGTGTGGGTGTCTGCCTGTCCTCTGTGTGTGTGTGTCCCACTATTTACCCTGCGTAAGCTTAAAAGGCGCACGGACGTCAGGTTCCAGACGCAATTCTGAAAAGCCGAGGTGAACATCTAACTCCAAACACATAAGAATTAAGATGAATTAACTCGATACGACTCGGCAGTTTGATGCTGGCTGAAGCTAGGGTGATGGGTCGCTCGCAAACTCGTAAACTCACTCTGAAGCTAGTAATTTAAATTTCCACTGAATGGAGATTGCTGGAAGAAATGAAAACGTAAAAACACTTACAGTGGTCGATGTGGGAGCTGTCGCGGACTTTCTTGCAGAACTTTTCATGCTGAACAATTCTCAGAGAATATCGATATTTTTTAACTGTTTAACCAGTGTAAGCTTAAAAGACACATGCACTTTAGGTTTTTCTTCAACTCAATTCACTGAAATCGTAAATGCTCGGCTTCTTTTGGTCATAAATAAATATTTTTCTACCTAATCCTTCATCGAGAAATCCTTTACAGAATGGTGAAAACCGCATCAAAATCCATCAAGTTGCTCTCGAGATTACCCGTTACATCCAAGAATTGGGAACTTTGTTTTATACTAAGTAGATAGAGATATCCACACAATTTAAGGCTACTGCGGTACAATTTGGTGTTTTGTCTACTTATGAACAATGGTATTGATTTAAAATAAAAGATGGGTCTCTTATATTTGAATTTAGAGATGTAACTCTTGGGTAACATATAGAGGTGTGCAAATTAATAGAATTAAATAAATAATTTTATTTAGTCATAATTACTATTATTCAAAATCATTTTATTGACCAACTTATTTTGTTGTCCTACTTAGTAGTGTTTCCTCTCCCGTGGAATTACACCTTTTCCCATAAGGAATTGCATCTGGAAACTTTCAGAGTATTGGATTCCGAGGGATATCTGAGCTGGGTCCATTTTCAATTTTTCATTGACTTTAGAATTCAAGTCAGGTGATTTCAATGCATAGTTCATGAATCTTTGAATAGTTCAATAGCGTTCATCAGTTAAAAGACCCCAAATCCCTCCGCTCTAAATTCACACATTAAGTAGAGTGAAGTAATAAAAAGGAAACGTGTGGCATTTTGCATTTGCAAGGCTCCTTTGTTAGTGGAAATTCTAAAAAATCATTTTAATTTGAGTTTCTTAAATGAAAATATAATTAGGAGCCTTGGTTAAACATTTGAGGAAATTTCATCGCCATGTAAATATACTTAGTGCATTAAACCGTGAAAAGTAAAAATGCAATTTTGGAAAACTGACATCGAATCTAATAATTTGCACATCTCTGTAAAGACAGCTATCGCCTCCACCACTACAGACAGAATAGTAAGTAAAGGCGATTGATGAGAAATGAAAAGATAACACACACAGAAGGAATTAATATTTATTAAGCTGTAAATTTGATTGAGTATATCTTTGCTATAGAACTGAGGGAATGAAATAACAGGATGTAGGATAGTAATCACCGATGTAGGACAATAATTATTTTTTTACCATTACCACAGGACAGTTGAAGCCTCCGTGGCTTAGGCGGCAGCACGCCGGCCTCTCACCGCTGGGTCCGTGGTTCAAATCCCGGTCACTCCATGTGAGATCTGTGCTGGACAAAACGGAGGGAGACAGGTTTTTCTCCGGGTACTCCGGTTTTCCCTGTCAAAATTTCATTCCAGCAACACTCTCCACTATCATTTCATTGCATCTATCATTCATTTAATCATTGCCCCAGAGGAGTGCGTCAGGCCTCGGCAGCCGGCACAATTCATTTCCTCGCCGCTAGATGGGGGGGCTTCATTCATTCCATTCCTGACCCGGTCGGAGACTGGAAGCAGGCTGTGGATTTTCATTTCACCACAGGACAGTTATCGTATTAGGGATGCGGACGTCCTTGTATAATTTTTACTTAATCCGTGCCCCGTTTGCTGAGGTCTGTGCTCCTCCGCAACAGTCGTTTTAAAATTCTAATAATACTTCCTTCCATTCGACATTTGCTGTTCGCTTGCCTTTTGTTTCTATTTGAACTTTGACGTCATGAAAGGATTTTGCTCGCGATAGTGCGGCACACAGTAAAGTTGTCCGTGGCTATACACTGGTTGAGGTAAATAAATGCCTACTTGATCTAGTGTATGACCATGAGCTTTATTGATAGTTATACAAATAGCCAAATGTACTGGAAACTGCCTCCTTTTGAAGGAAAATGGCATAGAAGTATCTGATGGCGTAAGGTCAAGGCGAGGGAGTAGGACATTGTTTCCAACATTTACGCCAGTAATAATTTCCAGGTGTAAGGAATTTTCATGCATCTTCCAAACCAACAGTCTAGTAACGTTCAACAGACCTTGGGTAACATTAATATTTCTCAACAAAATCACAATTGAGCCTTCTTTTAGTCGAAGGATATGAGGTGGCAATCCACTTTTGCCTATGCTGTCTAAACATTCTATTGGGAATTGTAGAAGTTCACTCTCATCTTCAGTAATCAAATTATTCACACTGATGTAAGTTCTCGATGATCCTGGGATTAGGTCTAAAACTTTGTAATTGATTTCTTTCAATGTTAATTTTTAGGTGCTAAAATCGCTATTTTTGAAAAGCGTGAAATATGTTTCAGCGTGGGACTAATTCTGAATTTTCTCCATCGACGTGAGGGTATTCACCGTTACCAAGAAGTTTGTATGAAGAAGTTTGCAAAGTCACGTTGATCTGTATCCGCTCGCATATTTTTGTTGAGTTTAAAAATTTTGAATAATGGCCACAAAGGAGAAAACCTTACTGACATTTGGACTGATGCTGCTTTAGATGCGTGAGGCACAACCGGCAATAACTGCCTAAAGTCTCCACCTAAGATGCTATTTTTTCCTCCGAAAGGCACGTCGTTATTCATGATGTCCTTGAGCAACCGATTTACACACATCAACGCGTGCTTATTAGCCATAGGGGCTTCATCCCAGATGATAAGTTTTGCTGAACGAATATAAAAAGCTTCCTTGCTGTTAACTTTTATTCCTGATATAGAACTTTCATGTAAATGTAGAGGTAACTTGAACTGGCTGTGTACAGTGCGCCCCTGAGGTAGTAACATTGTTGCAATACCAGTCCATGCAACTGAAACTACATTTAACCCCAAATTTGTGCAACTGTGAATCAAGCATTGGTAAAGAAATGTTTTCCCGGTACCCGCTGGACCGTCAATGAAATATGCATTACTCATCCTTACATTGCTGTTTTGTACTAACCCCAAAATTTCTGTAATTATAGCCGTTTGGTTTCCATTTGCTTGGTTTATCATCCGACTTAATTGATCCTCATTAAGTTTTGGATAATTCATTGGTAAATTTGCCGGAGGGAAATTATCAATAATAGCTGGCAATTCGTGGGAAGTAATGGGAAGACCATGGACCTTTAATGTATTAGAAATATGTATAAGAGTGAACTGATATGCAATGTTAGGTTCGTGAAACTGCAGATAATCTTCTAATAATGAATTCTTGAAAATGTCCCATAACTATCTTACATTTGAAGGGGTCTGAAAGATACATATGTAAGAAAACAGTTGTCGTAACTGAGAAGGCATCTGAAATTGTGACGCTTCTGCCAAACAACGCTGCCTTTCAGAATCGTCAATCAGCAAACCTCGCTCCGTAGCTGTTTCTTTAAAACTAGAATAGACAACTGCTTTGTATGTTCGTAGATCCTGTAAGCTGGTAGCACCTATGACGTGAAGTAATAACAGGCGTAAATAATACCTTTCTGTTTCTGTAGGCGAAACTTTATCCATTCTGCCTATAGTTTTTGAAACATTTTTTTCTTTTTTGCCACTGGCAGTTGCTCTTATTCCAGGCGTAATGTATTGGTGTTTCAGGATATACATACGGACTTCTGGCTTGCGAAACTTGATTTAACTTGAACCACGCTTGTAATTCATTGTTGCGCAACTGTGCTTGAAGTAAAATATCAGGAGCGTTATCATTTTTAAAATAGATATTTTGCAAGTTTGGCAAGTGAACTGGTAATCGCACGATAGAATGTGACTGTTCATACATGTGAAATGAAAATATCCTGAATGTGGCTTCGGTTGGACGAACATATCTAGCATTTAGGAAAGAAGTAATTTCATCGTAGTTCACCGTTTCGCCTTCAGGACATACTTTAACAATGCAGCAGTCATGACCTTTATATACATACTTGTGGATGTTAATATATAAAATACTTGTGGATGTATTTAACACTCCGAACACTTGAGCATATTTCAACATTAATATGAGCTTGCAAGTAAAGTAAAAGAAATAGATTCTAGGGAACAATGAATCGACTATCGATTTCAATGCCAATGCCTCGAATTGTTTTTATAATAATCCGTCCATTATTTCTTCTCCTATACGAAGGATAACCGTTGGCATTATCTTTGGTCTATTCCTGAAACTGTTTAGGGAAATCTTTTTACATACGCCATCATTCATACAGACTGAAGAAGGATTCAAAGATCCGCGAGGACCATGTACCATATGACGCCTTACCAACTCGTAAGTGCTTCATAGTCGAGATCTGGTATTTCGGCTGACACCACACTGTCAATGTCAGAAATTTCTCGAAACTTACAATCTTCTGTTAATGTTAAGAGTAAATGGATGTGCGGGAGACCTCGTTTTTGAAAATCCACGGTATATAGATATGCTTTTACCGAAAATTTCCTTAACATTAATTAATCGTAGCAATTCCTTTACTTTTCAATGAAAAACTCTCACTTCAATATCAGGCCTATTATTAGACGTTTCCCAGAGATGAATGCTGTTAAGTATTTCTGGCCAGCCCGCATTATAGGTGAACGTAATGAATAAATCTGGCTTTCCAAACTTCCTCACTATCGCCATCTCATCCTAATAATTTTGCAATATTTTCCTTGGGCTACCTGTAAAAGAAGATGGCAAAACTACAATACGACCGACTCTGAGATTTTCATTTTCTGCTCGTACATGCAAGGCGTCTGCTAAACCTGCATATGTATCAACTTGTAACTTCGTTTGTTGATGACGTATATATTTTAACCGGTCACCTTCCATACGACAGTAGTAATCCACGAATAAATATCCATTTTGCAAACTTGAGCAGCGACAACTAACTCAACATGACCTCCATGAATACCATTCATAGACATATACATTTTGTAATCATCGCTCGTATTGATAGCAGTTTCGTACATATCGCTGTTGCTAACAATAAAGGAAGAATAATTATTCCACTTGTCTGTAACATGTTTTACAATTCGCTTTCTAACCTGTGTAAATAAACTCTGATTGTTGTACTCACAATATGCCAATGACCTGAACAGACAATTACCGTCACCTTTAATCTTTATAACATTTGTAATTGAGTGTCGCCTCTCATTCATCATAATATGGTTCATTGTATTGATTGAGCACACAACCTATAAGGACGAATGTTGAAACGAAAAGAAGACAGTTTGTAGCTAGTGATACCAAAGACTATATAACAGAAAGATCGGATACACAATACAAAATGGCGGTTCCAACATTCGACTGTAATGGCATCTTCGTGAAATTAGTTGTCTTTCGTATAAAGTATTTGTTGTCATTCAAAGAGATGTTGACAGGACAGTGTCATTAGCAAAATGACTGCTGATTGTGCATGAGCATTTCAGTCTCAAAGTAATCCATTCTTTGAGAAGTTTTAATTAAATTATGTGCACAGAATCCCCTCCTGCTTATTGTATTATTAATAAGAGAAAATTGTATGGATACATACGACATTAGCGCCCGAGTGGAACAGGTAGAAGTTAACGATATCATGTATGGATACAAGCGACATTAGCACCCGAGTGGAGCAGGTAGAAGATACCGATATCATGATGTAATTAGGGAACTCTCTGTTAATATCAAGTTAGATTTATTATTGGGGTGGCGTTGAATATCATGATACAGTGTTAGTCGTTGTCGCCTTGCGACAATATGTCCGTCAAGTCATTCGATTCTATTTTCGTGAGACCTTGAAGGAAGTAATATTCGCAATTATTTTAATACTCGAATGATATAATCAAGTACGGTGGGTATCAATCGACGGTGCTTGACGGGCATTACATTTTAAGACAACAAACGTCGTCGTAGCGCAAATACTTCCCGAGATATTTCAGTTTTAGTAAAGGGTGATTTTTTCTGAAAACTATTTTAATATATAAGATAATTCATACTGTGACAGATTGAGGACAGAGGTAGATGGAGGCATATAGTCCACTCAAATCCTACCCGGTCCGCTGGAAGGATCACTAGATGTTGATGAAGATGACAGATTGAGGACAGAGTTAGATGGAGGCATATCGTCCACTCAAATCCTACCCGGTCCGCTGGGAGGATCCCTAGATGTTGATGATGATGACAGATTGAGGACGAGGATATATTTAGTCTACTTAAAAGTGTTGACCGACTTAAAAAAAATCCTTTAAATACGATGACAACATTTAAAAATGCCTTTTAATTGTCTACAAAATAAAGAGAATTCAAAGAATCCTTGAAGAATACAGAACTTAGTAGGAAGCAGGTGGGCACCTAAAAGCCACATGATCATGAAGGTGTAGAACCCTTACAAGGGAACATCATCAATGCGAATCTTTCGGTGTGGTTGAAATTTTGTTGGTCAGACCTCAAGAAAATCTGTGATCGATTTTCATTCCCAAATTCACATGAACCATCCCAGGAGAGTATGTAAATGTACTCATTAGAAACATACGCTAAACATGGAGCAGCTCTTGTGAAAGGGCTTACCACGTCTCACGTCCTCCCCAACCTATTGCAATACATCAACCATTTCCACCTACAAAACATACTGGGGAAAGTGCCTGCAGCAGTGTTCTTGGTACGAGATCACAAGAGAACAAGAAAACCTGTTTCTCATGTCCACATTTAAGCACGTCACAAAGCGCCCTGCGTAAAAATAACCCAAGTGTACTAAATTACAGCACAGATGTATTACATGGGATACGTTGGGTAAAAATATAAGTTATAAAGAACTGGTAGTAAAAAACAGTCAATTAGCATGAGAAAATGGATGAATACCTTATTATATTGGGATCGAAATTTGGGGAGAGTTGACCTATGGACGCCAAAAGAAAGGATGCAAAAACAAGCCCGGCACAGGCAAGCAGAATCAATGTCAGGCTCCTTTTTGTATAATTGTTGATGGACGACAATTTTTTATTTATTTTTGCCGGTACTGAACTTGTTTGCTGTGGTGGCCTTCATTCTTCCACTTAAGCCTATTTTTAAAGAACTTCCTAATACGGTGATTTTGGCAAGTTAATATTTAGACTCTATACTTTACTGAGTTACCTATAACAAGGTTTTGGACAAATTATTCTAGAGCGCATGACACTCAACATACTTATCGTCTATATAAAGGTACAGACCATGTGTAGTGTATTGGCCTGGATTGTAAGGTATTCTGTTTCGAGTTCCGATTGCGGTTCTGTTGCAGAAAGAAGAAGATTGATGTGGTGATAATGATTAAAATACGAAGAAAGATGTGGTGATGATTATTTATTTAAAATATGATTGCTAACGACCAAGTTAGAACCCAGACATTGTTATTTTGCTGTTAATAAGCTTGTTTGCCCAGGCTGCCTTTCTATTTCCCCACTAGCCTATAAGACATATGATACACAAACAGCAGGGCAATCGTATCTGATGCGCCGTACATAATTGAATTGTAATATGACATGTGGTGTAAACTTCACTTACGATAGGAGCCAGGGTGCCAGCAGAGGGAAACTTCAGTATTAATGCAATAACATCAGCTACTGTTAGTTCTTCTTATAGAAAACAGGACAGGGTAATTAAAGCCTACATATAACTAGTGATGTGGGCCGGGTAAATACCCAGTGGGAAGGTAAATATAAATTGGGTATGTACCCGGGTATATACCCAGTGGTCATTTAAATACCCATAATGAGGGTATTTTCAGTTTTTTGAGCTTTGTACAACACTTAAAGATGTGTAGATGAAGTGTTGGACAAACAAGGACTGAAACACAGGTATTTCATGCCTTAAATTGAAATCAGGAACAATATTGATCCTTCAAAATTAAAGAAAATGAAAATGGACGTCTGGGTATTTTTGGGTATTTATATGTTTTGGGAAAAGTTTGAGCAATGGGGATTGAAGATAAATGTGGAGAAGAGTAAAACAGTGGTGATGAGTTGAGATAAGAAAGAAGGAAAAGGAGTAATCAAAGTAGGAGATAAGGAATTGGAAGTAGTTGAACACTTCAAATACTTGGGAAGTGAACTGACTGAAGATGGAAGACTTGATTTGGAAATTAGCAGAAGAATACAACTCGGGAGTACTTTCTACCAACAGGTACGGGGACTAGTATGGAACAAGGATATACCAATTAAGGCTAAAGAAGTTATGTACAAAGCATATTATGTTCCTATAATGACATATGCAGCAGAAACTTGGACAATGACTAAGAGGGATGAGAGCAGAGTACAAGCAGCTGAGATGAGATTCCTGAGAAGTATGGTCCAGAAAGCGAGGAGGGACACATTGATAAATGAAGATATACGGAAAGAACTGGGGGTACAGAAACTAAATGACAAACTGGAGCAAAAGAGATTGAGATGGTTTGGACTTGTCAAACGGATGAATGATGTAAGGCTACCAAGACGAGCACTGGAACGACGGATGACAGGGAAGAGAGGACGAGGAAGACCAAGAATGCGTTGGATGGACTCGGTGGAGAATGTTGAATAACTATGAATTAATATTCCAGCTACAACCAAATACCGAGAGCCGTAAATGTGTTACACCTCGTGGTTACCATGAATTACGGTGACTTACTGATTAATATCCCTGACCAGATAACCAGAATCTTGTTTTCGATTCCAAGTGGTGTCTTCACATTATAACTTCGATTGTTTCAGGAATATTAATTTCCTTATAATTAGTCTACTGATAATTATTTCATTGGACCTAAACTATGACATCTGTAACTTGTAGGACACCAAACAGTGGGTGTTGCTAAGTAATCTATATGATCGCTTTTCAGTCACTCGACACGAGTGTAGGCCTACAGTACCCAATTACCTAGATTCGGCGGGGAGTACAATTTATCTCCTAGTACTTTAAATAAAAATACATGAATTGTTTAGGTATACACTTAATAAAACACTTATTGCATAAATGGAGGGGTGGCGGTTGTAATTGGAAACGTTTTATTCAGTGTATAAATAATTTTTGTATTATGAATTACACAGGGAAATTAATTGTTACTCCTCGCACAATCTAATTGGGTGTATTCATGTTGACCAACTGGGAAGTCATTCTATTAATGTAGATTGTTCAAATAACAAGAAGACACCCGAGTTTCCAACAGACCCTGAAAGGTAAGACTTGAGCTATGGATTTTAGGCTAGTATTATAAAGCTTTTCAAACCAACAACGGAATTAGGTCTTTAACTGGTTATAAGTCAATAATAGTGTTGTTGGTTTTACGTCCCTTTTAACTACTGCGGCTTGTAGAGACGCCGGGGTGCCGGAGTTTTGTCCCGATGGTTTTTTTTAACGTACCAGTAAATCTACAGACACAGCTCCTGTGCATTTACGCATCCTTAAATGCCAGCTGTCTGCGCCAGGATTAGATCCTGCAACCTTGGGGACAGCAGGCGAGAACGTTACCGCTGAGCCACGCTTCTATGCCTTCCTTTGGAGGGGAAGTGAAGCCGGTGGGCCCATGCCATAGATTTATAGCATGTAAAAGAACCTACACCTACAATGGTAGTGTGTAGCCACAATTTTTACGCTATTTGGTTAGAGACGGTCTATCAAGATCCAACGTTCGCCACTGAGTGTCAGTGACAGTGGCGTCTGGTAGCCAAAGTTGGAACTAATTGAAATTGGGGAGCCTATGGGCGTTCAATAGAAATGCCCTGCTATGGCCATTGGCTGCAATTCAAATATAAATAATATCAATGCATTTTGAAAATTGGGACTTAATTAAACGTAAATGATGTCATCTCAAACACGTGCCGATATTTTAAATTTCAGGTGTAGAAAATGGCTTTCAAAAAATCAGAGAGCTGATTTAATGAATGGTAGACTACTTTGTACAATAATATAAACTTTTTCTCGAATCATTTTGAAATACACATATGTTGCAGGATAATGCTCAAAAACTTAGATGAGGTACACTGTTTGTTAATTATCTTATGAAATACCTGGACTCCCAAACGACTGCTGTGAAAGTACGGTACACAATTTCGTTATTGCTGAAATTGAAATTGTATTATATTGTCAAATTCAGGAATGAAAGGTCTCAAAATCACAGAAAAATACGAAGTAGGCTACTTGCAATTGAGCCATTTAAGACCTTAAGATCCTTCTATACTCTTCGTTGCTCAAAGCATACCGGTATTTTTCTAATTGATTATAATGTTACTCAATTTTGCACGAAGTAGCTTTTGATATGGTCAAGAATTTGATATTTCACAGCTATTTACAATTATACCCATACTCGTAACCCTCCCTGGCTTCACCCGGTATCTTTAACGGTTTACCCAGCGTAAACTTGAAAGGCGCACTGACGGCAGGTCCCAGACGCAATTCAGAAAAGCCAGGTGAACAGCGAAACTCCAAACACATATACTCTTCTCTGAAGTCTTAACTCGACACGACTCGAAAGTTGAAGATGGCCGAAGCTGGGGTGATAGACTCGCTCGCTACCTCGTAAACTTGCTCCGAAGCTAGTAATTTATATTTCCACTGAATGGACATTTTTGGAAGAAATTAAAACGTAAAATCACTTACTGTATAGTGAGTGATGTATTAAAGATAGAGATATGCTGTCGCGGACCTTTCTGTACAGATGTTCATGCTGACCAATTCTTACACTCAGAGTTGGCCTATATAGATATTTTAACGGTTTATCCAGCGTAAGCGAAAATGGCGCACAGACCATAGGATTTTCTTCGACTCCATTCACTGAAATCGTTCCTGCTCGGCTTCCCGTGGCCACAAATGAATGTTTTTCCACAGAAACCTTCCTTAAGAAATCTTATACAGAATGGTGAAAACCGCATCAAAATTCATCCAGTGGTTCTCGAGATTACCAGTTACATCCAAGAATCGAGGACTCTGTTCTATACTACAGTATGTCGAGATGCCCGCGACTTTGAGTGAAACAAATACATGAATTTATAACTACAGAGAGATTAGTTTGGATGTATCGGAGACCCTGGCTAGTCCGCTCGCTCGTGGCGCGAGCCTGTCTCCCGCCACGCGCTTTGCCGTTATGCGGCGCCCGCGCAACACTGACTCATTGAGTATAGGAATTTGTACTTACCTAGTTCACAGCTGGTGCTGACAATGTTCGCCATTCACTGCTACACATCGCAGGCACCTTTTTATGAAACTGGCATGTACTCTCTGAAGTTCCTCAGCACCGACTGACTGTATTTCAGCTGTAATATAGTCTTTAAGCTCATTTATAGTGGAGGGTTTCTCGCATACACTCTATTTTTAAGCGTCACCCACAAATAAAAGTCACATGGTGATAAGTCTGGGCCTCGCGGGGGCTACACGTTCCGACTTATAATCCTAGTATCAAAAATGCGACGCAATTCTGTCATGGACGCTTCGTCCGTGTGAGCAGTGGCAGAATCCTGTTGCAAATAAGTTGACAATCGTTCTCTGTAAGTCAGTTCGTCAAAAAATTGGTCAAGGATCACATTGAAGTACAATTTTAAGTACAAATTCCTATACCCAGTAACTCAATGCTGCGCGAGCGCCGCATAACGGCAAAGTGCCTGGCGTGAGACAGGCTCGCACCGCGGGCGAGCGGGCTAGCGAGGGTCTCCGATACATCTAAACTAATCTTTCTGTAGTATGGGATATTAATTCTACGTAAGACTGTTAAATACGTAATACAACTGTTCCTTGGGATACTTGTAGAGGACTGAACTAATAAAAACAAAGCATTTTTTATGTTTCTATGAATTATAAGTGTACAGTATATCAACATTGTGATTTAACATGACTTATGTTTACAATTCAAATATCACTCAGGTGAGTTAAAATTCATAAAACCCCTACAAAAGTAAAATCATCAGTTCCGAGAAAGACGCACTCAAGGCAGTTGCCAGCTTGCTGGCCGCCGCGAGATCTAGTGTCGCTCCACCTACCAAGAGGATGAAATTTCGTAACGCAGCGAGCTTCGTGACTGTGTATTATAGATTGTAATAATGCAACTCCGTCCCGCCAGGTTTGCCTATCTAACTTTTCCCCCGCGAAATACCGTATAGCTTATTTCAAACTGAGGCTAGCGCCAAATAATTTTGAATCCCACCTGGCAGGACAATATTAGTTTTTTTTCTTTTCTTAGCGGGTGAGAAGTTATATGTAAACTAATCTAGTTTTAATTAAAAATAACGCGTTTTAATAAGAACTTAGAAAATTCTATTGGTACATTAACGCTATTTGTGGGATCGTTATTAACTTCTTGAGCATGATATCACCGTCAGCCGAGTTGCTTCATATAACGTTAGTACAGTATACTGTATGTCCAACAATAAATTCCCCGAATTACGTTTATCTCCTAGTTAAGAGTGAAATTTGTCGCATGTGTAGTGTAACCATAATCAACTAAAACTTTTTCCGGCTGCATGTAGCATTTGTAAGGTAAAGAGGACTTAGTAGGTGACAAAAATCTTCGAAAATGATATTTTAGGCGTTCAGGGCTAATTGCAATATAAAGCACAGTATCTTGTTGAAAAACCTGAATACCGGTATACATAAAAATGATTAGCCTAGTGTATAACTCATAAATCAACATGATACATCGTGAGAGGACATGCCCTCTTTTGCTGAGAATTCTGTAAATATTTTTTCTTGTTGGAGATACGCAGTCTTCATGTTGGTAGCACGGATAGATTCAAGTTTATTTTGTTCCTGTCAGGGGAACAGGAATGTTCTAGATTTACCATTTCTGTCAAAAATTAACTTCATTTCTTAAAGAACTGTTTTTCTTTGTTGACTTTTGTGCACATTGTATTACCGGTACACAAAAACTTCTTGAGCAAAATACATGAAACTTTTCTTGTGTAATAATATCTCATTGAGAAAAGGAAATACATGTAGGATTGTTGTTAATTCATTTGAGGGGCTTGAGACCTCTTGGTCATCAGTCCCGTATAGTTGGGTGTGTGTTGAAGTTGTCTGGCAACCTGTATTGCTGTGATGACTGTAGTAATGTGTGTAAATGTATCAAGGACAAGGATGGGGTAGACGCTCTGGGACTTGAAGTAAGGCACTATGCCGGCAATTTCCTGTAGGGAGTGTGGAAAAACCACACGCAGGATAACCGCTGTCAACACTGGTATTCAAACTTACGATATCCGTACTTACTGCAGCTTCCCTCGTGGCCATGGTGCACGTTTAACGAGCGCAGCTACGCCGCGGAACGAAATGATTGTAGAATTTGGCTTGAGTAGGCTACCTATAAACCCCCCCATTGGTCGATCCTGGCTACGCTAATGCTGGAATTAGTACCTCCTATATATATTTCGGAGAGATATTTGTGTTCTTCTTAAATACGTCAGTAAAAAGTCCACTGTAGAAGAATTGAATGCACTTTGAGACATGACAAAACCGAGCTAATGATAACTTGTTTTACGCAGAAGCAGTGGAAAATACATAAGTGCCAAGTGCGGATTATCAGTGACACTCAATATACAATATTTGGCTCTCGTGTAGTATACGTTGCCCGTTTCGATAGTGCGTTATTTTACTTAGTAGCGCTCTGAAAATGGTTTGTAATTACTCTGCCACGTTATTTAATCCATTTGCCATTAACAAACACTGCGTAAACACTTCCAAAATAAGGAAATTTACAACATTAACTTTCAAGTAATAAACTTATCAAAAAGCACGTCGCCATGTTTGATTACGTAATGCTGCCAACTTACTGATTGCACTCTTAGGCAAAACCATTGGCCTGGATAAAGATTATTGAAGCGTGACATCCCCACTGTGCGTGACAAAAACCAGGGGTGTTTATATTAGCCTAACGCGGCCCGCAGGGCCGCGCTACCTAACCTTTATTGGCCTGGATGAAAACCATTGGTCTGGATGAAAATATTGGTCTGGAAACAATAATGTTGGCACTCTGAAAAAATACAGTAACACACTCTAGCGATAAAATATTCAACTCCTGTATATTAGTAACATTGGCCATTTCTATAGAAAATTTTTCGGATTTTAATGGCGCCGGGCAACGTATACTACACGAGTTCCCAATATTTAATTGTAGAAGATACAGACGTATGGCTGTACAACTAGGAACAGCCTATCGACGACATTATAGGCTACAGGTTACCCACCTGTTAAGAGCCAATTAACGTATCTAGGTAAGCTGGGTGTTTTGTAACACGAGGAATTTTATTTTGTGGCGTCTGAATGCCTGTAGGCAACTTGTGCCGATTTATATTAACTATAGGCCTAAACCAACCTCAGTTCACTTTTACGTAGACTAAGTTAATGTGTTGATAAGTATCTGATGTAAGTACATTATGTTCCGACAATATAACATTTAATCTGTTTGCCCCAAATCAAGTTCGAGTATAAACAGGAATAGAGAATCCGAATGTAGGATTCTTTATTTCCCTGTTCTGCAAGCAGACACCATTATTTATTCATTTTATGTATTGAATCGCAATGATAAATAGTATTAATTTATTCGTCCATGACGGTCTACTGCAAACATATGAATTGGAGTAGTCTTAATGTCGAGCGTCATGGTTGTACATGTTTTACCAAAATTCATTTGATTTATTAAATTACTGATTTTGGGTACCGGTAACTTACTGGTGTAAATGAGGTGTTTAATTTATTCTTGAGTGTTCTCTCTCTCTCTCTCTCTCCTCTTCTAGTTTCCAGATCATAATGGGGGAACAACCATCGATCAAGATTGAACCAGAATGGTTGACTAATATTCAAGAGTTCCCTGATATTGTAAGTTACATTTGAATTCGTATTTGGTGTAACATTGCAATCTTATTGATGCTCATGACAATCATGGGTTAGTGACTTAATACCGGTGCATTAATTAACAGTAAATGGTCCGCTAACCAGGATCTGTTAACTTTCACGTTTTATGATACACATAACTTAGTACTCATATTTACTTCGCAGGAGTCAAGTAAGCTGTTGCCCTCTGATAACCTGCAGGACGAGGATGGTGATATAGTTGATGTTGAAAGGATAACGTTGAGGAGGAACATGATCTACAGGTAGACCTAATTATGCGTTCTGCCATACTTCTGTTATAGGGTGATATACTAATACGAATAAATTTAAGATGGAATATTATTTTGAATATTCTTTCTTCTTCTTTCCGTGTCCGGGAGACACACTAAATTCTTCCTTTCCAGAACTCTGCAGCTCTTATCCCTCGGTCTGTGGCCAACATAAGGTCTTCCTGACTGAAGGTTTCATTAAGATCTTTGCACGTGAGCAGGTGTTGTGGAATCTGGATTTCTCCACAGGCACATCGTGGATCTTCTGCATAACCCCACTTCACAAGGTTGCTACGACACTAAGGCACTCCTGTTCTCATCCGATTTAAGGACCTCCAGGTGGTATAAGGCAAATGACTACCAATGCTCAGTTCTTTTTTAGGGGTAAACCCCTCTGGTACTATTTGTTTCCAGAGTGACACACGCCGGACGTCTGGCTTGGTATGGAGGGGTACTGTTCTCTTAATAAAACTCTCCCTGGATCTTAGGCGAGGAGTGGTCACGTTGTGGTTGAACGTAGAATGTCTGGGAGGATCTGTTTCAAGATTTTGTCTCTCTTTCCCTGCTGCCACCCTGCGTCAAATAACTGGAGGTGCAATGCCAGCGAGAGGGTAGATCTTCTGCACTGGAGTAGGTCTCAGACAACCCGTGACAATACGTGTGGACTCGTTAAGAGCTATGTCCACTTGCTTGGTATGGGCAGATGCTCCCCACACTGATGATCCGTACTCTCCTGCTGCAAAGCAAAGTCCCTATGCTGTTGAACGTAGAACCTGAGGGTTCGCTCCCCATGTTGAACCTATCAACTTCCACATTATGCTATTTCTTGAGCTGATCTTGCACTTCAATTCTCTACAATGTTTCCTGAAGCTCAGGGTACGATCCAGCTTGATTTCCAAATATCGAGGCGTTTCACAGCTTTCGAGTGTCACTCCTTTCCACAAACATTCAACTTTCCCCGGGCCTCTTTGTTGCGAAGATGAAATGCGCATACTTGTGTCTTTCCTGGGTTAGGTTTCAGGTGATTCTGGGTGTAATAATTGTCTAATCTCTCAAGAGCATTGGACAGTTTTCCCTCCACCTCCTCAAAGCTCCTACCCTGTACAGCAATAGCGGTGTCATCCGCATAAATAAATCGCCTGGCCGCTAAATATTCTGACTGGTCATTTGTATAAATGTTGAATAGTAATGGGGATAACGCACTGCCTTGAGGTAACCCGTTTTTCTGTTCCCTCCATCGACTTTTGTTCCCTTGAAGTGTAACATAGAACCTTCTGTTCTAGAGCATCCCACGTATGACATTTGTTAGATTCATATCCTTAGTGATGTTTTACAGCTTGGCTATGAGCTTCTTATGGTTCACTGTATCATATGCAGCACTCAGATCTATAAAGGCGACGCCAGTGGTAAGTTTATTCTCATAGTCATCCTCGATATGCTGTGTCAAGTTCAGAATTTGGCTGGAACATGATTTCTGTTCTGATGTCATCCGGGCCCGCAGCTTTGTTGACTTTCATCAGCTTGATGGCATGTTCTAATTCTGCTGATATGAAAGGACGACAAAGAAAATTATATTCATCTTCACTAGGCTTCAGCTTCACAGGCTGAGTCTTCATGATGGTTTTCCCGTTACGGAGCAGCTGATGAGCTATTTGATTTGGTGTAACCTTGGTGAGATCCACTGGTGGACTCTTAGGGCCGTCGCTCAAGTTTTTGACCAGCTTCCATGCTCTTCTACTGTTCTGGGCCATGTCAAGGTTTGCTAGTAAGTTCATCCATCTTTCCTTTCTTCCGTTAGCGATGCTCCTCATGAGTTCTTCACCCGTCTGAATGGTGTCATCTGCAAAAGGGTCGGTATCGTACTTCTCCTGGTAATCTTTTAACAGATCCTTGGAATCAGCATTGAGGCCAGAAATTAACTGGGTACGGCAGCCTCGGGGAATATGTCTACGAGAGATCTTCTTCACAAGGTCAACAAAGTCTTCATAATGACTTGGCTCTGGTTGTAAATTGGACAGTTCCTCATCCAGCTCAATGGAAAACCCCTCCCAGTTTGCCTTTTTAAAATTGAAACGTCGTTTAAAAGGGACTTCCTCAGGGCTGACCACTCCCCGAACTGAACATGTGATTGGGCTATGTTGTGTCCAAGGGATGGGTTTCTCCACCGCTTTAACTACATGTTTTGTCACTTGCTCGCTTATGAAAATGTTGTTAGGGTTGTAGCCTCTATGCCATCTACCGCTGTTGAAAGATGGTCTCAGTTTGGGGTTGTGAATCAATCTCAACCTTCCCTCTCTGCCCATTGCTCGAGTTCCTCCCCATTCTTGTCTGTGATATTATATCCCCAACTGATGCTCTTACAATTGAAATCCCCCAGGACAATTTTGATATTCTGCTTGTCTCAAGTTACTTGGCCTTTCAAAGAAGAAGTTTTCATTGGGTGGTTTGTAAATGGATGTTACAGAGCAGGATTCCAATTCTACAGTCAAGATTTCTATCTTGTTCCTAAACGTCATTTGAGATGACTTGACATTAATCTCTGGTCTGACAAAAACAGCACTGCCGTATTGTTCATGGTGTCGTTCGACAACCAGTCGCATTCCTTCTATTTTGGGTCTGTTGTTGTGGATCCCTCTGTGAGTTTCTTGCATCACTAGGATGTCGATCTTTAGTCGGTTGCACATGTCAGCGAGTAAGAGTGCTTTATCTCTGGATAAGCCTTCGATGTTTATTGAAGTTATTGAAAGTCTTGAAAAAGACTGGTCGAAAATTGTGAATATTGGATTGCATCGACTTCTTTTCTATAAGAATATCTTACAATAGCTGATGTATTTGTATTCATACTGCAGTTCCACTCTGCTTGTCGCTAGATCATAGAAGTATGAACAATGTACCATATTTAATCTCGGTCATAAAAGGCGTTCGAGATATGATTGTCCTTAAGAGGCGGTCGTACTCAGATCCTATTTCACCTTTCATTTCAAAACATTGCCACTAGTTTCGTTGTAGTCGCTCTCGCCTAGTAGTTACATGGCCTGTACATAGGTATTAGCACGGACTACCCCCACCCCCTACAGTGAGGGTGTTTCAAGGTCGCGCGTGCAAGAAAGTCCAAACTGGTTCGGAGTCCGAATACTGGGAAATTATTGCAGTCTCGCTGCATTGTGCCTCAATAATATCGTGACTAAGAAGTTCGAAGTGATTGTATACTTTAATTGAATGGCCGAAATATTTTGCTATAGATAAGCCAATACTGTACTTAAACTACGGAATTCACAAGTGTCTGAAATATGCTTAGTCATCCTCGTGATGTACTGGCTAGTATTCTTGGCTGCCGCCCCGGAGGTTCGGGTTCGATTCCCAGCGCTGACACAAAATTCGATTCATTCTTGTCTGAGGGCTGGAATGCTCCGTGAGGCAAAACTGAAAAGCTGTGGTTTCGATTCCCATCTCAGCCATTTTGGAAGTGGTTTTCCATGGTTTGTCAATTCTGCTCGGCTGACTGCGTGGATCAGGTGTAACGTTCTCGCTTGCTGTACCCAAGGTTACAGGATCGATTCCTGGCACAGCCAGCTGCATTTGAGAGTGCGCAAATGCGAGGGAGCCGTGTCTGTGAATTTACTGGCAGGTTAAAGATCCCCTTTGTGGCAAACGTCCGGCACCGTGGCGTCTCCTAAAACTGCAGATGGTAAAAGGGACGTAAAACAATAAAATTATTATTATCACTTCTACTCCAGGCAAATTCAGATGACTCCTTCACAATCCTCATCTGAATCACAAATACACACACTAATAGCCTACAGCCATCACAATAAGACGGGTAATTAGACAAATTCCAAACACACGCCAAGTACACGGGGCTAGATGACCACAACTACTTTCAAATGCGCTAATGAGTTTCAAAAAATACGGGAACTAGTCCTCGCACGGAGAAACGTGTTTTACAGGTGGTTATAAGGATGCGCAGTGACCGACCACAGTAGCTACACTTGCTAAGGTACAGCATAAGATAATGGGTCCCAAGCTATCTCCGAACTCGGTAAACAAGTGGGTTCGAACTTGTGGGCTTTTGTTTCAATGTTGAACTGCATTCCTATGATGTAGTCTATATTTTATATTATCTTGGTAAGTCTTTATTATTAAAATAATAATAATAAAATTATAATTATTATTATCATCGGGATCTTGCTCGGTGTGGACCCATCTGTTCATCCCTGTATTATTATTAGTAATATTTCTAAAATTACTATCAGTTTCTGCAAATTTAGGAGGATTATAAATGAATATTACACAATTCGGCAATAGTGGTGGGGGCGGGAGGGGTGTGTGGCTAGGAAACTCCAGCCCCAGGGCCCTTCGCCGCTCTCCAAGACCTTGCCTCCGAGGTGACAGACAAGAATGCTAGCCACTACACCACGATATAGTCTTTAAAACAGTATGTTATGCTTAATGTTATAATGCAGAAAGAAATTCAAATGATATTCTCTAAGCTCTACCATTTCCCTACAGACCTTCCTTACATAAAACTGCCTATGTTGCGAAGTTCGAAACGGTAACACAATAAGGTTTCACGTCGTCGTAGTTGTTGCTTATGCTCCATTAGATTGTGTATAGTCAATCATTTACTTTCATAAACATCTTCATACTAACCTTAATTGTGATTAAGAATCGTTCAGACTAAACTAATTTCTTAAAAAGTTGAAAAGTAAATTTTCAACAACTTTTGTTTGAATATTTCAAAATATAACTCATCGTGTTTACGATACCTTCGAAAAGATACGTAAGGAATCCTACTTCCTAGTATACCTGTAACTTAGTATTATGGAGAAAAACTGCTGTTGATTCCCTAGAATTATATTTACGTGTTGTTGTAACCATGACAAGTTATTTTTTCCTTTATTCATAACAAAGGAGATATTTAAAAAAATGTAGAATACATTTTTTGAAATTAAATTTCTCAACATAAAGAATTAACTTCAACGATAAGCTATAGCATATTATTATCAGGACTGAGTTGCTTTAGCTCTTCCATTCGCATTGCCTCTTCCTCACCAACAACCAAGAAATGTGTAGAAACTACAAATTCAGTTGCTCTAGGGAAAGAAAACTAAAATTCGTTTCCCACGATTGTCACATCACTATTAATGAACAAGTATGGTGCAATTGTGATAATTAACAAATACATGCAATTTTTCCATGAGTGTATTTACATATTTATATCTTGAATCCCGCCCGTTCATTGGGAACAATCGTGTTTACCGACTGAAAAGATACGAAAGACAAGTATAGCCTATATAAAAACAGTAGTGGTGAAAGATCTCAGCCTATTCCTGTAACAACGTAGACCAAGAACTCATCCTACCATCAACTCTCACCGCTGCTTCATTATAAACAAAAATACTTTTGATTGCCTGTAGCAGCCTTCCCTGGATACATAATCCTTCAATCCTCAGTTTCTTCTCCCTTGGCACTCTTTCGTACGCCTTCTCTAGATCTACAAAACACAGAAGTCGATTCCTCTCGTAGTATTCCTCAATCACTTGGTGCATACTAAAAGAAATGATCCTGACATCCTCGTTGTGGTCTAAAGCCACACTGGTTTTCATCCATCTTACTCTCGGCCAATGATTATGCCTGAGTATACTTCAACCTGACCGCGTTGCCTCCAAAAGTAAAGAACCTCAAATCCGTAACATTTGTGAGATGAAGTGCGCGGATTCAACGGGGGAGGGGGGTGTCATGACCCCCCCTCCCCCCCCCCAAAACGGAGACCAAATGTTTTTGCAAACTCAAAAACACAATAACCAGACAAATAAAACTTAACGAATTTTAACTGAAACACAGTCTTTTTCATTTTATTCAATACTGAGAATATCTTTATTGCAATTATTATGTTCTGTTACAAGTGTACATATTTACAACTTCATACCTGTTATATAAAAACGATTATTTATTTAACAAAATCAACTCGTCTATTTTGTTTAGCAAACCTTGTGATTACCGAATCGATGTTTATAGAGATGTCACGATGAATGTGCAGCAATGCACGAATAGGAATTTGGGGCTTTTTTTCGCATCAAAAAATTATGCCGACGTCCAAACTGCAAGCTTGGTTGGTAATTTAAGCAGTGACTTTCTCCCTTTGTCGGTACCAACTCGACTTGCCGAAACTGTAACGTGCCTTGATACTTTTCTCGAAGCTCGATGTAAAAGTCGCAAAACACGCCGTTGCAATTTGTACGAAAATTTTTGTTGCGCTAAACGCATCAAATTTCTATTCATGTAGCTTGCAAAAAAAAATAGTCTGGTTTTGTACGTTTGGTTATTTAGTGATTGCGTTTTTAGTGATACCATTTTTCTTAACAATTTCGATTCTCTGACCCCCTCCCCCCAAAGCCAAACTCTAGATTCGCGCCTGGTCTGAATAATGAAGGATTATTTATATACCTCAAGATCAATGAGTGACATATCCGCAAGGGATATACATTAGATACCCGATTAGAGTTCCTGGCTGTATCAAGGGACAACTAACAGGCGTCCTGAGCCACAGCGACGGGCTGCGTGGGTCAGCGGTAACGTTCTCGCCGGCTGTTCCCAAGGTAGCGGTATCGAACCCTGGCTCAGTTAGTTGGCATTTGAGGGTGCGCAAATGCGAAGGAAGCGTGTCAGTAGATTTACTGGCACGTTAAAGATCCCCTTCGGAGCAAAATTCCGGCACCCCGGCGTCTCTAAAAGCCACAGATGTTAAAAGGGACGTAAAACCAATATTATAAATATGAGCCACAGCATCCGGCAGACTCCCACTTAGCATCACGTGGCTGGGAGACCCCGCACCAGACCATACCAATACATTTAAATTCTTGGCAAAGCTGGGAATCAAACCCGGGACCTCTGAGGTAGCAGCCAACATTGCTGGCCACTGCGCCACGAGCTGGTTTATCCATAGCACAGTATGTATTAAAAGGGCATATCAAGAAACTGTATAGCTATAAAAATTATGCTATACGCGTGTAGACTCAACCCCCACCCCACCAATTTCATACACATGGAGAATGAATGAAGCTTGTAGTTTTACGTGACCGTTAATTTCCCGATCAGAGGTACGGGGCCTTCATTTTTACGTGGAATCTGACCAAAATTCATCATCTCTCTGTATGTGTTTCGTTGTTATTCTTTTTGGGTTCCATACTGCAAACAGACAACATTGCCTTCTTGTAGTATGAAGCTACCCTTGAGTCTGGTAGTAAAAATTGTGTTTGATGTCGAAGTTTCCTATTTCTCCTTTTCCCCCACTTTAATTGTGTAGCCTCTTCCGGGATAAAATTGTTCGTGTATGATGGGCATTTGTTTAAAAAAAAGTCCACTCGGCACGCTGGAAGGCGGAGGTAGATTTCACCGGACAAACTAGGGGATAGGCTATAATAGGCAAAATGTGCAGGTTTTCGTAGACGATCAGACCTCATTTATTGCGAGAAAGTATTTTACAATTGGAGCTTAATTAACTTTTTTTCCGTCTTTCCATGCATATATTTAACTTTTTATTGTGTTATGGGGACGGTAACCTTCTTGTCATTTGGGTTTTTATAATTGTGGTCACACTGTCCTTATGCAAGGTTTCGACACTTATGTGTAACTATCTAACAGTCTGTTACTTCATCTCGCAAAATTTTATCTCCCGCAGAGATTTTGGATGTTCCTCAGTTTAGGGGCTGCGACAACGCGGTCATGTAACCCCGTGTACTTTGGGTGTGTGTAGAATCCGTCTGATAAACGGTGTTAATTGTGATGGCTGTATTAGTCTGTAATTCAGGTAAGGACTGCAGATGGTCAATTTCAAGTATTAGTTCGCAATTTTGCTACCAAATACTACCGTCAACGACACCTAGCTGCGAACTTGGCCACTATATGCCACCGCAACCAGCAACGTTGGAACTTACCCTCCGAAAGAAAAGCATACTGAGAGATTTTTAACACTCTTAGAAAATCCGATGATTTCGGCCGGCTTTGAACCCGCGACCTTGGACATAAAAGTTCATCATGCTACCAGTTACGTCACCTAAGCCGCTTCCACAGAGTCAGGTGGAAAACTGAATGTGATGTCGTGCAATGGCGTTGCCATGGCAACCTCTGATAGCTCATCCCTTATCAATCTAGAAGCGTTGTCATGGTAACCTCTGATGGCTCTTTTATAATTCCGAAATCATTTTTCTCATCCCTTAGCGTAATGGTGGGTCATATCAAAAATTCTTTCAAACAAAAGTTATAGGTAATTATTAGGGGAATATTGCCCATTTTGTACGGTTTTCATATTGCGCCTATTAAGAGAGATATGATTAATGTTTCCCGAAAAACCCACTTTTTCCCACCCGTTTGGTAAGTGGTTGGTTCCATTAAAAAACTTTTTGAACATACATTTTTGGCCCTTATCCGGCACATAGTATATGAAATTATAATGGATTCCATGATTCTCGTTTTAAGAGAGTTATGGCGATATTTCACTTTTCCGAAAAAAAGACCCCCATTTTCAGCCCCGCCGACCGATTTTGCCCGTTAACGAACTCGACCAAGATTCAAAAGGGGTACATATTACGGAAAATATTCAAAGTGATTGGTGCAAAATTACGACAGTTATCGTGTCCACAATAAGCTGATATATATACTGCTCAAAAAAATTAAAGCACCACTTTTTTCAAAGACCACCAAATTTTGAAAAGTTGACCTACAAGCTCGAAATCTCAGTATGACGTTTGTCCTGACGCCTACCAAGCATATGCTTCAGCACATCTCCCCAACTTGAGTAGTTTCGGGGTAGCACCCCGAAAACCAGCCCATTTTCGAAAACCGCAAATTGAAGTTTGCGAAAAACGCTGCAGGACTTGTCGCAGGTTGCCAAAGCAGTCGAAAATGAATGAGTCTTGCTCTTAAAGGTTCCACAAACACGTAGAAATCGTTACATTTGACGTTTGGGCATTTTCAACCCCCTTCATCATCCCCTAATCATGGACTACCATTGGGGGCGTCTGAGAAGGTACCGGGTGTGTTTAACCATCTGAAAACCTGCACACCGTCCTCAGTTGCTGATTGCAGTAAGTTCTTAAGGCCTCCGGCAATGTCCACACCCCCTAACACCCTCAACTGGCATGGGACCAAACCACCCCCTCTCGATTCACCCCTAAGGAAGGTTTTAATCGAGATGGTTATCAGTGCTGTGAATGCGAGGTCTTCCCCTACCGTTTCAAAAAAGGAGCTGTGCCTTTGTCACCACCCCTTCCCCTGCAACCCCCGTTTGTATGATTTTTCGAATCAGGCCCTTTTTAAGGGCTGAAACGAGGTCTTAATCGCTGAACGGGCTGTAAAGGTCCTTAGAAGTAGTGGTGACACGAAATCAACCCCTTCCGATCGATGATTGACATTCCGTCCCCCAAATTCGAAATTTTTGCACCCCCAACCCTCCCTGTCTGGACGCGTAACGCGTCATGGCAGAGTTTTCAGATTTGGATGGAAATGAAGCTTATGGCCTGCAATGGAGCCCAAAACAGCAGGACAAACGTCATACTGAGATTTCGAGCTTGTAGGTCAACTTTTCAAAATTTGGTGGCCTTTGAAAAAGTGGTGCTTTAATTTTTTTGAGCAGTATATATATATATACATATACAGGGTGTATCTTAATTATACCGACAAAAAATCAGGGACGCTCGTGGTGTTATGTAAAAGACGATGCCGCAATCGGATTGGCGGAGAAAATTTTTCCCTCTGAGAAAATGAGGTTACTTTGTTACTTCCGGTCGCGCGATTCAAATCTACGAACTCGCCGTATTTGATGAGCTAGAGAGCAAGCCGCTGGCCACCGCTGTGCCTCAAGCAAGGGAAGGGCGTGTGATAGAAGGTGACAGAGATATGCTGGCGGGCATGCGCAAGTTTCCTCGATCGCCTCGGCTTGCCGCATGCCCGCCAGCATATCTCTGTCTCCTTCTATCACACTCCCTTCCCTTGCCTGAAGCACAGCAGTGGCCAGCGGCTTGCTGCCTGGCTCAGCAAATACGGCGAGTTCGTAGATTTGAATCGCGCGCCCGGAAGTATCAAAATAACCTAATTTTCTCGGAGGGAAGAATTTTCTCCGCCAATCCGATTGCGGCATCGTCTCTTACATAACACCAAGAGCGTCCCTGATTTTTTGTCGGTATAATTTAGATACACCCTGTATATATATATATATATATTCATAAAATATATATAAAGTTTAGAACTGACGGTGGTTTTGGGGTCTGGGGGATGTGAAACGCGAAGATATATCGAAATTTTCTGGAAATCGAAACATGGTACCCATTGCAATAGTTAGCTGTCTAATGAAATCTACCTAACACCGTATTCACCAATAAGTCCAACCGGGCACATTACACAGTGTTTCTATTGTTTTTAAAGTCATTGTACTATTTAAACATGTTGAGCGGAAAAAGGTACGGTATCACGTGTACATTAAGATTCTATTGTAGCTTCTAAGACAATAGCAATACCGTCGTGGAATGAACTTGTCCGCTGCTTGTTATACAAGAGAGGCGTGTGGTGATGTCCCCACTACCCTGCACGAGAGAAAGCCTGAGCTGGCCTGAGACAAACTGTCTCTGTCCCTGTCTTCGTCCTGTTTCAAGGACAGGATTTGGCGACGCGACATCTGACGGAATCCGGATGAACTACCAGCACTCAACATTGGCTAGCATTAACAAGTCTATATGCTTATCTTTTTAAAAATCACGGTTAAACATATACAGAGTTCTTAATTTTAAAATATGTTTCAGTAACGCTCTAGAGAAAACTATAAGCTGTCTTGCAGTGGAGTTTGTTTCTGTTTTCAACATCATCTGAAGACATAGAAGAGTTTAGGAAAAACGCAGTTCAAAACTCTTTTTTATATGGAGAATTGTGATTTTAACTTCACTTTTTATAACTATCTTTGTATTCCTGTTCGATATGCTTTTGCCCTGATGAAAAGTGTATAAAATACCACAGTGCGCTGTAGAAACAAAATAATTTTACCTTGTCCCGTTTCTTTATAAATCGTTTCACAAACTTTTCACCCATGTTACAACAAGAGCTGGGCTGGCGGCCGGCCGTCCCAACTCCGGCCTGCTCTTAAGTGAATGCGCTGCTGGTTGTGTATCCTATTATTTATAGGCTTGTGGGGAAAAGGGAAGACTCTCACAGCAAAGCAAACTCCTTACAGGCATAAAACATTGTTAACATATTAGCTTAGCCGTCAGCAAACATATTTTTAATGAATGATCATCACCACATATTTCTTCTTGTTTTTATTGAAACGTAACCAGCAGCGGAAAAGAAACAGAATATCATACATTCCAGGAAGTTGGTGATCAACCGAAATAATTTACCGGTTCTCAATATCACAAGTTCATTTATCGAACTTTTAGTAACCTCGTGAGCAGAAAGCTAACATGGTGGCGACGTGAAATGTAATTATTTATATGGATTTCGCTAGCAATTCCCATTGACAATCAAATTATCACCCTTATTAGCCTACTTTTCAAATTTTGCACAAATGAGGAAAAAGTAGACTTATGAGATCGATCCGGGAAAATGTGTGTCTGTCTGTCCTTCTATCTGTCTGTCGTCTGTCTGTCTGTGAATACCCCCCCCCTATCAACTCCTAAACGGCTGCAGCAATCGAGACCAAATTTAGTATGAGTAAAGTTGTATATCGAAATATCTGAAGCCCATATTTGAAAACTATGTCAGTGCTACCAACTGCTGAAAAATCGCACTAGAAATTTCAGCTCCATGTTTGATATCTTGGAAGGTATGCATTGAAGATATTCAAAAATTGGCTCACATGTAGATAATACTATTTCAGTTTATTTTCCAGGAGGTCATACATGACAGTGTTGCCAAAATAGTTTTAAGCCTTCTGATAGGTTCAATTTTTAAATGCATATAACGTCTACACTATCAATTGGATTTCAACCAAATTTTGTATGTAATATGTGTACATAAACAAATATGACTGAGCGTATTCTTAAGAGCCACCAGGGCTGCCAACTGTTAATAATTGCTCTCTCTATTTTTCTTATCCACATACCAATATATCAGAGTGTATGCAAGCCGACAGCTTTAAACTATTTTCACGTATAGTACCTGACATTATAGATTAATTTGGAGTAACTTATATACCTCATTTCTACCAACATGATTCTAAGCGAGCTGATAGGACCAATTTTTAAATACATGTAACTTCTATACTATCAGTTGGATTTCAACCACATTTCGTATGTGCTATGTGTAACATAACAGATATGACTATAATTATTCTTAAGAGCAATCAGAGCGGCAAACTGTTAATAAATGCTGTCTATTTTTTTAACCCTAAAATCAATATATATCAGAAATTATGCAAGCCAACAGCTCTATATTTTGCGCACGTATAGCACCTGACACTCTAGATTAATTTGGAGTAATTAATATAAGTCAGTACTGCCAACATGATTCTATGCCTGCTGATAGGTCCAATTTTAAAATATATGTAACTTCTATAAAAACAAATGGATTTGATCCAAAACAAGATATCATAAAATTTCAGATTATTTCTGACCAGCACACACATGACATTGTTGCCAATATGTTTTTACGCGTGCTGAGAGATGCAAAGTCTAACTGCATGTAACGTCCATTGGACTTCAACCAAATTTTGTATTCTGTACCTTAAGAGATGGATTTAAGAATATATTCAGTCACCAGGCCTGCCAACTGTAGTGCTCTATTAAGCTACATTATACCAGGTACATTTCGAACTAATTAGACATTTTGATATTACCAACTTAATTTCGTCATTATTCTAGATAGGTTCATATACTGTAGATTAATCATTGGCATGAGTCTTAATTTTAAGAAATGTAGGCTCCTTAGTTCATCAAGGAACTTCTTGTTTTTCTCTTCATTCTGCTCCAGGGTTTATTCTTATAGGGGTAATTATATGTACTGTACCCGTATTGCTCCGACATACCACAGGGCCGAAGGCCGAAATCGATTTTCGTGATATCCAATCACAAACAAACACAAACCATCACAGACGTGAACTTGAGCTAGTCCCAGGTTGGGTATGTTACTCTAAGATCATCGGGTAAGGATTGGGTGCAGTTATGAAACTAGCTCAAAATACTTGATAATTACTGAAAAAGAAAGTTATAATCTACTGCGAGTAACCAACCATTCAAAACAACAATGTGTCCTGGAATAATTCAATTATCTAAGAAGAAATGCTGAGCAATGTATCAGAAAGAACATTCCTAAAATAAATTATATCCTACACTATTGTCCTACCGTCCCTTGAAGGAATCTTTCTATACAAAAAAATCGCGGAACTTAAAAGCCAAGGAAAGGCACAAAAATAATACTCTATGCAAATACAAATGTTATTTACTCCTAAGATTTAATCCCGTTGCTCCTATTTTCTGTAGAAGACAGCTAATCCATTGGCTCTCTAAAACGTTCAATAGAATCCGACTCATAAAGCAAAATAAATACATTCTAAGTTATGTTGGTACCATTTCCATCATTCAAGTAATGTATAAACCAAGCTAGCTAAATCCTGATGTAATATCCTATATTTACCACGCACCAGAATATTTACGCTATGCTGCATAATTAACAAAAATATGTACACAGATGTGCACAATAAGAACAAACTCGCTGTGTCATAATTTTTTGCGCAGCCAATCAGCTGTTTCGCCTTCAAGTCGTCTCACTATCGGTTAAGTCTCGCAATTTGGATCAAAATATTATGGAATGTTCGTCAGATAATTAGAATATTCGTTGTGTTTAACATCTTATGCAAATTTCATTTGCATGCATTTCGGACCAGCTCGTTTGAACACATTCTTGATCAACATAACACTCGGCTGTACAAAATGCTGTTATACTCGTCTGTGATATGTGTCAATGTTTGTCTACACGTGGCTTGTCAGTTTGTTTTCACCCATATCTTATACAGCAATTTACACTCAGATTGTCTGCTGCGTTGCCTTTATCAATGTTTACATTTCAAAACGAAAATACGAAAAAATAAGACAAAACATGCTTGTACCTGCAACTTAAATTTAAATCCACAGGAGCCCACTGCTTTCTGAATTCTCCTGATATTATCAATCCCCAGTGCTTGTACTAAGTGATATTTACAATAAGAAATTTCATAATAACATGGCTACCCTTGTAAATTGTAGAGCTACTATTATACAAAGTTTGACCTGTTAACATTTCTAATGGAATAAAGGACCACAACTGCATTTTAACAGGATTACAATAAAGTGATTTAGTTAAAATCATCAGCATCTTCTTTCCCTTAAAAAAGAAAATTCAAAATTTTGAAGCCAAATGTCGTCCACCTCCCCTTAACAAGTGCAATAGTGAAGCAATCAGTGTCAGATTTAAAGCAGATCAATTATGTATCATATTACATGAAGTGTAGAAGCCGTGGATCATGGAGAAATGTACGCTATATCACAGGTTCTAAATCACATCAGAGCCAACTAAAACCTTACACGCCGGGGAGAAGGTACCTTCATGATCACAATGGCGATCCAATTCGATCCAGGAGGGATAAGTTAATCTGATATCAAAGGGCTAACTTAATAGTTTTACACAGCACAGCCTTCTGGCCACTTCCTCGTGTACTATTAGATGGTTTTACTACTGCAACCTGGCTCCCAAGGCCTTCTATAATGTAGTTACTCTGCGCACTTTGTATTACAATATATAATATTACTTCTGCCCTTAGCTTTGATATAATACTTTGCAGTTAGTGGTGCGTTTTCACACAGCACGGTGACTGACCTTGCGGTGCACAGTTCGCAAGTATTTAATTGGTTGGTAAATAGTTATGTAAAAAATGTTCAATGCATCACAATTGTGTTCCGCTTTAACGAGTTACACAATATTTAGAAGGATTTTACTCAAATTCTATAAATTTCAATACCGTATTGTACCCGATTTGCCATGTGTCAAGAGATTGGATTGCACCGCATTATTTAGTGAAGAACAGATGACGTGCATGATAGCTGTGACGTCACAGCCATGGCCGCATGGATTCCATAATGTCAAGAGAACTTGAAATACGTAAGAATGTATCTCTCACTATTCTACTAAGATTATTAGAGGATTTGTGAATACCTGCTATGACGTAACAACCTGAAGGGCCAGTAAGGAAGAAGCAGTACACGTGATCTAAGAGACACAGTAGAGGGCACTGGAAACACAGCGCGAGTTTTGGAGGAGAGGAAATGACCGGGAGGTCGTTCACTTGAATCTTACACACAGAGCAGTAAGCACAGTCCCGAGAGAGCGCAGGTGATATTTCCAACGCATGTCCAGTGACCAAAGACGTGTGGTGTCACTAAACCAGCATGGCGATATTTCCATGTGATCTATACTGTCAGAACGAGTTGACAAAACGAACATTTACGGAGTACAATAATACTTCAGAATTGTGAAGACGCGAACAGTCCGTGTACAGTGAAATTCCGTATGGTTTCACGCAGTTACAGTCATTTAAAATTGTTATATTGGGGCTGGAAGTTGAACGCGAGGGAAGAACTGAATGTGTAAGCGGCTAGCAGATATGTTCTGTTTACAGACCAGCGAGGTCATTGTACCAGCCGACTGTGGGTGAGCCAAGGCCAATTACTTGTGACGTGCGATCCATATGTGTCGGAGGCCAAACTTAGAGGCGGCGATATCGGACAGATTTCTCACGAAAGTTAAGCTTTTTGAAACGGTGATATTTCGTGAACCTTTGAGTTTATCAAAGTGCGGTTTGCACGAGTGTATCCAGGAGTCTGCGAACTATCATATTAGATGGACAGAATTTCTGGAATTTTTTGGACATGAAGGTCATCGGACCCAACATCTATATTTATATCACGAGGAACTTTAAACACCGTAACATGGCACACTAGAGTACAGGCGGCATGGGAGATTACGGGTACGTGTGACGTTTCAGGAGGTAAAATGGAGAGCCACAAGCATCACCGGGTCTATCAAGAGACTTGGAGATGGGTAAAGACTAAATGGCGAGACCGAGGGAAGACGCCGTTAGTCCGTCTAGAACTCCATATTTCCACAGCAAGAAGTCCAAGGTACTAGTGACTACACCATGATTTTTCTAGAACTAGTGTGGTACTGAAGTAGATTTTAGTGGTTTGGATTGCACATGTCAAATTATATTGCGATAAACTTAAGGGGGGGGGGATTTATTTTTGTCACGAGTTAAGCGGTGACAGTACACCATTTTTCTTGATATTCTTTAGAAGCGACTGATTTTCATAGATATGGTGGATAAATATTGCTAAATAAGATGTGGATAATTTTGAACATGTAACGTTGAAGGAAAGAATTGGATAAACACTTTAATAAGTTTAATCCCTTTTACACTGTAACATTTATAAATTTGTCTGGAAGCAATGGATAATAATCATTTAAATTGAAAAGGATATAATAAAAGCTAAATTAATACAGAAGTAATCACACTATTTTAACATCTAAATAATACAGCTGAACTGTTCTTTAAACACACTGAGAGCCGAATGAGATCTATAAACACAACGCGATGTTACAAGCTTCAGTGATGTGAATAACAGGTAATAATAATGCTGAAATAAAGTAATTACGATGATAAAATGCAATGCAGATAAAATATGGTAACGTAATAAGGTGAGCAAAGTTTCAAATGATGTAAAGAATGAGAAATAATAAGTGTGAATTGAAAGGTCACTGTGATTTAATGAGGCAAATAATTAAATAAGGATAAGCCTGAGAATAATTCAATGGAGCCATGAGGTCCATTTAATATGTGTATAAAATTAATAGGAGAATTGCCATATCAACGTTACAGCCAGTAAAATTTTGCCTGATGAATTTTGTATTGCTTTGTAAAATCATTTAACGTTATTGAGACTTATACCAGTGGAATAATTTAATAGCAAGTGTTTCAGTAAGAATAAAAGCCGGAAGAATCTGTTGTGTGATACTTCAGATCTTGAATTTTGAATATTCATTGAGTTAAGAATATTGCATCCAGTATAAGGCAGAAAGAAAGTTATAACTTTGAGTTAAGAGGGAAGCTGACGTAACTAAATGTGAGCATGCACATAAGTAAATACACTGTAAATATGTTAGAGAAGTAAGTTGAATATCCTCGATACACCAGTCACGAATTAGATAGGAGATCTAATGGAATCGTTGCAGTGATATTTTTTTCTTTTATAATCCAAACTGTTTAATAGGCATCCAAACATGTACTCTATTATAAGAAACGGGTGACCAATGCAACAGTGCAATTAAAAATTTAACCCATTAAAATCCATATGCGGGATCTCCGTAAGTTTGATTGTACCTAAAGATAGGACACAAGGAGATTTTGTCCCGATTAACAATTAATTTAATGTGATATTTTTTGTTTGTTTACACATCAACACATAATTTAGATAATCTCCACGTGCAGGGGGATAGGAACTATTTGTTTTTTTTTTATTAACTGTACCAGTGCTGATGTGAATAAAAGGTGGAAGTTTTATCTTATTTGTTCATATTCTTTCTGGGGCTTCGCAACGTAACGTGGATTGGGGACGACGTCTGACGGTAAAATATGAACCCCAGTCCATCGTCTCGCCCCGAGGTAATTTGAGGTCTCAATTTTCTTTTGTTTTATCTTCATGTCGGCGTATGTCTAACCATCCACGTTTTTTTTTGTGTTATTCTCTGGTAAATGTTGTTTCGAATTTCAACCTGGGATCGCGGTGTGTCGGGCCACGCAATCCACGGTTGGGATATCGGGCACAGTATGTTTGGATGCACTAATTATCACACTCACCTTGCCATGCCATTCGACAAGTAATGTTCTCTAATTAGTAAGTGTTTCCGGCTTCCTCCTCACGTCCTTGCAGATTATTTTAATTGTTTATTATTCACACGTGTATTAATGCCCAAAATCATGCAGTTAACTTCCAACTCAATTTATTGTATTGTCTATCTCTTCTGTTGTTGAAGTATTCATTTCCGTCTATTAAATCTGGTGCAGTTCTCAGCTCATTCGCTCCTTCCACAGCCTTCTCGTGCACCTTCCTCCATGTAATATCTTCCTCAGTACAGTCGGCTCGCAATCTCGGAGTATACGTATAATACATAGGTATTATGGTTATCAGCTAAAGAACTTACCGAAGGCTGGTATGTTAAATCTGAAAATACAATCAATATTCTGTAAAAAAAAATCTGATCAAGTTCTTGTATGTCGCATTGTGATTGGAAGGAGTTCATATCAATGGAACCGTTTGTAACATTAAATTCCACATGTGCACTGGAACGTGTTTGTGAAACAAGTAATTTCTCTGCAGGATGATTATAATCTCACTGGGAATATCAAGACAGAAGAAGTTTCCATACCGGAACCAGGGTTTGTTCCATGCATCAAAATAGAAACACCGTCTTTAGTGAGTGGTGGAGATTTGAAAGTGGTAAGTATTTTTTTGGGTTGCTATTTGTTGCATCATGTAAAGGACATGACCTGATCGCCATCGTTTATTTACAAAGGATATTTAGGGATTAACAGATTGTGTATTCAGACCGTGCTGATGACAAATTGAAGCTATCAGATATTAAGTTGTGTGTGGTATGGAAAGTACAAGACGGTAAATGGAAAGTAAGGCAGTATATTGTCTGAATAGTGGTCGACCCGGACCCATGACTCCCTGTTGGTATGCCGTTGCTCTATTCCTTGAGCTATTGGAAGAAAGATCTTAATTCTCGTAGGTATAAGTATATATTGTGAAGCCAGAATATCATAGCCATCCCTGTGTTGTTAGTTGGCTGTTTTGAACTTGGTATACTTCTGTGGATTGCATTATTATAACGGTAGCTATAAGTATCCAAAAAATCTCTGGCCGACTACATTACAATGTTCTGAAGTGCGAAATCCCGTAATGAGGGAATTGGTGGGGGGATGGTTTTGACTACCTCCAAAATTGTTCCAAGTGGTCGTCCTTGGCTTGTCATTTTAACTCCAGACCATTGCAGGAATGCAGTGGCCACTATCTTTCCTAATATTGAATATTATACGATGAGGCATCAAAATTGAATGTTGTTCTGTCGGTCAACAAGATTGCACCCAATTGTAATGAGTGGTTCGCTAATCTTAAAATAAATTTACGAGATTATTAAATACACTTGGATGACCAGTTTCGATCGTCAAGCGATCTTCAATTGATCCCTGCACTTGGCTATTAAATCTGTGCCTACAAGTATGGGTTATGATATTTACTATATTTACACTTAAACTAGAAATTGAACATTTCACACATTTTGGAGTGTTTTTCACCAGTCATATAAATGTGAATACATTTCAAATTTGCTCATTGGAATAATTATAACTTGTAGAGCGTCATAAGGGCTTTTTCCAGTCATGTGACTGGATTCACCAATGATGTTAGTTTTCCTCGCGCAGTGCTATAATCTCTACTCTTTACATAAAATAAACTGATTCCATCGTGCTTTGCCGGAGCAAATTACTTCATAATACTTGGCTGAAGTTTTATTGTTCCTTTCAAATTCTACGATTCCCTTAGGATTATTACAGTTCTAAATTTTCGTTCAAATAGACGTGTCTACGCTGTTAAATGCCGCACTGAGGCATGGCAGAAATGAGCAGGTAGGTGGCGTTCAAGGCCTTTTATGTTCACTGTCGATATGTATACGCGTAACTTTACTGCGAATGTATTGTTTTGAAAATCTTGATTAATGTATTTCTCATGTAATCTAGCTGATTAAGATATGCGCGTGTATATTTCTACCATAATTATTCCTGTCTGCACCGGGTTGGAAAGGAGATACAGAAAGTTCCTATGATAGCGACTACATTTATTAATGCTTCTTGAATAGGCAATAGGTGGGGCGAAGCTATAGACATTTTTGACAACGCCACTGCAGTTACAACTGTTCCAGGCAATTTTGGATGGTAAACGGTACCGGCGATTCCGCAGGGAGATATAAATACTGGCTCATGTCCTTGGATATTTTTTGGTTTTTGTAACGTTGAACCCCCAGCGCCATAAAATCATGCCCCTCACAGGTACGATTTGAACGTGCATAAATCCAACCTTAAGAAGGGAACACATGATCACTCATGTTGGTTCGTCGCATTAGATTTAACCTCAGCCGGCAGACCCGTCAAATGGGAAAGGTTTTCTCTAAAAAAATATCCTGCTTTCTTGTACCGCAGTAACTCTAATAACTGGTGTTGATGAATATTGTTATTATAGTAGGCCTACTGATTGCAGTTAGTAACATTATGCAGTGGCATAAGTTATGTTAAACAGTCCAGGAATCACACTCTCCAGAGTTACCTACTGTAATTGGCTCACTTGAAGTTTTTAAATCAAGAATTGTGCAGTGTTTTGTGAAATTGTTCTGGCCAAATTTCGTTTATGTGCCACATATGAGTGATTTATACATTCATTCTTAAAAGCTGTGCTATTAGAACTATTGAGGGCCAAGTCACTTGTTAGTGATATGTTCACGTATTTGGTGCTGTGACTGAAATGGGTCGAAAGGTTTGACTAGTAAAGGAAAATCCTCATCGAATCTTACTGCAAACAAGATGTTCAGTAAAGAACATATAGCCTACTTTCTCCTAAATGTATGAGTATAGTTATAACTCGTTGTTATTATCAAAGAGTATAATAGAATCATTTCTTGGTTGAAGACCTTAGAAACTATTTACCTCTACCAAACGCTCCAACCTAGAAAAAAACTACTACCATCATTGAAGAAAGATAGATAAGAAGTATCTCAAGAATGTTATGAAATCGTTTTGTTCTTTACTTCAAATAACATTTTCAAATAACGCACAATAAGCTGTTACAAACCCTTTAAAATAAGAAGTAAAAATGTATCATAGTATCATCTTGTCATTCTTTAAATTCGATGCGCATAGAATGCCAATGGTATACTATCAATGTAGACCAGTCGTGAAATCTAGTGGAGAAATATCGAACAATATAATCCTAACAGGGCGAGTGCATTCTAGCGGCCATAAGAAGAAACTTTTCAATAAAATCTGGAAGTTAATAAGTAGGCCGGCGTGCAGTTACCTTTTTGGCTGCTAGATGTCTCGAGCAAATCTCCTAAATGTATGGGTATTTATGACTCCTTGTCCTCATCCCTAACACAATCACCTTTACCACAATGTATTGTTTGTTTTCTTTAATATCGATAATTAGCCAGTAAGTGACAAAATCAATATTATATACACACATCAAAAAAAGTTTTGCATCACCTCGGTTCCCAGATCTCCGGCATATAGACGTTGACTGTGTATATTGTATCCAAGATACAGTCCCTTTGACTGTTCATAGATGTCACTAAAACTGCTCAAAGATGTAAACAACCATGCATGAGCAGGGCCTATTAGACGGAGGGGGTACGACAGCCGATCAGTTCCAGTCATTCCACCAGGACGAAGGTACGCTGCTCATGTTGTCTGTAGTTCTACCATGCCTAGAAGGTCAATACCGCAGTTCGATCGCGTCCGCATTGTTACTTTGTGTCAAGAAGGGCTCTCAACAAGGGAAGTTTCCAGGCGTCTCAGAGTGAACCAAAGCGATGTTGTTCGGACATGGAGGAGGTACAGAGATACAGGAACTGTCGATGACAGGCCTCGCTCAGGCCGCCCAAGGGCTACTACTGTAGTGGATGACCGCTACTTACGGATTGCTGCTCGGAGGAACCCTGACAGCAATGCCACCATGTTGAATAATGCGTTTCGTTCAGCCACAGGACGTCGTGTTTCAACTCAAACTGTGCGCAATAGGCTGCATGATGCGCAACTTCACTCCCGACGTCCATGGCGAGGTCCAGCTTTGCAACCCCGACACCATGCAGCGCGGTACAGATGGGCCCAACAACATGCTGAATGGACCCCACGGAATTGGCATCACGTTCTCTTCACCGATGAGTGTCGCATATGCCTTCAACCAGACAATCGTCGGAGACGTGTTTGGAGGCACCCTGGTCAGGCTGAACGTCTTAGACACACTGTCCAGCGAGTGCAGCAAGGTGGTGGTTCCCTGATGTTTTGGGGTGGCATTATGTGGGGCCGACGTACGCCACTGGTGGTCATGGAAGGCTCCGAATCGGCTTTACGATACCTGAATGACATCCTCCGACCCATAGTGCAACCATATCGGAAGAATATTGGAGAGGCATTTGTCTTCATGGTCGACAATTCTCGACCTCATCGTGCACATCTTGTGAATGCGTTCCTTCAAGATAACGACATCGCTCGACTACAGTGGCCAGCATGTTCGCCAGACATGAACCCTATCGAACATGCCTGGGATATGTTGAAAAGGGCTGTTTATGGACGTCTTGACCCACCAACCACTCTGAGAGATTTACGCCGAATTGTCGTTGAGGAGTGGGACAATTTGGACCAACAGTGTCTTGATGAACTTGTGGATAGTATGCCACGACGAATACAGGCATGCATCAATGCAAGAGGACGTGCTACTGGGTATTAGAGGTAGTGGTGTGTACTGCAATCTGGACCACAAATGCTGAAAGTCTAGCTGTATGATGGTACAACATGCAATGTGTGGGTCTCATGAGCAATAAAACGAGCTGAAATGTTGTTTGTGTTGATCTCTATTCCCTTTGTATTTAAAGGTTCCGGAACTCTTGGAACCGAGGTGATGCAAAACTTTTTTTGATGTGTGTACTTTATGATGATTGAATAACAAAACTACTGACTTATTGTAATGCATTCACGTCCGTTAATCTCTATATTAAGCCAGCCTGCAAAGTTAAGAATCTTTCGTTTTGGGTATCTTCCCTTTTAAAAATCCGCGCCGATCACAGTAGTTTGGTGCTGCGACCTATCAGTGAATTAATCTTTATGTTGTACGCCTATGCACTGCCATCGTAATGTACTACGATGGCAGTGGCCTAAGGGTGTTGAATGAGTACACAGTTTAAAGTAGCCAAGAGGGAGGCGATCCAGCTGGCAGTGTTTAAAGGTAATTGGAGCGCGATCGTGGCTAATTGTTGAACTACCAGTATTACAAAATTGTCATACTTCAGGAGGCCAGGTATTTACAAAGCGGTAAGTTTGGAACAATATCACCCACATAACCCACAAGAGGACAGCACCGTACAGAGGCATTAAGAAGGCTGTGGTTAATGACAACGTGTATCTAGTTCTTCTATTCTCCTTTTCCTAATGTCTTCTGTTTATGTGCGATGCTGGGGCTGTGATTTTATTAATAAACGAGTGTATACATTAGCCTCTCCTTTGAGTTAAATGACATCTTATTCAGTATTTGTGGAAAGAGCTCGTGCACATCATTTGTAAAAGAATTCAAGAAAAAAAAAGTTAACTGTAGCAGTACTCGATCCCCAGTCAACTGCGTGACAGACTAACACGCTAGCCCAGAGCTAATCCTATCCTTAACATCAAGGTGTTCTTAACTGACATATTAGATACAACCTGTTGGCAAATAATGACTTTAAATAAACGATTCCTTCACAGCAGTACATCTTCATTGAAGATAATTTCATACAAAGTTTATATTATTGTATCAGTAGGGTATATCACATACAACATACTAAAACTATTGAAATATAAGACAGGCACATGAGGGAGGACAGCTGCCATCTTGTTGTGTGACACAGACGGCTCAGCTCTTTTAAGCCACTCATACAGTATAATATTATAATATTAAATTATAATAAACAACGGATCACGACCTTCAGGATAGCTTAAATCACCCTAGGCTCGATAATCGGAATTGGTGGGTCTTAAGCTATTGATTAAAATGGTTGAATAATTCACACGGCCGCCATCCTGAAATGGCACGGCCGATGACCTTGAATGTTGGGTGAAAGATGCATCCTATATAAAGGTATGTTGTCACCAAATTTGGTAGAGATCGGATGATTAGTTTAGCCGTAATTTGATTTTACGTTTTGAACGTTTGAGTGGCCGCCATTCTGTTTTGGTAAAGATGGCGGCGATATAAAGTATGACACTGAGTTGCCCTTTGCTAGTGCTACCTCTGTACCAAATTTCGTTCAATTCGGTTTCACCGTGTTCGAATTGATAGGGGGACAGACATTCAGAGTACACACACTCACACACACACACACACACACAGACTCACACACACACAGACAGACACACAATTTTTGGCCCTGTAGTGATCTCATAAGTCTACTTTCATTTTTTGCAAAAATCGAAAGTAGGCTAAAAATGTCAAAATAAATATTGTTTCTTTAGTCCTTAAGCCAATTACTTCCTTTAAAGCACTGTTCACTACATTTTCTGTCACACTTAGATATACTTGACCTGTGAAACAGTGGTGGCTTTGATACGTTTCAGATCTAGATAAGACATATATAATGCAGTATGGTATATTACGGAGATTAAGAATGTAATCTTATTCAGTTTCGCATCTGATAGATCCTTAGTGTAAGTTGAGCTGTGCACAAAGTTAATTCTTCTTCTTCCCCTCATTTGGCATTTATCCCGCTGAATTGCAGGGTCTGCTGTTCTGCACGTTCCACTTGATGTGGTCTTATGCATCTTCAGGAGAGACTTTAGTCACATGCGTATCCTCCCACAGAGTGTCAAACCAACGCTTCTTTGGTCGCACTCGTTGTTTGCGGACCTCAGGACTGATGTTTAAGGCTCTTCTCGCCGCGGAAGAACCGCTTCTCCGTAGTACGTGCCCATACCATCGCAGACGGTTTTATCTCATCTTCTCAGGGATTGGGGCCAAACCAAATGCCATTCGATCAGCTTCATTTCTGAAGTGGTCCAGTCTTGTGAATCCTATTGGCCAGCGAAGCATCTCCATTTCCATGACATGCAGCGGTTGTTCATTTATCCTTGGGGCTGGTCAACATTCGGTTCCATACAGTTTCACTGGTCTAATGATGGTTTAATACATTGGCACCCATCGATCGAAAAGGACTTCATTCATGCATCGTTGATTCTGCTTCGAAAATTAGTGAGCGTGTCACCATCCGATTATTTAAGTAACCCCAGATATTTAAATTGAGTTGTTTTAGGAATCGCAACGCCGCCAATGTTAATTGACCCATCACTTTGTACCCCACACTCGAGGTACTCAGTCTTCCTGACGTTAAGTCCCAGGCCATATCTGCCCAAGGAGTCTTTCCAACGTTGGGCTAGGTGTCCATAACGTCATCAGCAGCCCCAGTGCGTGCCAAATAACATCACAGGCATTCTGTCGAAGGCCTTTTTGAGATCCAAGAAAGCATTGTGGAGAGTTTTTTTCTTTTCATTACGTCGTTCCATCGAAAGACGTGTGGCATGGATACCGCCGATCGATCCTGTCGAGAGTCCAGTGCTTCTGTGCTGATGGTGCCAAAACAAATGATGAACAGAAGTGGACATAATGCTGATCCCCGATGAACGTTAACTTGAATGCAAAATGGTACAGACATTCCTGCTGCACATTGGACTGAGCTGGTAGCATTGCGATGCAGAAGCTGGATCCATCGAATATATACTTCAGGTACACCATGCAGCCCCAGTGCGTGCCAAATAACATCACAAGGCATTCTGTCGAAGGCCTTTTTGAGATCCAAGAAAGCAATGTGGAGTGTTTTTTTTTCTTTTCATTACGTCGTTCCATCAAAAGACGTGTGGCATGGATAGCGCCGATCGATCCTGTTCCTTTCACGAAACCACACTGATTCGGGGCAATGTGAACTATGTCGCGAAGGCGTGCGTCCAGGACACGCTCGAAGGTTTACAATGTATGGCAAAGCAAACGAATTGGGTGATAGTTCGAGCAGTCTCTAACATCCCCTTTCCCTTTCCAGAGAGGAATTGTGACACAAGTTGGCCAACTAGGAGGAGCAGTGTCTTCATCAATGACCTTGTTGAATAGTTCTACCAGGAACGTAGCTGCCTGTGGTCCAAGCATCTTCCACACCTCCCATGGAAGGTCATCCGGTCCAGGTGCTTTTCCGTTTTTCATTTTGTATGGCGGCTTCTACTTGAACAATACCATACTCTGGATTTGCTGGTGGTATTGGCGGATGTGGAAATTCTTCCTTGGGGATTGTATCGATTTTTATTTCCATCCTCCAAGGATCTCAGTTGGTCTGTATAACAGTTTCTCGTGTTCATCATTTATGGTCATGACATGTCCAATAACCTCTGTGAATATTATTTGTTACTAGCTGAAGTACCCGTGCTTCGCTACGCGTCATAAATAAATTAAAATGTGAAGGTGACAGTTAAAACAGGGGATAGGCGAGGTGCTGCGCCGAGGGAGATTAAGGATGGAAAATTTTGTCCAACTACACCGCTCAGCGTTGACCGTGTTTTATAGCACAAATTAAGGTTTTACCCGCTAACCGTTGGAGATACCTTTCAGATAGAAAATGTAATTTTAAACCTCGTATATGCCATCAAAAGTTTGCTATATCTTAACGTTCTCTTTTTATTTGAAATGGAAATATGAAAGTTTGAAACCAAATGGTGTAGTGACGTCACTAAAATGGTCGCCATCTTTAAATAGTGCAAAGTATTGAAATCAAAAGTAACCTATATGTTTACCAGGTAAATCAACTACTTCCATGTAAAATTCATGTAAATCGGACCAGTGGTACTTGCGTGATTTAGTAATACACAGACACACACCATCTCATTTTTAGCCTCGCATCGCTCGCGTTATAGTCGTGTCATATTTTTATTCAATGAAATGCAGATTTAACCCCGTTAACACCCCTTTAGGACCTGAATATCCAAAAATCCCTCCTTAGTAGACGTTTTCGACACAACAAACATATCCCCAAAATATCATTCTTCTAACTTTAATAGTTTTGGTTGGTCGATGAGAGTGAACATCCAAAAATCCTTCCTTAGTGGACGTTTTTCTTCTAGAATTTCACACCCCTCCATAGACCCCTTAAATTGTATTTATGAAAAAAAACGGTCGAACGCCTATTTATTTTATTTATTTATTAATTTATTTATTTTTAAGCTGATTGATTTCCTCCGAGTTTCAAACTCCTCGCCAATATCGTTTAAGAGATACAAGTTCCGTTAGGAATCTTTCAACCCCCACTTTTCATCCTTTTCACCTCATAATATACACCACATCGAAAACCCTCATACACGTGTCTTCTTATTTTTAATGATGAGTTTATATGCCGAGTATCACATCCCCCAATGAAAACACTCGTGAGATATTGTTATTCAATGAAATGCACGTTTACCCCCTTAACACCTCTTTAGAACCTGAATATCCAAAACTCTTTCCTTAGTGGACGTTTTCGACATACAACGAACATATCCCCAAAATGTCATGTTTCTAACTTCAATAATTTTGGCTGGGCGATGATGAGTGAGTGAGTCAGTCAGGACATTTTCTTTCATTTATTTTTGATAATTTCACCCCTCCTCATGAACCCCTTAAATTGGATTTATGAAACAAACGGTCGAACACCTATTTACTTATTTAAAACTGTTTTCCCCCTGAGTTTGATGAGTGAGTAAGTGAGTCAATCAGTTAGGACACTTTCTTTCCTGTTTTTTTCCCAGAATTTCAACCCGCTCCAAGGGCCCCTTAAATTGGATTTATGAAAAAAGAAACGGTCGAACACCTATTTACTTGTATTTTAAGCTGTTTTTTCCCGCCGAATTTCAAACTTCTCGCCTATGTCGTTTCAGAGATACACGCTGCGTTAAGAATCCCTCAACCCCCAATTTCCCCCCCTTTCACCTCAAAATATACACCACATCGATAAACCCTTATACATATGTCCGATTATTTTTAATGATTAGTTTATATACCGAATATCACATCCCCAAAGAAACAACTCATGAGATATCGTTATTCAATGAAATGCACGTTTACCCCCTTAACACCTCTTTAAAACCCGAATAAACAAAAATCATTCCTTAGTTGACGTTTTCGACATACAGCGAACATATTCCCAAAATTTCATGTATCCAACTTAAATAGTTTTCGCTGGGCGTGATGAGTGAGTGAGTCAGACAGGACATATTCTTTCAATTATTTATACCTGAATTTCACCCCTCCCCAAGGGCCCCTTAAATTAGATTGATGAAAAAACGCTTGAACACCTATTAACTTATTATTTAAGCTGTCTTTTTCCCCTGAGTTTGATGAGTGAGTGAGTTAGTCAGTCAATTAGGACACTTTCTCTCCTTTTTCTCCCCAGAATTTCACCCCACCCCATTGGCCCCTTAAATTAATTTATGAAAAAACGTTCGAACACCGATTTACTTACTTTTTAACCTGATTTATTTTTCGCTGAGTTTCGAATGTATCGCCTATGTCGTTTAAGAGATAGGCCTGCACGCTCCGTTAGGAATCCTTCAACCCCCACTTTTCACCCTTTCACCTCATAATAATACACCACATCGAAAAACCCTTAGACACATATCTGCTTATTTTTAATGATTAGTTAAATGCCGAGTATCGCATCCACAAATGAAACCATTCGTGAGATATTGTTATTCAATGAAATGCAGGTTTAACCCCCTTAAGACCCCTTTAGAATCTGAATATCCAAAAATCCTCCCTTAGTGTACAGTTTTGACATACAACGAACATATCTTCAGAATTTCACCCCTCCCGATGAACCCCTTCAATTTGATTGATCAAAAAAAACTGTCGAAAAGCTATTTACTTACTTTAAAGCAGTTTTTCTCCCTGAGTTTGATGAGTGAGTCAGTCAATCAGTTAGGACACTTTTTTCCTGTCCGCCCCCCCCCCCCCAGAATTTCACCCCTCCCAATGGGCCCCTTAAATTGGATTTAAGAAAAAAACGGTCAAACACACATTTACTTATTTTTTATGCTGATTTTTTTCCGCTGAGTTTCAAACTCCTCGCCTATGTCGTTTAAGGGATACACGCTCCGTTAGAAATCTTTCAATCCCCACTTTTCACCCCTTTCACCTCATAATATACACCTCATCGAAAAACCCTCAGACATGTGTCTTCTTACTTTTTAATGATGAGTTTATATGCCGTGTATCACATCTCCCAATGAAACCAATCGGGAGATATTGTTATTCAATGAAATGCAGGTTTAACTCCCTTAAGACCCCTTTAGGACCTGAATATCCGAAAATCCTCCCTTAGTAGACGGTTTTGACATACAATGAACATATCCCCAAACTGTCATGTTTCTAACTTCAATAATTTTGGCTGGGCGATGATGAGTGAGTGAGTGAGTGAGTCAGGAGATTTTCTTTCAATTTTCTTTTTTCAGAATTTCACCCCTCCCCATGAACCCCTTAAATTTGATTTATGAAAAAAACGGTCAAACAAATATTTACTTCTTTATGTTGTTTTTTTTTCGCTGAGTTTCAAACTCCTCGCCTATGTCGTTTAAGAGGTACACACTCCGTTAGGAATCTTTCAATACCCACTTTTCACCCCTTTCACCTCATAATATACACCACATCGAAAACCCTCAGACACGTGTCTTCTTATTTTTAATGATGAGTGTATATGCCGAGTATCACATCCCCCAATGAAACTAATCGGGAGATATTGCTATTCAATGAAATTCAGGTCTACCCCCATAACGCCCCTTTAGAACCTGAATATCAAAAAACCCTCGCTTAGTGGGCATTTGCGGCCCTTGAGGAAGCTGCATACCAAATTTCATTCAAATCCGTTCGGTGTTTTCTGAGATTTCGTGATGAATGAATGAGTGAGTGAGTGAGTGGTATTTGACAAATATAGCGTCAAGTCTTTGTTATGCTAAACTCGGTTGACAGTGCTGTGTGAGCAGTTGAGTAACTAACGGGATTTCAAGTAAAGATCCTTCTTTTCTATACCGGTAGTGCAGAGCGCAACTGGCATCCCGTCGGCCGTGTCTCGACTTGAGCTATGTTGCCATGGAAACTATCTGCCTTGCCATTCCTTCATGAGTATATTTTATGATTTGGTTAGCCTGTGCTTGAGAGCAAAAGGGCCGAAATCAGAAGAATGAGAAAGACTATCGACAATTCATGTAGCCGGCGGTTCCTTCTGCTGCGTGGCTCAGGGGTAACGTTCTCGCTTGCTGAGCCCAAGGTTGCAGGTTCGAAACCTGGCGCAGTCAGCTGGCATTTGAGGGTGCGCAAAAGCGAGGGAGCCGTAGGGGCAAAATTCCGGCACCCCGGCGTCTCTAAAAGCCAGTGTAGTTAAAAGGGACGTAAAACCAATAACATTGTTACATTATTATAGGTTCCTTCTGTGTCCTAAACTATGTGTGTGCAAAATTTGGTTGAGATTGGTGGAACGGTGTAGATTTGTATACGGAACAGACCCACCCACCCACCCACCCACATACATACATACAGACTTTCACTTTTATATATAAGATTTGTTATTTATTGTGTAAAACCATAAGATGTTAGCAAGGAAGTTAATGATTCATTCTTGTCACTAGGTTATAAGAGAAGAAACCAATAATGAAGAGAGTGATGGAAATAGAGATCAACCAAATGAGTAAGTTGACCTTATTATAAGAAAAAGTATTCATTCATTGTTAGCCTATTTTCATATGAAGAAATAGGGTTTTAAGATCACCTTTCTTTCCGTATGCGTGTGCGCATATGTGTGTGTACTACCCCCTCCCCCCCGTCCCTTTGAAAATCTAAACGGCTGGAGAGATGTCAATGAAACCCAGTGAGGCTATAGAACCATTCTGGGCGACCCCGACCGTGTCCTTCAAATGTTATTACGTCTGACAAATCCAGGATGGCGGCTGTGCAAAATATTTCACCGGCATTCTATATTTACGAAACTATTACTGATATCACCGTGACATTTTGTACGATAATAGATGATCACTACTTGAAGATCACCTATGGGACTATCAAAAACCTGTTAGCTACACAACGAACTTGGTGGCCAAGCGAATTTGAAACATTTAAATAAACCTTTCTCACGATTTAACCATCCAACCGCAGAGAAACGTGGTACAGCAAATGTTGATACGCATTGTAATGCACTAGTGTCTAATTTAGTTCAATTGTTAATTAACCTCAAGATGGCGGCTGTGCGAAATATTTCACCGAAATTCTATATCTGCGAAACTATTACTGATATCACCATGAAATTTTGTACGTTGATAGAGGGTACTACTGGAAAATTACGTTTGAGATTTTTAAAAACCTGTAAACTAAATAATGAACATTGCGGCCAAGCGAATTTGAATGATTTAAATAGACTTTTATAGTGAATTAACCATCCGAACGCAGTGAAACTTTGCACAACAAATATTTATACACATTGTAATGCTCTGACATATAATTTAATTCAATTGTTTTCAGAACCTCTAGATGGCGGCAGTGCGAAGTATTAAAATTACCTTTTTATTTCTTGTGTCCTAATCATGCGATCGAAGTCAACGTTGGAATAATGAACTTACGCAATAATCATCATCTAATATTACATAACTCTATGGCTTACATATATAAAAATCCAACATGGTGACCATCCGAAATATTTAGACGGTTCTCAACATCTATTATCAATGACAGCAATCAAACTGAAATATTGTAGGTTTATAGAGGTTATGGACCTATGGGCCTTTCAATAACCTGGTGATCACAAATCCAACATGGCGGAGCTGCGAAATGTAAACACTTCAATGGACGTTTCTCGGGATTTAACCATCTGAGCGTAGTGAAACTTGGTACGGTATATGCTTATACAAAGTGTAATCTACTGGCATCTAATTTATTTAAATTTTTTTCATAACTTCAAGATGGTGGCTGTGCGAAATTTTGCTTTTATTTCTTGTGTCCTAATCATGCGATTAAAGTTTGAATAATATCCTACAGAATAATCTTCATGTAATGGTACATGACTCTAAGGCCTACTTATATATAAATCCAACATGGTGACGATCCAAATATTTAGGCAGTTCTCAATATCTACTGAAATTTTGTATGATGATAGTTGATAGAGGCAATTAACATAAATAGGATGATTAAAAATAGGCTATATAATTCTTCACGAAACTACTTGTTATGTATGCAAACTAAAATTGTTGGATTTGAATAAGTTTTGTTGGAAAAATCTCTTATCCTCCTCTTATATTTACAATGCACTTATATCCTATTTTTGTTGGAAACTGTTTATAATGTGTTGAAACCCCTCTTACTTGCAGCAAAGATCAGATAATATCTGTGTTTCTAGTTCTACTACTTACATCCTGCAGAATTGTGTTCGTGTCTCCAGTGTATTTGTTCTCAGTCACATTGCTGTCTTTTGTTGTTGATTCACCCAAAACTGTGAATGTTAACTGCTTCCTCCACACCCGATACTGCTACATGTTGCAACCACATCAAAGGTCAATTACAACTAATTGCCAATTCGGGTAGAATTTAAGCAATTTCCGAGGTTTAATTATAACTTTAAGAATGCATATTGTCAAATATGCCCAGCCGACTTATTTTTGCATTTAAGGAACTATGAATCACTATGTGTGCATAGTAAACTCTTTTCAGCCCTTATTTTTTTATAATTGCGATATAATGTGTATCAAGTGTCTTTTTGTAAGACAAAATAACCTCCTTTCTGTGAATACAATCTAAATTTAATTGTTCTGTGGCTTCCTGGATGGGTCTCTATATTGTACCATATATATATTGTGACCGAAATCAAGATTGAATTATGCTCACACCAGCTGTGATGAGATTGGAAGCATAGGCTCTCGACTGACCCTTGTACCTTGCTTGAGAGCTAGTCTCCTTGACTAGCAACGATTCTTGTGGCATCTTTGACACGAAATTATGTCATGGGTAACATACGAATTGGCATTAATATTTATACGTCTATAATTGTATCTCAGTCTCAGAATTTCAATTCTATAACAGATTTTTATTGTGGCAGAAGGCCAGGTGTTCTTGTTATACTATACGATGTCAAGCACCGCGGTATATGACGTCAGTCCCAGAGCGGGTTAGTGCGCCCCTTTCCTACCCCACGTGATAAGGAAGACAGTGTATCTCTGAGCCTGGCTAGCGACGGACAGCAGTTGAATGGCAGCATTACATCCGAGGCTTGTACACGTTGTAACTCACACACCTGTCTTGTATCGTGGTCGTGAGGTTTCATATCGCGCACGGGATATAGTCAGTTCTTATATGAACGAGAGTTCGTATCGTAACAAAACCGGTAACGTGTGGACTGCAGAATGTTAAACTCAGTGAAGCGTGTGGGCTAATGGAGTTTATGTGAGTACTTATTTAACATTATTTGACACCACATGGGAAGTATACACCATCATGGAGACTGACACTTACGAACAGTTCAACTTCACATGTTAGCACAGTTTGGTCATGCTAAAATCACAACTTCATTATACGTGAGATTACACTACAAGTTTAAGAAGAGTATTATTCTACTAGACATTAGGAACAGAACACAATTAGATGAACATTACTGTTATTATTACAACAGAGCATCAAGATTTACAGAACGTGGAAAATGAATATCGCAGTGGCGTACAGTCAAATGACATATTGGGAACTTTAATTTTCTGGAATGCTAACTTCACACACAATGGATCTCGTGGGAACACATATGAACTTTATTACAATCAAGATGATAGTTTAATTTCATTAAGGGAAAATTTACGAACATGGATGAACACCAGGATTTGAAGATACAATTACACCTTACAATCAACACGCTGATGCTGGCGTTTTATAAATTTCTACATCATCGATCCAGCAGATTTAGGCATCTTTAAACACCATGACATCGTGGGATATAACACCAAATTCAAAGGGCAGTGAGTCCATTCTACACTCATTGCAACCCCATGATAAACCATAACCATGACTAATTGATTGTTTTATTTTCAGATGACTTTGAAATTATGCCTGTTTTTCGAACATACTAGAGCACTTTAGGAAGAAGATCTTGCTAATTTAATATCATTTCACACATTTTTCTTCCATAATAACTTTGAATTTCTTGACTTGTTCTATAATTATTTTTTTTGATTGTGAATATTTCCACACAATTAACTTTTGATGCGATTGCGGACGATATATCTGAGTTTTTGGCAGCGATAGTTGATCGTATTTATCTAATTGCACGATTTTATTAGATTAATTATTTATGCATTATGGATCAGATAATAATAATAATTTATTGGTTAACGAACTTAGTAATTATAATATTCTGGATTATTATGCTGACAGATTCGAGTCGTATCAAGCATTTTTGAATTATGATATATTTTGCATAGCACATATAAAAGAAAGCATGTAGTTATAATTATGTTGTGGACACTTTTTAAATAAGTGGTCTTATTTTGTGGCAACATAATGGATGCGAGTCAGGTGGCCTATCCAAGAAGAAGAAGAATATGAATATTTAAAGATTGGAAGTGTGAGATAATAAGGATTCCACTACTAGTATTTGTGTGTATGCTGTTTGAAGGATGTGTCTGTGTAACACAATCCTCATTTAGTAATTTGTTAGATGCATGCTTAAATTATATGACGATTACATTAATGCAATATTAAATGCTGTGATAGAAGTGCTATTGATACGAATTTATGAAACAGTTATACTAATTTCTAGGATTCCAGCCAAATCTGGCCTTGAATTATCAGGAATGCATAATTAAATAATGGATAGCTGTCCTATAACCAATTTAGGTACGGCATTAAGACATTCTTCTACCAGTCTTGAGTTCACTTTGGGGCTTATTAAAGCCTTCAGTGCTGCCTGGCTGTCTGAGTATATAATAATCTTCTTATTTGTATAAGATCTTTTTCTATTTTCGTATATGCATTGTAGTATTGCATAAACTTCTGCCTGGAATGCCGTGGGATATTTTCCCAGGGGAAAGCTAATGCTTTTTTCTGGTCTCATTCCATATACTCCCGAGCCTGCCCCTGAGTCGTCTCTTGACCCGTCTGTGAACCAGATCAAAGTTTCCTCAGGATACTCGGGTTTTGTATTCCAGGAGTCTGTTTCAATTATTACTTCAAATGTTTTATTGAAGTTATATTGTGTAGGAGTGTAGTCTGATCGCATTTCAAGTATGGAATCTTCTACAATATTTATTATTGATGATATTCCTGATTGTGAGTGGGGAATATTTCCAGCTTTACCCTGTTTCAGCCTATGTTATGCCATCCTTGCTTCCCCTTTGATCAGAATGTCAAGAGGGGCCAGGTCTAGTAAGGCCTCCATAGCCGCTGTGGGGATAGTTTCAAATGCTCCAGTAATTGCTACGCAGACTTGTCTTTGAATTCTTCCCAGTTGTACCAGAGTTGTTTTATATTGCACCTTGGTCCACCATACCAGTGCACCATATGTTATCGAGGGTCTCAGTACCCTAGAATACAACCAGTGTATCATCTTAGGTTTTAGTCCCCACGTATTTCCATACATCCTCCTCGCAGTCATGAAGGAGGTTACAAATTTATTGTATATTTTGTTTAAATGCTGGTTCCAGGTTAACTTGGAGTCAAGAATTTCTCCTAAGTAATTAACCTCTCCCTTCATTTTAATTTCTTCACCTTTTTGAAGTAGGGAACTTGTTTCCTTCAGATTTCTTCTTCTGGTGAATGGGACAATTGCTGTTTTATGAGGTCTTATTTTAAGTCCCTCATTTTCTGTCCAGTTATATACAACGTTGTGCCATTTGCATTCGTTCCTTAACGGTGTTAGCAAATTTTCCTTGAACTATAATGACGATATCGTCAGCATAGCCAAAGATATTGAAGTCTAGCTGACTTACTTTTTTAAGCAGTCCATCCACAACGAGTTTCCACAGCAGAGGGGAATAAGACCCCACCCTGAGGACATCTCCCCATAACCTTTGCAGACAGACTGCTTTCCATACATGTTGTGTGTATCAATCTGCTTTTAAGCATGGCTTGGATCCACCTACAAGAGGTTTCATCTAGTCCTCGCTCTCGGGCAGCAGTGTTTTTTGATTTAAAGGAGGTATTGTCGAAGGTTCCTTCTATATCCAGAAAAGCTCCCAACGCTACCTCGTTTTGTTCCAGAGTTTTTTCCAGCCTTTGTACTACTTGGAAAAGAGCTGTCTCTGTTGACATACCGGCTTGATAAGCATAATGGTTCCGGTCTATAAATTTCCCAGGTTTAGTTATGAATACCGCCCTACAGTGTCTCCACCCCATTGGTATATAACCTAGGGCTAAACTGGCTCTAAGTATATTAATCATAATCCTCGCAAGCATTTGGAGCATGATGGGCATTATTCCATCACTTCCTGGGGATTTATACGGTTTAAATGAGAAGATTGCCCATTTTAGAGTTTCATAGTTAACCACCTTCCTGGCTGTTTCCCAGTCTCTCCTGTCAGTTTTCCAAGATGGAAACTCCAGTTCCAGGCTGCCCCAGCCTCCGGGAGGTTCTTCTATGATTTCCGAATCTGGGAAGTGTACATGAAATAGTTCTTCCAAGGTCTCTTCCGCAGTTCGGGTGTATTCTCCATTTTCTCTTTTGAGTGAGTTTATGCTATTTCGGCTTTCTTTACAGAGAATTCTTTGAAGTCTGGCACATTCCCGAGTCTCATCTATCTCCGTGCAGTACCTTCTCCAAGACTCTATCTTTGTCAATCTTAAGGCTTTTTTGTAATCAGTAAGGGATCTCCTATATTCCTCCCATTTTCCTGATTTTTTTTTAGCAGCATTGAACAGTCTTCTTACCTGTTTTCTTTGGTCTGCCAAGTCTTTACTCCACCAGGGGATATTCCTGTTGGACTGCCTGGCTACCAGAGGGCAGGTTTCTTTGTAGGCTGAAATTATTGCATCCTGTAATTGCTCTGCAACAATTTCAACTTCTTCTGTACTTTTGAAGTTTCTGTTTATTCTCCTGAGATTCTGATCTAGTTCTCTTTTGAAGCTGCCCCAGTCAGTTCTCCGGGGATTTCTGTAATATTCTGTTTGTCGTTCTAATCCCGCCATGTCGAATATTATATATCTGTGGTCTGAACAACTTACTTCCTCAGATACATGCCATTCACTTACTCTACTCCCTATATAGGGGGTAGAAAAAGTTATGTCGATAACCTCCTTTCTGTTTTTAATAACAAAGTTTGGTTTATTTCCTTTGTTCAATAAGTTCAAATTACATTCCAGAATGAATTCTAACAAGGACTCACCTCTGGGGTTGTTGTTGATGCTTCCCCAGGCCAGTTTGTGTGAGTTGGCGCCGCATCCTAAAATTAGGTGTTCGCCTTCTTTTCCACACCTTGCTATCAAGTCCATTACCTCCTTGGTAGATGGTAACTGTTCATCATCATAGGGAAGGTATGCGGATCCAAGGATGATTCTCCTTTACCCTTCATTTGATGATGTCTGAATTGCCACGGTCGTGAGGTCTCTGCAACAGAAATCCATCAGCGGCAGTATATTGATTCCTTTTTTGGCAAGTATACAGGTTCTGGGAGTCTGGTTTGTCCGACTGAATATCAGTTCGCCTCCAACTCCTCCCAGTCCCTTTATTTTGCCTTTTACAGCCCATGGTTCCTGAATGAGAGCCAGGTCACAGTTTCTCATCATCACACACAGTGCTGCCGAGGCAGCCCTGCTATGCTGAAGATTTATCTGGACCACTCTCATTCGCGCGCTTGGGTCTGGGTATGCCTTTTAATGGTTTAAAGGTTACCTGACTTAGGCCGCAGAAGACTTTAAATTGTTTGGCTTCTTGCTTTTCATACGAGTCGAGGTCCACCGAGAATGCCAAAGTTTGGCCTTTCTCGGTCACCTTTCGGCTCATAAGATGCCATTCACCTACCTCAAGTCCTGAATTCTGTGCTTTCAGTCTCTTTTTGGTGGTTTCCACATCATTTGCTGCTGGTACCCAGACTAGGACCCTTGGCCTCCTTGGAAGATCTTTGGAGTCTACAACTTGTAACTCCATTCCCTCCCAAGAGTTGCCAAGTCTGCCTATAGCTCCTGATAACCAGTGTTTTGTTTGTTCATTCTCACAGGTCATCCAAAGGATACCCTATGATAATTTGTTGTCTAGAAATTGTGGTGACACCTGTTCAGGGTTATCATACAACATTTCCAGAATTTTCCCTTTCACCAGTTCTGCATGTTCCTGGTTAAGTTGTTGTTTCTTTTGCCATTACGGCTACCTTAATACCTTTAGCAGCGTCCCTGTAGCTGAAAGGTTGAGATGGTTCATTCCTTCGATGCTTAAGTTCTCGCTGTTTAGGGGTACTTTATTCAGAGCGAGGTTTTTTTGAGTTGAGGCTGAGGTCTTTTTGCTCCTGGACGGTTTGTTTTCCGTCCAGGTCCCTTCTCTCATCTTCCTTTCCCTCATTTGTTTCTTCGTTTGTGCTCCAGAGAGTTTCTTAGGTTTGATCCCAGTTCCTGACGTACCTGGGCTGTCACCTCTCCTGGAGTTGTTTCAGTCACCTCCATTGTGGAGTCTTCTGATGTCGACAAGTCTATGGACGAGTCCATTCCTTGTATTGTCTTAGTTGAGCGTTCGCTTGAGGTTTTTTCTTGGTTCTCCATATGGGTCACACGAGTATCGGAGAAATAAATAGTCCACTCCGATAGAGCTCCGATTGTCCGAGCAAGGCTGCATTCTCAGGGAGGTCGCCCAGTTTCCCTGAGGCTCCGTTAAGGACACATCACCCATGTGCCATGCACCCCTCAGCACGGATTAAAGCAAGCCACACTTAACACCTTGGGGTTGGGGAGGTGGTCCGCGATCTCTTATTCAATATATTCAGAGAAACACCTGTCCGGCTCGTCAGTGGTCAACTGTCGCTACGCTATCCGCCATCTGCCGACGCGTCACGATACCGGCTCAAGGTCCAGCGTTAGGGTTTGCAGGATATTACTCCTTGCCAGGGACCCCCCCCCCGCTGAGGATGCCATTTACGTTATTCACACTTCTACATACAAGGAGACTCACAGATCTAGTAGATGCTCATATACCCGAAGGGTGATTTTGATTCCGGACGGCAGAAGCACCACATAAGCTTCAAAGAAACATAGAAGATGATCTGTACAAGCCGAAAGGAAAACTGCATTCTTTCTTTATCTATTTCCCATAAGCCATGGAAACCATCTGAATAGACATCACCATAACAAAACTGGAAAATCTAATCCGCCAAGATAATTGCATAATGTGCTGCTTTATAAAAGCATACTTAGCGAAAACTATATAGAGATAGATGATAGAATCTCCCGTTCAGGAATCAGATAACAAACAGTAGGACTGTTACAAGGTGACCCGCTAAGTCCACTTTAATGTATAATGGCCACAGTGGATATAATAGAGACGATACTCTCAGATAATTTTAAAATGTATATCAACGCAGATGGCTTTGTGATGGCATTGACATCGACAGAGGATTTGCAAACCTGATTCGGTAAATATGCAGGCTGGGCAGAGAGTAAAGAAATTTATATTAACGATGAAAATATAGTGACTATGACGTTTAGAACAGGTGGGAAGCTGGTTACTTTCTTCTGAAATATGTTAGGTAGGGCAGCATTTTCTGACTCGTCTTTTGCAACCTATCCAGTTAGCAAGTAATTGAAGATACATGATCAAAATGAAAAGTATAAGTCAACCGACAATTTAAAGTTATTTCGTCTCAGAGATGCAATTACGATAATGTCATCTTAGCCGATTCACAAGTGAATTTGATTGTTCTTCTAACCAGTATGAACTTAATATTGAGAAAAGAATTCATGATAAAATCCGAGTAAGTTAAATTAGAATACAAAAATGCTGCCGGAAGAAATAAAATAACTCCATTGGCATCGATTGGCAGATGAAATGGTAAAAGAAGTTGGTGATTCCTGGCATGTAGGAAACAACACGGACAAAGCAAAGAAGATAAGTTGAACTTGGGTTGTCATATGGTGACATCATATATAGATGTAGGTCGTAGGCATTCATATTTGAAGCCGTGGTTTGAGCAGGGTACTATGTGGAGTTAAGACTTGGATTGCTAGTGCTAAAGAAAAAAGAAAATAGTAGCATTTGAATGAGGTGTTATAGAAGATAAGTAAAGATTGGAAGTGTGTGCGATTTCCAAATAAGGAGTATTCAGATGAATGGGGGTGGTTTTAGATGTTTAACCGAGTGGTTATAATTGTTAGATATATATTGTTCCAAATGAGGAGAATTCAGATGAATGGGGGTGGTTTTAGATGTTTAACCGAGTGGTTACGATTGGAAGATATATATTGGTAGGGCACATACTTAGGCATAGTAGTTATGGGAGGAAGAGTTAATGACATGATCTCTCGGGGATATAGAATATGCGAAATAACGAATTATTTAAAAATTGATTACATCAAGAATGGGAGACATGGTGTGTTATAGTGAATCAGTCTAAAGACTGAAAACTTAAACGCCAACAACGTATCCCCTTTAATTGACATTTTATCTCCCTGTGCGAATTTCACACCATTATGCCCAATATTAGAACCATTTATCTGAACATTTGCGCATCGATGATCTAAATGCAAAAGTAGATCAGATTTTCAAAGGGTGGAGGCAAAATCACCTTGTCCTTTACGATACCCGGTATATAAAAATCTAACAACTTGGGATCGATAGATTGTGGTAGTTAACATAACAATCGCAATACACTAATACTCCCAGAGCCATGTCTCCAAAATATCCGACAAGAGACACTCTATAATATACATATTGTAAAATAATCAGATTCTATGATCAACATATTATTGATGAGTTGAAACGAAGTCAGTTACCTGTCCTTCTTGAAGACGAATTTCCTGGTAATGATATAATTGAAATTTGCTCCTGACATAATGTCATTAATTAGGTCTCTCGATTTTCACAGGAGAGATTACTTAATGAAACACAATCTGAACCATAGCAGCAAAAAGCCTTATTCATGTAGCGTATGTGAAGCCTAATTTAAATATGGAAAAAGCTTGGAAGTACCATATGATCATCCATAGCGGTAAGTAACCATATCCATGTGGGGTATGCGAAGCCAAATTTGCCAGAAGTGGAAACTTGGAAGACACATATGGTTATCCACAGCGGCGATAAGCAACATTCATGCACCGTATGCCAAGCGAAATTTAACCAAAGAGGGAACTTGAATAGACACATGGCTTTGCACACCAGCGAAAAGTGGCATTCATGTAGTGCATGTGAAGTCAAATGTTCCCGAAAAGGAGACCTGAAAAGACATATGTTTACCCATAAAGGCGAGAAGGCGTATTCATGTAGTGCATGCGAAGCCAATTTTTTTTCAAAAAGGAGACCTAAAAAAACTTATTTTAACTCATACCGGCGAGAAGCCGTATTCATGTAGTACATGCGATGCCAAATTTTCGTTAAGAGAAAATTTGAAGACACACATGTTAACCCATAGCAATGAGAAGCCTTATTCATGTAGCGTATGTGGAGCTGAAATTAAATAGAGAAATAGCCTTAAAACCATATGAAACTCCTTTGAATTTATTGTTTCTCTTATACAGGCCACTGAGGCTACAAAGCCTCTTTATGCAGCTCTCTTCATTCAGAGGGCGGTTAAATATAATAGAATAAATGAAGAAAGAGAAAACTTAACCTAAACATACAGTTGACAATAGAAGTTCTTGTTATTACATCCGTTCACCTTGAACATGATAATTGTATAGCTAATAGATTACAATGAAGGGAGGGTTTTATCGCTCTGATAGGAAGTCCTGAATACTGGTGCAATTTATATTTATTCCAGAGAATACTAGCTGAAATACGGAATGAACCTTTGCAATTTTCGGTTCTGTGATGAGGTATCTGGAGCATTTGTGCAGTGTGTCTATTCGCACGGTTATGCACTGATTGCATGGGAGTTAGTGTGCAATAAATATAAGACGGAATTTTGAATTTTAGAATTTTTATCACAGTCAGAGCCATGGCATACTGTCTTCGTTCCTTTAACTATAGCCATCCAATCTGGACGTAAAATGGAGTTAGGTGAGACTCTCTTGGTACATTGAGAACAAACCGCAAGCAAGCATTTTGCATTCTTTGCAATTTTGTATTGAGGACCTCTCCCATATCATGGTAAATTATAGATCCATAGTCAAATATTGGTAATATCAAACTCTGTATCAGTATCTTTCGTACATTTTGAGGCAAATAGAAGCAAGTTCGCCTAATTTGACATAATGAAGATGCAACCCTTTTCAGAATCATATTTGTGTGATCCTGCCAGGATAATCGAGAGTAAAAAATAACTCCCAGATTTCTTACTGCTGACTGGTACGGAACTGTTTGGGAAGCAAGCTGTAAAGGTGGTACCGGGTCAGGTAGGGAACTGAGTAATTTGGTATAGCCGATGCTGATCGGTTGCGTTTTTTCGAAGTGAAGTATTAGATTATGATCGAGTACGCACTGAGATAGGCTTTGAATGTCACTGTTAATTAGAGCTACGTTCAAATGAATGGATTTCAGATCTGTGTGTAGATATAGCTGAAGGTCATCTGCGTACATATGATGTTGACAGAATTTAAGGACAGATGGAAGGTCATTTATATACACGGAGAACAGGAGTGGACCAAGGACCGAACCCTGCGGCACACCTGTTGTTACTTCACACCATTCTGAAACATTGTCATCTGCTAGGACTACTCTCTGACATCTGCCTGTTAGGTAAGACCTAAACCAGTTCGTTGCTGACTTTGAAAGGCCTAGATTTCTTAATTTAACTAGTAGGATGTCATGGTGAACTCTGTCAAAAGCTTTGCTGAAATCGAATAGAGATAATATAGTTATTTTCTTCCGGTCCATTGCTGGACGAATGTCGTCTGTGACTTTGATAAGGGCTGTCAGAGTACTATGTTTTGATTTATATCCAGATTGGTTCGGGTTTAGGATATTGTTGGAATTTGTATATTCATAAAACTGATCAAAAACAATCCGTTCTAACGCTTTCCCAATTGCACACAGTTTGCTTATTGGTCTAAAGCCACTACAGTTTAAGGTGTTCGTGAATTTTGGTATTGCTTTGATGTTGACTTTTTTCCATTGTGTCGGATAAATACCCATTTGCAGGCTATAGTTAAATATATGCAATAAAACTGGCATGAGGTAGTCCATATTCCGTTTCAATAGCGTAAAAGATATATGATCTGGTCCTATGGCTTTTGAAGTTATTCTAAATATGGCTAAATGAATGTCCTCTGGATATATATAGCCAAAATGAAATTCTTCCCGTCGGTCAGTAAATTTTTCCCTGTAGTTAGCAACAGTTGACAAAACTCTATCGCTGTCTACAACGGTTGATACGTTTAAATAATGCTTATTAAGCTCATCAGCGCTCATTGTTGGGTTATTGCTTTTGTGTCTGGATTTTCCAACACCGAGAGTTTTTATAGCTCTCCACAAAGCCGAAGAGTTTTTAGCTGAATTAATTAGCGAATAAGTGTAATGTATCTTTGTATTACGAATAACTTGCTGGGTTCTGTTGCGTAAGCTTTTGTGTTCTACAATGTCCTCGGGTTTCTGTGTCCTGTAGCACTTCCTTCTGGCTCTATTTCGAGATCTTATTAGATCTTTTATTTCTGTGTTGATCCAGGCAGCTGGTGCGTGCCTCACGTTAGCTGAGCGCACTGGGGCATGGCGATCATATAAATCAATTTAAATGTGTTGAATGTTTCGACCTTCTCATCTATAGTTTGCTGCTCGAGAACAGTGTGCCATGGAACTGAGATGGCATCAGCCTTAAACCTTTCATAATTAAACCTGCTGAAGTCTCGAAAAGTTCGAATACTGGGCTTATATTTTGGAGTTGACAGAGTATATACTGCGTATAAGCGATCATGTGCTGAGAAGCCAGAAGCAGCTGATTGGCCAAACTCAATCACGTGCTCATTGCAGTTGGATGCTATTAGATCCAGAGTAGAAGAGGAGGTTGCAGTGTGATGTGTATCTTGATACGGGAGCCACGACAGATTGCAAGTATTTAGAGTTTCTACTATGTTTTTCGTTATCAAATGTAGCCGACCCAAAATGGGCATTGAAATCACCGGCTAATATTACATATTTATAACTAAAAATGTGTGAAAGCATGTCATTTAATAGTAGTTCCATGAAACCGACTTTGGGTGCTCTATAAACACAAATAAATAATACTTTAGCATCTTTCAGGCAAATCTCTACGAAGAGGTACTCAGGTCTGAAATTCTCATTATTTGGGGATTTGCAGATAACCCGGCACTTAATGTGCTGTCGAACATACACAGCTACTCCACCACCTTCTCTATGTTGTCTGTCATTGCGGTAGATATTATATCCTGGCAAGGTTACAGATGAATCAGTAATGGACTTATTGTACCGTGTTTCACTAACAGCGATTACATCAATACCGGAGTTAACAAATGTGTATTCAAATTCTGCGAAATGTTCTAGCAATTTAAGTGACTGCGTGTTCCGGTGAGTTACTTTGAAATCATTGGGTAATCTATCAGCTATATCACAAAGATAGGCATGCGTATCATACTCATTGGTACTAATATCCATGCAAAAGATAATTGAAAGTTATTGTAAAATTGTTAAGCAAGAAATATAAAAAAATACAAAATCTGAAACTTAAGCTATTTTCTAAATATTAATCAATAATATCGGCTTGTATTTTGGCTAGACACTGTAGTTTAAGTTCCACCAGTAACCATATTACATGTTTGTGCTTACACTTGTAACTTTGATCAGTTGAGCCCCCTCACACTGGCACGTATGAGGGTCCTTCACGTACGAGGAGCGGGAAACTTTTTTTTTCAAAATGTCCAATTCTCGGAGTGTTTTCACACGATGCCTCGTGTCATCAATGCGGATCAGAACAACGCCATCTGCAGTCCAGACACCGTGTAACCCAAAGTGGCTTACTGCTTGTTTTACAATATCAGTCCCAGTTTTCGTCAGATCTTCTCTTACAGTTATGCCGGTATTCCTTAAGTATTTCTTCGACGTGTAGTGTGCTGCTCGATCTGCATAGGACACGAACCGCACTATTATTGGCCGCTTCTTTCCAGCATCCCGGAATCCTACACGATGAGATCGGTCTATTCTTTGGGGATCGATTGTCACATTCAACTTGGCAGCAACATCACTTACACACCTGTTGGTGTCCTCGCCTGGAGTTTCTGGAATACCAAAAATTCTCAAGTTATTTCGACGCTGGTACTGCTCAAGTTCATCAGTGCGGTCATTCAGTTGCAGCTCAAGTTGATTTATAGTGTCGTCTCGCCTGGCAAGTTCCTGTCAGAGTTCATTGATGACCTGGGTGTTAAAATATATTGTTTCTTTTAGTTTATAAATCACCTTATTAGCAACTCGATCCACGAGCTCCTCGATTTGGTTCGTATTACTCAGCAGGCTTAAAATGTCAGCTGAGTCTCGGCGCACATCCTGCGTAGCTTGGTTGTGGTCCGCTGAAGAAAAAGTAGCGCCACTGTCCTTCCAGTTTCTTTTTGAGCCGTCAGCTTCGCTAGCATTGCGACAACCACCACCCTGACTGCGATCCACGGTCTTCAATTGTTCTCCCGAGCTGCTACCTGCTCCGTTCCTCTCTAGGGCGCTAGGGTCATCTGCTTTCACTTGCTTGCGCTGTCCACCCTTCGTTTCTTCACGAACTCCGCGCTCCCCACTGCGATCAACTGCCTTCTTTTGTTTGTCTTTGCCCGTCATTTTGTAGTTTTTCAACTCTAACCTCTCACACACTTTAACACTTGTTTATCAAAATAACAGCAATATTTCAACTTACTGCGTTTATCACCGAACGTTCTGCTGTTGATTTACTTCTCACTGATCACTCTTGCAATGCACTGTTTCTACTTTGTCACCTTCTAAAAGCAATTCTGGCTAGGAACTATCACTCACGTTTATACCGCCATATGGTTGCAGATTCGTGTAGAGTATGCGAAGCCAAATTTTATCGAAGAGGAAGCTTGAAAAGACATATGCTTATCCACACCAGCGAATAGCCGCATTCATGTAGTGCATGCAAAGCCATATTATTTCGTGAAGGTGACCTCATAAAAACATAAATTTCCCCATACTGGCTAGAAGTCGTATTCATAAAGTACATGTGAAGACACATTCTTCCAAAAAGGAGACTTTGAAAAAACATATTTTAACCCATACCAACGAGAAAACGTATTCATGTCGTTCATGCGTAGCCATAGTTTCCCTTAAAGGAAACTTGAAGGCACTCTTGATAACACATAGCAGTAACAAGCCCTATTCATTTGGCGAGTGCGAAACAAAGTTTAAATGGGGAAGAATCTTAAGGATCCATATGCTAATCCACAGCGGCCAGAGGCTATATTCTTGTAGCGTATCCGAAACCAATTGTTCCCAGGATGGAAATTTGAATATACATAAGCCATATTCATGATGTGTATGTGAAGCCAAATTTGCTCCGAAATGACCCGAGAATAGAGACACGTTAAACCATAGCGATGAGAAAGCAAATTAGAGTACCTCCTGCAAAATATACATCACTCGCAATCCTTAGCGGCTAGAAACCATTGCTGAATTTGCTTAAATAGGATATTTGTAGTTGCCTGGATTGAAGCAGCTCTCTATACCTCTACAGGATGTCCTGAGTTGATTGTTTTATCTCTATATCATACATCCCAGGCAACCTTTTCAACATATTTTAACCTTTTGTATACCTAACGTTCTTATCGTGGACACCTTTTTCCATAATTAAGTTTGCTATTCCTAGGTTTCAAAGTATGTGTCCTATCAATTCATGTATTCTCTTCATCAGCAGTTGCTAATACATCTCTCCTTGCTTATCCTCAGTACAGTCTTACAAACCTTTCTATTTGACAATCAACCCATCTGTTCTTTATCAGTCTCCTGCAACACCGCATTTCAAATGCTTCTATTCTACTTGCTGCCGTGCCTCTAAAGGATGTTTTTGAAAATTACTCTGTAATACCTTAATCTATATTTGATGTCTGCATAATTCTGTTTTACAGAAATCCCGTCTTTGCTTGATCCTCCTTAATTTTAATACTCTATTTGCTTGGTCTATCACTGGGTATACCTTTTTGCTTTTCACCTGCCAATTTGACTATTTCCTTTCGGCTCTATGCTTTTATTTTAGTTTCACTGTACCAATTTTTATCATGAAGACGGAGTCCATGCCAGTTAGAATCTCATTTAGAACCTCCAGTGAATTTACTATGATGACAATTTCTATAGAAATTCTCAAGAGTTGAGATTAGTTCTCCTTGAATACTTACCCCTAGTTTCTTACTTCCCTCTATTTTATTTCAATCCTTTTCAATATGTAAATCAATTAATTCTTTTCAATGTTATCAAAAGCCATTTCTATGTTTTCAAGTTTCATGAATATTCTTTTATTTTTCGTTATTCTACCATCCGAAATCAGACATAAACTTATCCCGGCAGTGGTTGCGCGCGGAGAGATTGTTTTATTTTTGAAATGACTTTTGGGTAATTCTGGAGCCCGCACACAGATTCACCTACTCTCCTAGGTATTCCTAGTAGTGGGCATAACGAGACACCTCCCGCAACAATACCAATTTAAAGCTTGAAACATTCACATGTTTACTATTTTTGTATTCGCCTGCACAGAAGTGAGACTCCGTAACCCACGACTGTAAACGTAATTATTTTTGTGTTACTATTCGTTGTATATTATGTTCTCAAGTGAATTTAATAATATCTAATTAACTAGAGGAGCTGGTTATGGTATGGTGGGACGAGGTGGAGCAAGAAGACAAGGTGAGGCAGATGATGATTCGTTGTAAGTTGGTAGTGCTAGTGAATTCGAAGATGATAATATAGAACTTAGTGATTCAGTGCTTCAGATATTTCTGGCAATGAACTGAATAATGCTGGTGCCCAGTACTCAGGGAAAGATGGACGAACAACCTGGTACATACGTTGCAAAATCCAAACATTAGAACCTTGTTCGACGCCTTCCTGGAGTAAAAGATGAGGCAAACATTGTGACCTCCTGCAGTGAGCCGTGGAGCTTGTTCTCTTTTCTCGGGAAGCTATTCAAGAAATTTGGACTGCACTAACATACAAATGTCAAAATGACGGACGAGATGTGGCCGCTCGACACAATGAGTGAAGAAATTACTGCGTTATTTGGCCTATTTTATTTCTGGCGTTTTGATGGTTTCTCATGTGAATGCAGAGAACTACTGGGCAATCTCTGCCTTATTTCCCTCTGACAGAACCCACTACAATCAAAACATTCTTCTGAAAGTCTAAATCCAGGGAAACCGATGAAAATAATTCTCCACAAAATTAACTTTCCAGTATTCTCAATTGGAAATGCTATTTGTTTGATAACCTCTGCAGGCTTGTTCACAAAAGAGGAAGATCCAATGGGTTGCTTTCACTTATAAACTTCCCTTTGGTATGTAGGCTATTCTTAATAAATGCAAGCGTCCACCAGTGAATATATTTAGATGCCATATTTAGACAGCTCTGATTTAAAACTTTAAAATATTCTTAGGTCTGGCAAAATTAAAGTATCATGTTATGTAAATATCTATTAGGTATTAGGCGACGCGCAGTTCGTCAGATGCTGGGGGATCTGTGAGAAATGGGCGACCAGCATCACAGTTTATCCGAATAGGGACAGTCAACAACTTAACCTTGACGGACAAGACTGAGGAGCTAGTGGACTTCATGATGGAGAAGGATATAACCATCCTCGGTCTCAGTGAAACGAAATGGAAAGGGAAAGGGGAAAGAAAACTAAAGGGAGGATACAGGCTGTTTTACAGTGGAGGACAAGAGGTAAAAAAATGGAGTAGGAATGATTATAAGAAAGGATGTCTTAGAGTATGTGGAAGAGGTGAAGAAGATAAGTGACAGGAAAATCATAGGAAGGATACAGTTCCAGACAGGGACAAAATATCTGTTTCGAGTATATGCTCCACAAACGTGTAATAAATAAGAGAACTTAGAAGAATTACTAGAAGACGTGGAAACATATATGGAGGATAAGGCAAGGCTGTTATCTGGTAACGAACAGAGTAATTTCTTTAGTTCTTTTTATTCTTTTATATGCGTTGTTGTTGTTGGAAACGGCGGAGCAAGATCTTCTGCTACATTATAACAGCCACCAGTTACTTCTACATTTACTATACGTTTTTCTTTCTTGGAAATAAAAGCTAGTCATTCACTTCTACACAATATATGTAATCCGAAAAAGTGCTAACCATTCATATTGTTTGTGCAATATATTAATAAATGTAAGGTATACCCAGTGTGTGAAAAAACTTATTATTGAAGAATAGGAACAAGATCAGTCCCTGGTAGGCCTACTTGTTAATGACAAATTTCTTAGTAGTTATACTATTGAAATTAGCTATTATCATTATACGAGATTAAACTCTGGATCTCTAAAATATTTTTACACATTTCCTGATAATTGAACATAAATAAAAGGACCCTGCAGTGTACGAATTATTTCAGGCTGATATGTCCTGATATGTCTGATCCTGTTGTAAGGGAGATCTACGCGTTTGCCAATCCTGGAAGCACATCTTCAGGAGAATTTCTTCAGAAGCAACCTTTACGCCATAATACTGAGAACTCCCATCCTAGTGATACATACGCAATTTCATCTCTTCACCGTGATAGTTTGAAGACAAACTTGTTAGCAAACAATGGCAGCTAGAGAAACTGCGGCGCCATATTAGGTCGAAAAGAAACTTTTAGGAGAAACATGTTAACTTATAGTGCTGAGAAGTTATACTCTTGTAGTATATGCGAAGTGATTTTTTCTACTAAGGCTCATTTAAAGTGAACACAGAATCCCATAGCGGAGGGAAACCACACTCAAGTAGTACATGTGAAGCCAAGTTTGGTCGAAGAAGTACTTTGAAGAGGCACATGTTAACCCATAGCGGCGAAAAGCCGTACTTATGTAGTATATGCAAAGTAAAGTTCAATATGAAGGGGACTTTGACTAGGCATCTGTACATCCATAGCGGTGAAAAACCTTATTCATGTTATATATGCGAAGGAAAATTCGCAAAAATAAAAAAAAAAGAGGAATGGAGAACCACATCCTACTCCTTAGCGGTAACAAACTATACTCATGTAGTATATGCGACGCCAAACTTGCTAAAAAACGGTATGTAAAGAGTCACATTTTAAAGCACAGTGAAGAGAAGCCTATCCATGTAGCCTATGCGATGCCAAATTTACTCTGAAACAAGTTTTGAAGACGGACATGTTAATCCATTGCGGTGAAAAGCCATATTCATGTGGTGTTTTTGAAGCAAAATTTGCACTGAGGGCATATTAGAATACACACATCTCAATCCACACTGGAGAGAGACCATATTCATGTGATAAATGCGAAGCTAAATTTGCTCAAAGAGGAAATTTGAATAGACACATTTTAATACATAGCGGCAAGAAACCTTAATTATGTAGTATAAGCGATGCCAAACTTTCGCAATGATGTGATTTAATGCCACATGTCTATTCATAGCGGGAAGAAGTCAAATGCATGCAGTGTATGCGTAGAGAAATTTCCTTTCAGAGAAGACTTAAAGGTGCACCTGTTAATGCATAATGGCGATAAACAATCCCTCTCCTATCGCTTATCCAGCAGTGCAGTGTCTGCTACTTTGCTACACCTCCATTTCAGTCTGTTGTTGGCTCCTTTCGGTTTTAAGACATGTGCACGTCGACCTTGATATTGATGTCCACCGCTTCGCTGGCCTTCCACGCGTTCGCATTCAGCCTGGGTCAGTTTAGGGAGCTGCTTTAGCGAGAGTTCTCTTGACTTAGTACGTTACCATACCAGTGGAGCCGAGCTTCCCTCACCTTCCCCACGATCTGAGCGATGTTTTATTTTCGTCGAACAACTGTATTTCGTTCGTGGTCACATCGAGTCAGTCCTAGGTTCTATCGTCGAGAAACAATACTGTTGTATAAAATGCGAAGTCAATTCTTTTCGCAGATGAGATTTCATCTATCGTAATTTAATTCAATGAGGCGAGAATCCATATTCAGGGAACACTGTATATCAAAGCCACACTAGAGGCTTTGCTATGGTGACGTCACAGTATAAGATTGTCCCATTGCTTACTGCTGTGTTACATAGTCACGCTCCGCTAACTGTTTCGTAGCTAGCTGTGATTGTAACAGTATACATTTTTGCATTATCTGTTCACAGAAGAACGTTAACAATAATTGATTCTTAAGTTTTTGGAAGAATATTTACGATCTGTAAAATTAAGAAAACACTTAAGTTAATTATACGCCAAATCAATACTAATAATTACACACTTAAATGTCTACAATTTATATATAATTTGAAGTGTACATGTTTTGAAACAACAATGGTTTCTTCTTCAGCACAATTGAGAGAGAAAACCTTATTCTAAGGCAAAACTTAAATTAAAAATGGATATCCTTACAATACGTCTTAGAAGAATAATTTTGAAAAACATTTATAAATCCTTAAAATCATCTATGAAAATTTAGGCAATTATATCTTCTGAAAAATATATATGAAAATTATTGTAAAAATTCCTCTTCTGAAATATGTATTAGTTAATATGGTTCTATGAATATAAAAATTATCTTAAAAAGAAGCTAGTAAAGCTTTAAAGTACTGTATCATGAAGTTGAAATAACACATGCAGTCATATCTCTGGAAATGATACAATCTTGGACCCTACCAATAGCATCAAGTCTAACTTTCGATGTTCATACAGTTCTTATATGCCTTCTGTTCCGCATGCCGACTATTTCAATACGTGGTGGCATCTCAATCTCGAAATTCTTAATTCAGAGCATCAGATTGGCATCTACGTCGTTGTGCCTTCAGTTCCGCGTGCCAACTATTTTGGGATATTAAATGTATTAATAATGTATAACACTAGTCAACAGAATCGAAGTCTGGACACACATAAATATAGCCTGTATACAGGTGCCTCATCTAGCCTTTTAATCTCAACAAATAAACCTTAACATCACGTGTAATCATTCTCAAACGGAGGAGAAAAGTAGTCGCTTCAATAGCGATGTAAACACATGGCTCTTACCAGTCAGATCAAAGTAGCAAAACATCTGATTATAGTAAAATGGTGGCCTGGACATTGACCTACATATGAGACACAACAACAAATGGTTAGTACGGTAATGCTATAAGCATTGTCAATAAGTCTGAAATAGTATGTCTCACTGAATGAGTGGTGCTCTAGTACATTGCATGCTGGGAACTGTTACCACCTGTCCATGACTTAAGCTAGGCTCGCTACTCACAGTCATCTACACGGACAGTTTCAAATGAAACAACACCGAATTCAGGCAGCTTTCTCGCAGAAAGTCTATCAGAAAACTGGCCTTGTTATCTGGTCCCAAATATAATATAAAGTAGCATAAGCATCAACCTTAAAATCACGCCTCAAAACTATACACAAAGACGTGGCATGTTCATAAAAGTCAAATAAAAGAAAAATACAGATATACCACTTGTTCTGAACTTCTTTGAAATCTGCAGATATTTCACTCCACAACTGCTTTGTCTAACTATAACCAAAATAATAACTGTGTCGAAACACCTGACACAAAATAAACATCATAAAGCGCAAATCTTACAATTCCTAAGTTTGCCAATGATATGGCATTCATTACAGGGTTCGATGCTAGATTGCATACAAAATGCAACACCCTGAATGTGTTCACAACTTGAACTGGATGGCATCATAGCACATCAAAATGAAAATGACATTGAATTACAAGACTGGTAGTTTCAGTCGACTACCTACTGATACGAACTGTTCTAACGCAGTGGCGTGACAACATTTACAAGAAAGGAGATGTTATAAAAATAACACTGGCCATGACGTCTGATCGTCATCCCAAATAACTATACACAAAATCACCCACCTAGGACTGGACAAAACGTATAACAAAGACTACAGTCACACTTAGCAGGGGTAGAACTATCATCTTAGCGATGTACATCAGAATGCACCGTGATCAAAAAAGATTCAATCACAACGGGTGACTAACAAATCACTGAAAGTGAACTACAAGGATTAATTATAACAGTACAAAACCTACCTATGGCTTGTCAAGGAGTTCGGCTGGTTCTACAAAAAACTACACTAAGCTACACCACAAATGAACCTCACAAGGAATAGATTATTCGGATTCACAAGAAAGGATGTCTACATCTCGGTCGTTCCAACGACCTGAGGGATACAATAAGGCTTTGGTCTCCGGACAAGGGTTGTCCAATCTGGGCCTCCATATGGGCTCTATCCATTTCCATGGTCTTCATTCGTCCTCGTCGTTGTCGTGATGATATGACCAGACTCCTCTCCAAAGTCGGCATGTTCCTTGGCTTAGCGGATGCTAAAGTCATGGTTCTCCTGTCATGGGCTGCAGTTCTCCGGACCTCTCCTTCACATCATAAAGTTTAGCAGTTCATCTCCATAGATGATGCGTAATAAAGATCGTCGTACACGTGGTTATCAGGAAGTGGCATTTTCAAATATGAAGTAACCACTTGAAAATACGGAAAATGGGCGTAGCACAGTTGCACTAAAGCTAGCTTTAATATGGTAACTACTTCACTGCTTTTACACGGCGCAGATGGTTTATAAATTGGCCATGCACTGTTATCTGCTTCACTCTCTCAGATTTTAACAGCCCACAAATCACGTGGCATCGAAGTTGTATGTTACAGAAATTAATCGCTCTTGCGATGATAGCAATATTCGTAGTAGAGAGTGTTAGAATAATTCACTGGATTAATTATAAATTTACAATAATTGACATATTTTCTCGTCACTTGACGATGTTGAAATTTCCACAAAACGTGGTTGAAAATATGGTGTTCCACGTTGCACGATTTTATAATCACTTTTCAAAAATTCCCAATTATCTTGGCACAAGCCTTCTCTGGCTGTAATATTCACTCGAATGATGTACAGTTTGTAGGAGAATAATGTGCGATGCACAACGATTACTTTCCTCGCCTTCCAGGCGGACTATTTCCTCGTCTTTAAGACGGACTTTACAAACACATCCAATCTGGATGGAAAACCAAACACATGTGCTAGGAGCTCTGTCCTGCGCTGCGAGAACTTGTGAATACACTAGTCGTGCAGCGACTGGTTGGTTCCTGTTCGCTTATCTGCGATGTTAATACCTTACCAAAAGTAGAAATAACATTCTGAAGAATGTTTCAATGATACAGAATGACAACATGAGAATATCTGAGCTTCATAGAAAATAGAAGTGTCATAATCAAGCCTCAGATAATATTAAAATGGGTTTCTGCATAGTCAAAAGATCAACCATTTATAACTCCAAAGAATGTTAGCATGTAACGACAGCATGGCTGGTCAGTGGGTACGTTCTAAGGTGATGCATCAAAATGCATTGCAAAGAAAAATATCACATGAACCAGTGCTTCGCGGGTTCAATACATAACATTAAAACGCGCACAAGCAGTAACTACGCTCGATGGCTATTATCAGCTTCTCCCGTTTATTTCATTAAAACTACAGGAAAGAGCGTTGAACTCCAGTACTGATGTTTCATCGAGTAATACATAATTAAAATGCATTCTTGACAATATAATTCAGTAATTTATGAAACACATATAATCAGTATCTTCTTCATTTAGACTAAAATCTCTGATTTCGATGTAAGAATTTTAAGCAGAAAATGCGGCAATAATAATTATTTTAGGTATTTTCTCTGCGTAACAGGAGTGCCTAAGTGTCGCAGCAACCTTGTGAAGTGGGGTTATGCCGAAGATCCAAGATGTGACTGTGGAGAAATCTAGACTCTACAACACCTGCTCACGTGCCAAGATCTGAATGACACCTGCAGCCAGTAAGACTATATGTTGGCCACAGACCGAGGGATAAGAGCTGCAGAGTTCTGGAAAGGAGGAATTTAGTGTGTCTCCCGGACACGGAAATATAATATATATATGCGTAACTGAAATATTATAACAAGCTCCGCTGATTTCGCGATAATGACTGACCTTAGACGCAAAATCATCCGTCCGAAATTTACCTAGCAAAACGTGTTATATCAAGTACAGTACTAACAATAATAATATTATTGGTTTTACGTCCCTTTTAACACTTGCGGCTTTTACTGATACCGGAGTGCCAGAATTTCGCCCCGAAGGGGAACTACAATGTACCAGTAAATCTACATTTTCGCAACCTCAAATGCCCAATTGGCTGCGCCAGGATTCGATCCGGCAACCATGGGCAGAGCAGGCGAGAACGCTACCGCTGAGCCACGCAGCCAGCATCAGTAATAACAGTGAGAATCAAAGCTGATTACATCATTTGAGTTAACTGTTCCTTTTGCAGGATTTTTTAAAGTTGTTTCTGAACTAAAATATTATTCCAATTCTGTAGCCATAAGGAAACGTTTTACAATATTCATAGATATCACAGGACGGCAGTGAATATCATTACATTCTTCCCACAAAAAAACGTGATTTTCAATCTTTATTTTCCACCATTTAATATTAGCTTCTAGAAAACAAATATTGCCATCAACATAGTAGTTTCTATTTTCTCGTCAACATTGTTTGACAGTCGGTAATGCTTTATGCAACAACCTCGAAAATGAATAGACATATCTTTCCAAGAAAGAGTAATGTAATTACACTATGTTGTGCACTTTGTTGTAGGATTATATGATCGGACACATTTACAGTAAGGGTGGCATTATAATTGGTAAAATCAGGGAAATTGAATACCTGTTTATTAACAGCATGATTTAGCGAGTTATTTTTAATACAATTAAAAGTGTGTTTTCAGCCAAACACAATATTGTATTATGAGAATTTTCGTAGGAATTCAGAAGATCAATTTCCGCACACGTAAGTTTGTAATCGTTGAAATGTAAATGCGGCTGATATCTGAAATAGTTATAAAAACGTATATCTCAATTCGGTGAACATCTTAAAGACCTGTAAGATAAATTAATATAAATGGTCTCCTGTAAAATATTTGCAAGGGAATAAACCTACAACTTTTTTGTTGTTTGATGGTGATGAAGATAGCGTAAAAGTCTACAGTTGTAGCAATGTTTGACGAATTTTCATTGGAAGGTTGTGCAGCTAAAGCTCTTCGTCCCCTTTGTATGTTACATAAGTCATAACATAAATTTCGTCCAAAAGCAAGATTTTGTTTATATTTTTGCTGAATAACCGACACATGGAACAGTTGCTTGCTATGGAAGCGACTTTAGGACGAGTAGACACTGATTTCGAGACGACAAGTTGCTATCGCCATGGAAATCTGTAGACGTGGGCGATCAGTGACAACGTGACTTAAGACACAGTGAGGACTGTGCCGTCACCAACCTAAATTAAATGCATTTAGATGACTTATATGCAAACAGCATTTAATTGGAGTAGGTAGGAGTGTTGTGATATTTCTTATGTTAGATATAAGAGTGATTTTATTCTATCCATTGTACACTTGTATGTAACCAGTAAACTGTTTCTTTTATTATAGAACTTGATTGTTATAATAGATTTTTGATTTTTATTTGTCACGGATGCTTCTCATCCGCGAGATTAACGTAAAATAGAACTTAGGTAATGAAGTAACGTAAGTGTAAATGTCAGAAGTGGCACCATCGAATCTTCTTATTGATGCTGTTACATGTAAATTTTATCCTTGTGGCGTGTGGACTATTAGTATTTTTGTTTTGCTGTAAATTCGCTAGATGTGAATATTCGTATTTCTAACGAACATTTAGATTTACTTAGGGAATTCAATTACGTGTCATATTCTTAGTTCGATTGTCCACTATTTTTTTGTAAGAAGGAATTTCGAGAGGGCTTAACGTAAATTCAGTTTAGGGAAATATTATTTATTTGAATTACTTTTAAGTTTTGCGGACTAGCCGAAATTGTCACCCCCAGAAGTAGATTAGGTGTTTGCGATTCATGAATAAATTCTGAACGACTGTTACCTAAGCCTGGACTATTTATTGTCAGAATAATCTTTTGGGGGTGCGTTTCCTCGGGCATGTCTATGACCATTTACCTCTCACTTTACTTGATACTCCCTGAGTTACTAGTCTCGAGCCGGAGCTGATATGAGGACACATTTGATCCTTTCGATGTCTGGGTTCGAAGGATTGGATTGTCGGGAAGGTTATCGGTGGCAGATAATCTGACGGGCACAATATGTAATTATATATTGTAAAACAACAATTGAAATAAAACACAAATTCCAAAAAAGGTCTGCATATTCGTAGATACATCGTCTATATGGGTGAGAGCCATTCATGTAAACCACTCGCCAAAGTACCACATTGACTTAAAAGTCGACAACAGGCTTATGAAATACCGTAATGACTGGAAATAAGGATAATCATTAGCATAGTATAATATATAGGTTTAACACTGGGGCAGATGACCTCACTGTTGCACTCCTTTAATCAGCAATCAATAAATCAACGTGTATTACAGCATGTTGTATTTCAACAAGCTTCTACAACCAACATTCAATTATACTCCTTGAATAGGACAATACTCATGCATTGAGGAGAAAGTAGACTTTATGTTCTTTGTGTATATTAAGGCTTTCACGGCCCGGATTATATAAATAATTAATGTTTTTGGGATAATGACGTATGTATTTAGATTAAAACCATTTCGTTTCGGAGAAACCTTGCCTCCTTTTTCAATGGAATCAAACAATGTGGCGAAAGAAAGTATATCAATGAGATTACAAAAATTACAAAAAATATAGATAAATTCCTCGGTTCGTCACCAGAGAGCAGCTGCCAGAAATTACTGTATGGACCATGGTAGAACGGCGGAGAGAGTAGTGATTAAGGAGAAGGTAAAGGGGGCGGGTTGAAAAAATAGAGACTCCACGAAGAATGAGGATGTCCCAAAGAAAAGGAGGGGGGAGGGGGAGGTGGGAGGGTTAGATGGATATAAGGAAACATAAACAAAAGGGAAGTATATATGAACGATACCTAACGTCATACAGGCAACGGCGAAAAAACACATGGAAACTCCTCCAGTGACGAACAAAGGAGATCTAATCCAGGCTCTGTAGCCATAGAGGAAAAAAGTACAATTTGAAATAGGTGAAGAACAGAGAGACTGAGAAGAACTATCTTCCTAGATCCTTAATAACTGGTATCCAAGTGTCACTTAGCTGATATCTAGTGTCTCTGTTAAAATTATTGGGATTTATACGAATTTCAACTGCCTCCCTTATAATTCTAGACCAGTTGTGCTTAACAAGGGCAAGCGCTTGAGCATCCTTGAAACATACATCGTGCCCTGAAGACAGGGCATGTTCAGCTATAGCTGATTTGTCAGGTTGGTTTAGACGGATGTTCCTTTCATGCTCTTTGATGCGAGTTGCAATGGACCGTTTTGTTTGTCCAGTGTAGACTTTTCCGCAAGTACAAGGGACTTCATACACCCCAGGTTGTAGGATTGGGGACAATTTAGCTTTGTTTAATGGTAAACGTTGACCAATTTTCGTCATAGTGCCTAAAACGGTTTTTATCTTGTGCTTGCGGAGAATCTTAGCAACGCGCTCAGTGGTGTTGAGAATATAAGGGAGGTAAGCAGTTCCCCTCACGTCGGAGCTCTGAGAAGGTTGTCTATCCCTCCTTCTTGGATGTAGGGACCTATATATAGTGGATTCATTATAGTCATTACCCTTAAACATGGTTTGTAACGCATGTAACTCTTCCTGAAGAGTTGATGCCTCACAAATACGTTCCGCTCTTTTGGCTAAAGTTGTTATAATTCCTTGTTTTTGTGTGGGTGGTGGTGGGAGTCTGCATGTAAACAACGGTTAGTGCAAGTTGGCTTACGGTAGGCGCTGTGCCCCATGGAGCCATCCGCCTTCCCCCTCACAAGAACATCCAAAAAGTTAAGCATCTACCTGACTCTAGCTCCATTGTGAAGTGGATTGAAGGGTGCAGATGATTTAGGTGGTTCAGAAAGTGGTTCAGTTTCTCAGAACCCTCCTCCTACACCACGAACGTATCATCCACATACCTCCACCAAATCACAGGTTTGTAAGACGCCGAAGATATAGCCTCCCCCTCAAAATATTCCATGAAAAAGTTTGCCACGACAGGCGAGAGTGGACTTCCCATGGCCGCACCATCAGTCTGCTCGTAAAATTTACCATCCCACAAGAAATAACTGGAACACAAGCAGTGGTGGAATAATCGGGCAATGTCCTCAGGAAACAAATCTTTGAAGAGGGACATGACCGAGTCCATCAGCACTCTAGTGAACAAGGACTTTACATCAAAACTCACCAAAATAGCAATTGGTTGAACGGTGATGGTTGACAATTTTTCGACGAAATGGGTTGAATCCTTAACGTAAGACTGTGTGCGCCCCAAGTGCGGCTGAAGCAACATGCTGAGATATTGCGCAAGAGCGTGAGTTGGAGAACCTATTGTGCTAACAATTGGTCGAAGAAGGACGTCTTGCTTATGGATTTTTGGAAGACCATACAATCGCGGAGGAACAGCATCTCTCGGAATAAGACATCTTCCCTCTTATTTTGGAATTGATGACGGTTTAACAAGCTTAGCAGTGGCATTGGATTCACGAGTGGTTGGATCACGAGTGCACAGTCTGTAGACAGGATCAGATAACAGAATCGAGAATTTACTTTTATATTCAACGGTATCCATCACCACTGTCGCATTTCCCTTGTCAGCATGAAGAATAGAAACGGTGTCATTATTTCTCAGTTCCTTCAATGCCTTTCTTTCTTTCTTTCTTTTACCCCGAGTTAAATTGAGTGGGGGTAATTTAGAGGATCTTAATATTCTCATACATTCTTGTCTAACTTCTTCAGCTTCATCTGGAGGCAAATTGTAGATGGCAGCCTCAACGGATGTGATCAACTCATCTGTAGGAATAAATGGCACTAATGCTACCTCAGGAGCTCGGTTGCTCGGGGCAGCCTAAGTTTTCCAAAGTGCTCTGATAAGTTTCCTACTCGTAGAAACCGAGCCCAACAACATATAGTTCCAAATATCACGAGTGAAAAGTATACAAAATAAATGTGTTCAGAGTTTTAACGTTTTAACGTGAATATTATGCAGATTATATATAAGTAAGAAATCAATCAATTAGTAAGTGTAACGGTTGAAACGGCACGCTTAATCTCATCACTGCAGTTAATATTAGTGTTTAACAACCGCATTGTGGGTTTGCTTTGAAGGTCTATTTTGAATGAGAGACCAATGAAATCAGAATCAATATAAATAATCGTGTTTATATTACAGTAACAAACGTGTGCATGTTTAATTGCTTTACGCATTTCAAAAATAACCTTTGTAAGTTAAGAACATCAACAGTACTGCCAACGCAATTCATTAAGCAAAGAGTGTTAGAGTGAAAGTGTAAGATATACAACTCCGAGAGTGCATGTATCATCTATCGACCTACGTCGTGTGAGTTACTAACTTCCGCCGCGAGATACCACTACTGGTGAAGCAAAGAATATTGCAACTACCTCCAGCCTACCACAGGAGAGCATGACGATATGCAGCACTTGCAACAGGGGACGAGGACATCTCGCTTAAGTGTGACGGCGCTTGTAAAGAAAAATATCACAAAGAATGTACTGGACTAAGTCAAGGAGAATTTGACATTCTCAAGAGAAGAAACAGAAAACTATGTTGGATTTGCGATAACTGCAGAGAGTCCTTGAGCGTGAATACAAAACCCGAAGAGGAAATGACTGGAAAAATGAAACACAGAGATCTAAACGGAGAAAGTAGGAAACATAATGGACTTTTTAACCAACAAACAAAGCGTATTAATAGACGAGAAAATAACCAAAAGCTTACAAAATAGTAAAACTACATTTATTTATCGTATGACTTTTGCATGCAGAAACAAGATTGAAAGATGACAGAAAGTACTAAATACAATATATACATAAATACACATGACAAGAAACAGCAACATATCTATATTTTAAGTCCAAACTATCCAGCCACAGTATCACAGAAGGTGTGGCCTGAATAAAGTCCAGTGGATCACCTTCATAGGCCCGCAGTCTGCACTCGAATGCAATGTGTTGTATAGACTGGGAAGGAGCACCGCAGTCACACTGGGGGGACGGAACTTTGCCCCATCTGAACAAGGACTCTGCGCAGATTCCGGTATTTGTGCGGATCCTATTTAGAGCAGTCAATGCCCTCCTTGGGAGGTGAAATCCTGGAACTGGACTGTTTTTGGAAAGTAGAGGCCAAAGCTGGTGGTCAGTATTGAGAGTCCACTCTCCTTTCCATTCGTTGAATGGATTAAACTGGTTCTCAGTTAGTTCCTGTGCAAAAACAATTGGCGGATGTCTGGACTTCAGCCTGCCTCTCTGAAGATCTGGGATGTCATCGTGAATGGGAAGGTCCAAATTAGCCATGATCTTGTCATATTCTCTGAGAAGAGCGACTTTTCTCCGCAGGTGAGGTGGCATAATGTGACTGAGGACAGGAAGCCAATAAGAGGGAGTGGGTCTGATGACTCCGCTGATCTTCCGCATGGTATTGTTGAGCTGGGTATCAATCAGTTTCACATGAGGACTATTTATCCATACTGGAGCACAATATTCAGCCACAGAGAAGACGAGACTTATAGCAGAACTCCTTAGGGTTTCTGCAGAGGCTCCCCACGATGTGCCACAAAGTTTGTCGAGGATGTTGTTGCGACTTTTTATTTTAGCTGCTGTATTCTCAAGGTGTTTTCTGAAAGAAAGGGTGCGATCCAGGGTAATGCCCAAATACTTAGGAAATTTGTTATTCCAGAGGATAGTTCCTCCAAAGCGTACTTGAATTACATTGTTTGCCATTTTGTTGTTGAGATGAAAACAGGATACCTCAGTTTTAGTTAAGCTTGGCTTAAGTCTCCACTTGATGAAATACCTTTCAAGGATAGCCATGTCATCTCCAAGCGTTTTTTCAGTTTCACTGATGCTGCTGTGCCTTGTGGCAAGAGCTATATCGTCAGCATAGCAGAACTTCTTTGACTGAGTTTCTGGTAGATCTTATATATATAGGTTAAAGAGGAGTGGAGCTAGTACCGATCCTTGTGGAAGACCGTTGTTCAGTTTCCTTTGCTTGCTTATTTGTGTTCCCATGATCACTTGGAAGATCCTGTCACTGAGCATGTTCGTGATGAGCTTGACAGTTGTTTTACAAGAAATCACTCGGTGTAGTTTGTATATTAACCCTTCTTTCCAAACTGTATCGTAAGCAGCTGAGAGGTCTAAAAATGCAACAGAAGTTTTCAGTTGCAGTTGAAAACCAGCCTCTATATATGAGGTAAGGGTAAGAATTTGGTCACAGCAGCTGCGTTTTGGTCTGAAGCCCGCTTGTTCAATAGGAATGTGTTGGGTGATTATAGGGCAGATTCTGTTGTAAATCAGTCGTTGTAGGAGTTTGTAACAGCAGCTCAGTAAAGCTATTGGTCTATAATTTCCGGGTTGATCTTTTGGTTTTCCAGGTTTCAAAATGGCAATAATCTTGCTTTTCTTAAATTCTTTAGGTATCGCCCCCAGTTTCAAGATATCACTGAAAAAGCTAGCGAGCCAGTTCCTAGCATTGTGGCCTAGGTTAATTAGGAACTCAGGATGGATGCCATCAAAGCCAGGAGCCTTTCCGCTTTTCAAGTCTTTTATTGCTACGTCTATTTCTTCACGGTTGAAGGCAGCTGCAAAGGATGATGTCTGTGGAGATGATGTTTTAAGGTGTCTGAGTTCCTTCTTCACCATCTTAGTATGGAGTTTGTCTCAAGTCGCTCGTGAGGTTGAAATAATGTGACTAGCAATTGTATCAGGTGTAATGTCAGGCTTGTCTCGTCCTCCAGATGAGCTCCCTCCAAGTTTCCTCAGGAGATTCCAAGCTTTCCTGCTTGAGTGTTGGAAGTTCAGCCCTTCAACAGTATCTACCCATTTCTGCTTCCGTGAAGCATCCAAGCTATGCAGAAGTTCCTCAGCAACTTCTTGGTCACCTGATTCAATATACTCATTAAAAAGATATTCGCTCCGCTCGTTCCATCCTGGGACATATTCTTTCCTAAACCCCCGTGGAATATGTTTCTTGGCTATTGAGGTAATCAGTCCAACAAATCTATGGTATGAGCTACTTTTTGCTGGAATCCATCTGATACATTGATCTACTTCTTTTGTAAATTTAACCCAATCCGCCTTGCTAAAATTCCATCGGGGTCTTGGTAGTGTAGATATCAAAGGCCCAGAAATTCCTATATCTAACAGTATTGGTCTGTGTTGGCTACGTGGAAAGTTGTCCATTATTATTCTCCTAGTGGGCAGAGGTTGATAATTACTGTTTTGGGTCACAAAGCACAGGTCTGGGTTGTAGTCATGCTTCCAGGCGGCTGATTTAAATGTTCCTTTATCCTTGGCATCAAATATTAGGTGTAAATGATGTTCTTCAGCCCAGCTAACGAGATCTATGCCACAAGGATCGTTTTGGGCATAATTCCAGTTTTCATGGTGGCTGTTGAAGTCCCCTGCGTAAATGGCAGGATGGTCTGCAGTGACAGGAATCACTGTAGGTTGCCAGGAGATTGTAGGTGGTTTGTAGATGTTGATTACTGTTAAATCTTGAACTTTAACAACTACAAGGTGAATGTTGTCATCTGTAGAAGCGGAAATGAGACTAACATTGTCCAAATTGTTTCGTGCATATGTCGCGACACCATACACGCCATCATATGTTGCACCTACCACGGAGTAACCATGAATTTTCCCTCTTTTCTGGAGATCATCTTCGGTGGCTGTATGAGTTTCCTGTATCAAGACTAGGTCTATCCTGTTCTCACGGAGAATTCTTGATAGGTAATCACTCTTTGATCGACTAATGCCTTCAATATTTAGTTGCAGGATTTTGATGTTGTTCCCAATTGTTCTTGTCATGGGGCTCTGAAAAGAGCCTTTCAAGCTATAAGAACTATGCATGTCTTGCATTGCCAGGAGATCTACAAGAGATAGTCTGGCAGTCAGTACGTTGTTGCTCGCTTAGCACCACCCAGGGGACACGTGCAGGGCAATTCATTGGTAATACCTGCGGACGTGAGCAACAGTGGACCCCCAGTAAAACTACAGACAATACGACAGTAATAGTAGAGAATCAACTCAACACTGACCAAGGAGAGGGAATAGAGGAGAACCCAACCAACGATGAAACACGGGCAAAGGCAACTCGTAATGGAAGGTCACTGAAACAGGAACCAAAGACTCATGTAATAATGGGAAAGAAAACGGAAGAGGCCGTGCTCAGAGACGAAGACGAACTACAGGCCGATAACCTCGATGTTAGGCCCCTTAAATCAACAACAACAACAACAACAACAACAAGCCGCAGAGAAAAGAGCCTGGCTTTATGTAGGAAGGTTAAAGGCAGGCACGACAACAGAAACAGTGAAGTCGTTTCTTCACAAACTTGGAATCCAAGGACAAACAGAGTGCGAGGAACTCTCAACGAGAAGGCAAAGAAAGGCATTCAAAATAGGAATCCCTCACAAATACCTCAAATACCTGGCCCTGAGACGTCCTAGTGAGAAGATTTCGATTTCGCTTCTCACTAAGAAGACACGAAGGAGCATCTTTCGAGTAAAACCGAGCTGGTTATGGAACACAAAAGGAATGAAAAATGCACTTCCTCACATTCATCAAACAATCATGAAAGAAACAGATATATTGATAGCAACAGAAACTTTTATACTTGAAGACTTCGATCTACCTGGATACTATGGCATTCTTACATACGCAACACCCACAGCGGGACGACCGGAGGGAGGGGTTTCATGCTTCCTGAATGCAAGAGTAGGCATGTTGAAAGTAACATACAAAGAGAGAAATATGGTAATAGCCACTACGTCATTAATAACACTAATCTGCCTATATAGCAAACCAGACAATTCGATAGAAGACGTGATAGAGTTGTTATTTAAAGCCATTGAGAAACTAAGCAATGATGCAAATGTCATTATTGGAGGAGACATCAATTGCAGAATTGACAAACCTAACCAAAGTCATAATTCATCCTAGAGATGCTAGCAGAGGAGGGCTTCACCCTAGTAAATAAGAAAGGAGACAAAACGCACTTTGCAGGCAACGGATCTAGTACTATAGATCTAATCTTCTATAGAGGAACAGCAATTACCATACAGAAGCCGGAAGTTCTCTGGAACTCAGGTGCAGCTCCAATAAGGAAACACATACCGGTGGCGACCTTCACAGTTATGACAGCCATGTCAAATGTCAAGCGTACATACGGAGAGAAGAAAATATCAAGAAGTTTGGACACTGGAAAATTACAGAAAAAAGAAATGATCACCACAGAACAACTAATACAAGAAGGACAATTAAACGAAGCAACTCAAATCGCTACTGATCTAAATAGGGAGGCGATCATGCCAGCAAAGGAGAGAAAATCACAGCCATGGTTTGACAGTGAATGCTACAACAAAAGAGAGGAAACCTTGAAGGTGTTACACGAGGCAAGGTCAAAGGACACGGAAAGGGAGATACAAGAATACGCCAAGCACAGGAAAGACTATAAAAAACTCTTGATACTGAAAAATCCAACTAGAGGGAAACGGAGGCACAAAAATTAGCGGAGTACGGTAGGCGAAATCAGACCCCTTCCTGCCACTCAGAAGGAAAATCGCAACCAGACCGAAATAAATTCCAATGGACAGGTGGGAGGCACACTTCAAAAGCTACTGAACCAGGAGAACAAAATTTGCGCCTTCAAAGTGAACGCTATATCCTCAAAAGAGCAAGAAAAACAAGACTTCCAGGAAGAAACGGAGCAAACCATGCAAATAACACCAGCAGAAGTAACACAGGCGATACATCAAACGAAAAACAAAAAGGCGTCAGGCCCGGATCAAATACACATGGAACACCTAAAACAATCACGAGAGACCTTGGTACCAATTTGGACAAAATTATTCAATGACAGCCTAAAGTCTGGAACGATCCCGGACTGTTGGAAAATATCATCCATCAGGACTCTGTACAAATGGAAAGAAGATACGAACGACCGTAAATCATACAGGGGTATCGCACTGGAAAATAATATCTTTAAGATCTATACATAAATCCAAGCGTCAAAACTGAAAACATTAGCGAGTATTCCTGAATGCCAGTTTGGTTTCATACGAGGTAGAAACACAACACAAGCAGTCAGGTAACTCCTGGAAGAAATAGAAGAAGCTTTGAGACATCCGAAAGGAAAATACGGTACTACGCTGTTTTTATTGACTATACGAAGGCGTTCGACCTCCTAAACAGGGAAATACTGATGACAAATTTGAAAGACATCATTGGGCCAACACATCCTCTTGTCAGAGCAATTGAAAACATTTTAAAAGCCAATTTTGTACAGATTGAGGATACAGTCGACATATCAGACACGTTCGAACAAACAAATGGAGCCCTGCAGGGGGATCCAATGAGCCCCTTGTTAATCAACATCACCACAGCAGACATTACAGACATCCTTAAGCGTACATCGAATAAGAAACTCTTGTCGTATACGCGGATGACATGGTGTTGGGATCAACTAATAGAAATGACCTGCAACGAGCCCTAATAGAGCTGGAGAAATGGGTACGGTACTGGAAATCCGCCTCACCATTAATTTGGAGATGACAGTCCAAATGACATATCGGAAAGGAGGAAAAACTGCAGGTAGTGACTCCCTTACTCTTAATGGAGAACATCTGAAAAATGTCAATCAATTTAGGTATCTTGGAATTACCTTGTAAACTTCTACAAAGTCATTTAGATGCCATGTTCAAAAAAGAACTGCAGCAGCCGTGGGCGCCCATACAGGGGGGCAGGGGGGCATGCCCCCCCCCCTGGATCCTTGAAAAATAAAACTATATGAAAATCTGACTGAGAACAAACACTTTTCTGTTTGTTTTCAAAAGTGCTTCCAGTATTCTAATTAATTTGTACTAAACATAAATACTTCAGATATTTAACATTCCGACAGGCCAAACATTAAATACTGTATAGTGGCAGTGGGCGCGTTAAGCCTGTCTGGCACACCTCAGAAATCTAAATGTTTAAAAATTACAATATTTGCTGAAGAATAGTTTTGCTTCTATTAGTGAATACACTCATTCGTTCTCTACATAGTCTATTACGTAATGGTGCTCGATCAGGTGCAATCTGCCTCGCATGATCACTTTTACAACTACAGCAAATGTGTAGAAGGGTCATTGACAAACTGGCCGATATGGACTTGAATGTCATGTGGAAAGACGTAACTACTGACAGGTAGTTTACGAATATGTTGACGAACATGAGATAAGAATTAACTCGTGCGCCCATCAGATCAGTAGCACCCACCGGAAGGTTAAAATCATCCTAATGTCAGTTATGCAATAGTGCTGGTGTGTTTTCGCTTTAAATTAGACACTTGAGTAATATTACAAAGGAATGTTGCAATTTATATGCGTATAGCCTACATTCCATTCGTGTGTATTGTGTTCACTATGAACGGCCGCCTAGACTGCCAGTGTGCTTACAGTATTTATTAATTTTGTGTGCATCTTCTACGAATGGATTTGTATTTCATTTAACGGTAAGTATTGCAATCTTTTCTTATTATATACAATCCAAAAAGGAGGTACTCACTCGTTAATCATCGTATCTTTGTACCACAAGGGCTATGAAAATGAAATTTTGCATGTTGATTACTCCCAGAGGCGTCAAGAACCCTAAATATGGGCCTGATTGTATTATACTCTCGCCATATTACGCCGGCTCGCCTTTCCGAGTTTGTTATATTCGTATCGCGAAATGCTGTACATTTTTATTTTAAAGGTGTGCAATAGTACAATGGCTCATTTCTTGACAACAAAGCGATTATTACTACGAATGAACAGCAATCTAATATTGCAGTTGTAGATTCTTAACCTGCAGTGTTACATTTTCTACAATCGAAGCAATTTATAATACAGTACTTAAATTATTCCGCAATGTTTGTGCCATAATCAAAGTGACTAAGATTCGCACTCTTAATCGAATATAGACAAAATGGTGAATTCAATAGTGATAGACTTCGTAATGTTGTGTATGATTTCAATGGAACCCTCTTGCAAAGCAGGCAATTTCGAATGCCTAACATATGAGACATAAATAGGCCTACATAAATTTTAAAAAACTAAAAAAAAATTGATTTAGATTGTTTAGACAGTATATTATTCACTGAATAATGATAAAGCTCGACTTGATGCTTAATCGTAACAACCAGCAATTTGAAATGGGTACGGTACTTCAACAAATTCAAAAAGATATCTGATCATCAGTAAATATAAAGATCAAAACTTTCATATTTAGGCCTAATATGTGCCTTAATTAGCCTGACAATTCTGGGAAATAGTGTAAAAAAACTTATAAATGAAGGGTGTTAAAATGTACGTTCCAAGTTAAACGGCTGTGTGAGTAGCGCTTTTCTTTTCCAGGCTACTATCAAAAATCTGGAAGACATGAACACCATAGATCTGCTCTTTTGCCAAAATGTCACCAATTCGACGTAAATCTATACGTGGCATGCAGGACAGAATGTAGTAATTTGATCTTTAAGCCCATCTGTGTAGTTGAGTACCTCAATAAGCTGCACGATGACGACTGGTTACCTAAATATTCGAAATTTGATTGCCGACGCTGACAGCAGCCATCCCTATTTTCAACACTACCTTCAGGGAAATACCACGTATGTATCATGTTCCGGGGCACTCATCTCAAAACTACGGTATCGGTACTCTGAAATAACATTACTTATACACACTCGCCTAATGACACGTTATTACATAAACCGGAATTTCACTCAGTCAAGTACAAGGGGTGAGGTTTAAACCTGTTTACAAATAATGCAACAACATTTACAACAATGCCAGTTATTGAATATAAAAATGTTAATTTTCCCCTCTTTAAGGGTAGCCTTAACACACATAAATTTAAAAAACTCAAAATGTATTTGTATTAGATTGGTTAGACAGTATATTATTTAGGTCACAGGTACAATAATGCCGCGAAATATATCACTTATTAATTTTATAAAACTCTACGGAATTATACAATATCTGTAAGTTTCATTTTATCGTCTATTATTTTCATAAACAGAGAAAAGCTTGAGCATAAGGCTCAATTACACATTGAAAGAAGTGGTTTGTTTACGGTCGTATCACCTTTCCTCTTGTTTCAGTCGAGAATGCGAATAATGGTAGTAAGAAGTACGTGATATACCGGTTTTTATCCATTTTACTTAGTGGTTAGTAATAATCAGGCGAAATATTTTTATTGACAAAACTAATTTTTACTAAAACTATAGGCTCGAGTTTATCAGTTCGTAGGCTACAAGTGTTTCTTGATTCTAATAAGATCAATGCGAAGTATTTCCGATTGGTTATTTAGAAGAGGAAAGACGTGACGATCTGCTGTAATGGCCAGTACAAACTAGATACCGTAGCCTACCGTATTTGGAAACAGTGCTATTTAAATAATTGAGCTGATTCAGATGTTGGGATATTTCCACAGTTTAACTTAGTGATTTGGGATCATGTGAAAATATGTCCAGTTATTTAGAAAGTTGGCGAACTGGATTAACAATACCAATTTAATGAACTACAGTACTTGATTTTTATTTTTGTCGATACCACTAGATTTTTCCTGTTTTTAAGAACTGAACATTACGACGTTGCATCACGAAGAAAAGTGAACGTTAACGGACAAGAACTCAAAGAAAACATTCCTCCCATATTTGCCACAAAGTAGCCTATGGTTTCAGAGCAGTAAAATAATGAATTTCACGAAGTAAGTAAGAAGTGAAACGTCTCTTTGTGTGTGTGTGTGTGTGGGGGGGGGGGGGGGGGCAGGTAGGTAATGAAACGAAAATATTTACTTGCCCCCCCACCCCTGGAAACAATCCTATGGGCGCCCATGGCAGCAGCCACAAGAGCAATCTCAGCCATAAAGAACCTTCCAGCTCTGTCCCTAGTTACAGCAAAGAATTTTTAACGCCGCCGTATCCCCTATATTGACATACGGATTAGAACTGATCTGGGAACGTCTAAAACTCAGTGACTTTGACAAAATAGAACGAGTCAAATCCGCTTCCTCAAAAATGCACTGAGGGTGGGAAAAGCAGCACCAACAAGAATGGTCTATAGACTAACAAAGGAGACCTACGCAGAAGACTTGAGGACCCAACTGCTTCTACCAGCTACAGAACATTACTCTAAACATTTGGAGAGGAGATAAGCCAAAAGCGAAGATATAGATCTGGACTATTACGCTACAAGCACCATGGTGGAGAGAAACTGGATGAAAGAAAACCAGGAACTTAGACATGTCGTGACGAAACATGCTATCCACGGATTTCATCACCGAGTGTGTGCAACTAAATCGTACCACAACCCATATATGAGCTGTGTAACCAGAAATGTGACAGGTAACTTACCACCTATCAAAGTGCTCTACATTATCATTGACTGAGTACAGTATGATGTAATTACTCTTCTTTTGGCCTTTCGGTTGCAATAAATTCTTATAATTTTCCTACGGTGCTATGCGTCAAAAGACGACACTATTGGTCTCTACTTTTCTATCAGCCAATGTGATATAGGCCCTATGCAGTGTCAGTTAGTTCACTTATTCCTCTTTCGAATCATATTTTTCAATTCGTTTGTAAATTACATGTGTCAGTGCTGTAGTTAGTAAATAGCCGTTTCCCTATTCATTATTATCATTAACATTGCGGGATAATGACCTTAATGTTACGTCCATTTTTAAATTAGATTAAGTATCAGTTTAAGTGCCAGTTCTGTAGTAGTATTCATTTTCATCCATAAAACAAATAAATCCACCGGGCGAAACCGCGCACTAATGCTAGTATTTAAATATTTCACACGATTACTAATGATAATACTGGATATTAGGATGCTTGGCCATTGAATGATTAGCCTAGTGTTAACTACGTTTCAAGGCTTTTCATGTTCTTATCATCGGCAGTCCTACCACATACCGATACCACATAGTGAATCCGTCACTGGAATTAGTATCTTTGATATATATTCCGGCGAGATGTTAGTCTTTGAATTACATTATAATACATATAAGTAACATTGGAGGACCTGAAATGTTCTGAAGGAACATGACAAAATTTGCGCATATAATAAAGTGGTTTACAGCGTAAGTAACGGCTCATTGCCCAGTGCAGATTATCAGTGGCACATAATTCACAATATTGATCGGTCACGGCTGCGGAGGTAAGTAGGAACAGCCGAATGACGACAATATACCAAAGAATATAGGGGCAATATACTAGTTGGCCTTACGATCAAAAGGAGTTTCCTTAAAAAAAAAACAAAAAAAAAAAAAAAAAAAAAAAAAAAAAAAACCAACCAACCCCTGGCACTATCCAGCCCATGACGGGCTAAGGCCGACCAAGCGACCGCTGCCCATCCATTTGGCCTGCAGATATTGGGGTGACGCGTGATCAGCGCGTCGGGTCCCCTCGGCCGTTAATCTTGGTAGTCGTGATCGGGGCGCTGTCTCACTGTCAGACAGCTACTCAATTGTCCTCACGAGGCTGAGTGCACCCTGTTCCAACCCTCACGTCAGTTTTAAAATTCCTGACGGAGCCGGGAATCGAGCCCGGGGCCTCCGTGCGAGAGGCAGGCACGCTACCCCAACACCACGGGGCCGGCAAAAAAGGAGTTTCATTGGTAAAGCTATTATGGTTTTGTCTTGAGCTGGGCGTCTTGAAACGCTAGGAGGAAATACTCTCATGTGGCCACTGAATGACAGTATGCAGATAGTGCTGATTTACAATTTGCGTGCAGTACCCTTAGTTTACTTCCGCGTAGCCTAATTCGACGAGTTGATTGGTTCGTAATATACCCTTTATTGTCTGACAATATTATATTTACTCCACTTATCCCCAAATCAGGTTTGTGTGTACTTAGAATGAAGGATGCTTTAATTCATTGCTCTACAAGCAGGCTCCATTGATTTATAGCTTATTTAATCGCAATGATAAATATTAAAAATGTATACGATTATGACACTCAACTTCCAATCATATGACTTAGAGTAAATGTTTGCAAGATGAGCGTCATAGTCTTATACGGTAAGGTTTAATGTTTTTGGCAAACATAACCTCTCCTTATCACTGTGCACCTCGAGGATTATGAGTATTAACGTTCTTTTGGATGTCTGTAATTACCTCATTTGATTTGAGACCGATTTGGCGTGCTGGTGTAAGTACGGTCCTGAACTAATTCTTAAATGCTCTCTTTGTTCTAGTTTCCTGAACATAATGGAGGGACAATTATTCATCAAGAGTGAGCCAGATTGGTCGTCTCACACAGATGATTTCCCAAAGATTGTAAGTTGCGTTTTTGTCATTTGTAGCTCTTCAGTCGGTCAACACGATTATGCCCAAAGTTGCATTTAGGTAGATTTCATTAGAAAGTTAGGTAGATTTCATTAGAAAGCTAACTATTGCAATAGGTACCTTGTTTCGACTTCCGGAAAATTTCGACATATCCTTGCGTTTCACATCCCCCAGACCCCAAAACCACCGTCATTTCAAAAGTTTATATATAACTAGCAGTAGTACCCGGCTTCGCCCGGTGGAATGATGATAATGTTTTAAGGTCTCCTTAGAAATATAATGGACTTAAAATCTAAGTCATTTGCCCCCAAAGACAATGAGGGAGTAATATCTAGGTCATTTGCCCTTTTGATAAGGATGATAATAAAAACTACTGTTGAATTGACACGTCAAACTTACAAACTACCGTAATAGAAATACATATTTCAAAATTCACAGGCGAGGAAGACTTATTGAGGGTGGTGATTAATGGTGTAATGGGCGTAACATCTACTGTAGGTCATTTGCTCTTATGATGAGGATGATAAGGGAAACTACTACCGGTATTGAATTGACACTTCAACGTATAATGTACACAATGTACTGTAATAAAAATAACTATATGGCGGCTTCGGTGGCGTATTTGGTAGCATGCTGAGCTTCTATGCCCAAGATAGCGGGTTCAAACCCGGCCGAAGCCGTCGGATATTTTAAGAGCGTTAAAATCCGTCAGTATGCCTTTCTTCGGAGGGGAAGTAAAGCCGGCGGTCCCATGCCAGATTTATGGCATGTTAAAGAACCTTCCACTAATTACACCTGTGTGAAGCTAAATTGGATAGGTAAACAACGCTCATAGATGTCTACGTCCGTTGCCAAGAGCCGACTGCAGTGGCGTCTAGTAGCTAAGTTCCGAACTTGGCCTAGTAGTCGTTGACGGTGGCGCTTGGCGGCAAAAGTACGAACTATTTGAAGAATTATAAGTTGCAGTTTGTACTTAAATTAAAAAACAGATAACACACACTAATACAGTCATCACAATTTATACCGGTTATCAGACAGATTCTACACACACCCAAAGTACACGGGGCTACATGACCGCGTTGTCGCAGCCCCTAAACTTAAGAACCAACCAACCAAAAATAAATATTTTAAAAATCACAATCGAGAAAGACTTTATGCGGCGGTGATTATTGGTATGATGCGCGTAACATCTAGGTCATTTGCACTTATGATGATAATAATAAGGTAATGAAAAAATGACTACTAAACGAACATGGTGTTATTTAAAAACTGATATAGGTAATTCAGGTGTCTAGCTTCGATGTCTTCCAAAGTCTCAACCTTATTTTCTGGCTTAGGCCTGTACTGGATGCGTCTAGTGAAAGAGCGTACTGCTCGGCAAATACAAAGAATATAGGTCCAAGCTGCACGAACCTGAGATGATCGCAGATGATGACGAAATATGGTGACACACGTTCGGGGTTCCCCGTCCTATACAGATTGACCGGGAATCACTCACTGTTTCGCAACGGCCCTGTGCTGGCATCAGCATAGACAGCAGGAGATAACACGGCGGGCTCTGGAAAGTACACTCAAGTCACCTCGCGATGAATCAGCAAGCTATTCTCACAACTGCCCCCCCCCAGGGTCTCACAACTTGTGGGACGTGGGTTGGCGACCACGGAACCCCAGCTGAGTCTGGCATCGCTTCTACTTCCTGGTGCAGGACTCATTTCAGTTCTCTTTCCTGTCGGCCTCCCTCGGTCAACTCTTGTTCTCTTCCGACCCAGACTGTATTAGGGTATCCGAGGGCTAGGGAGTCTTTCAATTTCCCGCCTTAATTGGCTTTCTCTCATCTTTCCTGATACCCTCATTCTTCGAGGGGTCTGCCTTCTTTTCCTTTTCATAATATCTCCTGTCTTCTGCTCAAGGCCCTCAAAGAGGCAGGGTGTGTGTAGACCCACCACTTCTGGTACACCCTCAAGGGCTCATGACTGGTGAGTTAGGAAGCTGGCAACCCCGAGGAATTCCTGAGCTACATGCAGGGAATGGAGTGATAGGGGTTCCAAAGGGTAAGTATACACATTTTGTTTTCGATCGGTGAACGATGTAGATTTGTGCCAAAGGGTCTAAATGCGTGAAATGGAGTGGTCTGTCCGAAATTTCGAGTGGACAGTGTTACTCGTCGAGTTCCAAAGGGTAATTACGTAAAATCTGGTTGAGATCGGTGAAACGGTGTAGTTTTCTGCCAAAGGGCCAAAAAGCAGGGAATAGTGTGGTCTGTCCGAAATTTAAAGTGAACAGTGTTACTTGTCGGGTTCTACGGGTAAGTCTATAAAATTGGTGTCAGATCGGTGAAACGGTGTAGATTTGTGCCAAACAGTCTAAATGCAAGGGATGGAGTGGCCTCGCCGCAATTTCAAGCAGACAGTGTTAGTCGCAGTGTTCCAAAGGGTAAATATACAAATTTTGGTCGAGATCGGTGAAACGGTGTAGATTTGGGACAAAGGGCCTAAATGCAGGGAATGGAGTGGTCTGTCCGCAATTTCAAGCAGACAGTGTTACTCGCTGGGTACCAAAGGGTAAGTTTCCGAATATTGGTTCTGATCGGTGAAACGGTGTAGATGTGTGCCAAAGTGCCTAAATGCAGGGAATGGGGTTGTCTGTCCGAAATTTTAAGTGGACAGTGTTACTCGCAGGGTTCCAAAGGGTAAGTATACAAAGTTTGGTTCAGATCGGTGAAACGGTGCAGATTTGTGGCAAAGGGCCTAAATGAAGGGGATGGAGTAGCCTCTCCGCAATTTCAAGCAGACAGTGTTAGTCGCAGTGTTCCAAAGGGTAAATATACAAATTTTGGTTGAGATCGGTGGAACGATGTAGATTTGGGCCAAAGGGCCTAAATGCAGGGAATGGAGTGGTCTGTCCCCAATTTCAAGCAGACAGTGTTACTCGCAGTGTTCCAAAGGGAAAGTATACACATTTTGGTTCAGATCGGTGAAACGGTGTAGATTTGTGCAAAAAGGGCCTAAATGCAGGGAATGGCGTGGTCTGTCCGAAATTTCAAGCAGACAGTGTTACTCGCAGGGCACCAAAGGGTAAGAATACGAATTTTGGTTCTGATCGGTGAAACGGTGTAGATTTAGACCAAAGGGCCTAAATGCAGGGAATGGGGTGGTCTGTCCGAAATTTTAAGAGGTCAGTGTTACTCGCAGGGTTCCAAAGGGTAAATATACAAATTTTGGTTAAGATCGGTGAAACGGTGTGGATTTGGACCAAAGGGCCTAAATGCAGGGAATGGGGTGGTCTGTCCGAAATTTCAAGTGGACAGTGTTACTCGCAGGGTTCCAAAGGTTAAATATACAACTTTTGGTTCAGATCGGTGAAACGGTGTAGATTTGTGCAAAAGGGCCTAAATGCAGGGCATGGGGTGGTCTGTCCGAAATTTAATGTTGACAGGGTTACCCGCAGGGTTCCAAAGGGTAAGTATACAAATTTTGGTTCAGATCGGTGAAACGGTGTAGATTTGTATACATAACAGACAGACTGACAGACAGACAGACAGACAAACTTTGTGCTTTATATATATAGATTTATGTATGTATATATATGGATATCAGTTTCTTGTGGACACGATAACTGCCGTAATTTTGCACCAATTACTTTGAATTTTTTACCGAATATGTATACCTATAAAATCTCGGTCGAGTTCGTTACTGGGCTAAATTGGTCGAAGGGGGTGAAAATGGGGCCTTTTTTTTTCGAAAAAGTGAAATATTGCTATAACTCTCTTGATATGTGAAATTTCGAATCCGTTCAAAGTTCATACTATGTGTCGGAAAAAGCCCAAAAATTTATGTTTGAAGAGTTTTTTTTATAGAACCAACCATTGACCAAAGGGGTGGGAAAAGTGGGTTTTTCGGGAAACATTAATCATATCTCTCTTAATAGGCACAATATCAAAACCGTACAAAATGGACAATATTCCCCTAATAATTACCTAAAACTTTTGTCTGAAAGAATTGTTGATATGACCTACCATTACGCCAAGGGATGAGAAAAATGATTTCGGAATTATAAGAAAATGCCAAGAGCTATCAGAAGTTGCCATGGCAACACTACTAAATTGATGAGGGATGAGCCATCAGACGTTGCCATGACAACGCACTTGTACGAGATCAGATTCAGATTTCCATCTGACAAAGTGTGAAGCGACTTCGATGACGTAACTGGTAGCATGCTGAACTTATATGCCCAAGGTCACGGGTTCAAAGCCGGCCGAAGTCTTCGGACTTTCTAAGAGCGTTAAAAGTCCCTCAGTATGCTTTCCTTTGGAGGGGAAGTTCCAACTTCGTTGCTGGTTGCGGTGGCATCTAGTAGCCAAGTTCACAGCTAGGTGTCGTTGACGGTAGTATCTGGTAGCAACATTAGGAACTGCTACTTGAAATTGACCGTCTGCAGTCCTTACCTGAATTACAGACTAATACAGCCATCACAATTCACACCGTTTATCAGACAGATTCTACACTCACCCAAAGTACACGGGGTTACATGACCGCGTTGTTTCAGCCCCTAAACTGAGGAACCAACCAAAATCTCTGCGGGAGATATAATTTTGCGTGAAGAAGTAACAGACACTTGACGTTACAGACAGTTAGGAACGGGGCTTCGAGTGAAAGCCGAAGTTAAACGATTGACTTCGCGTCACCACATGGTAGCTTTACGATTGGTTACAAAGTGAGAAGCTTATTATCCTCTCTGTTTCAAAATAAATCATGCGATTGTGCCAGAACTTATCTATATTTACGACACTTTACTAAATGTAAAATACTGTAGTGTAATATTCAACATATCATATTCTCAGAATACAGTACATTGAAGTACCTCCATTTTCTACATAAATTCACATCGCACTGTTGGTCTAGGGGTATGGTTCTTGCTTTGAGTGCCGGAGGTCCCGGGTTCAAATCCCGGAAGTGCCCAGTATTTTTACTATTGTTTTATCTCTTGAAAATATTCAAAAAGTATATAAAAGAACCTTACGAACTTTTTTTTTTTCCGTGCGAGACTTGTACTTACTGTGTGCCAGTAATATAAATACATAGTTTGAGGTCAAACGCAATTTTTTATTTTAGTCGCTTTACCCTACAGGTTGGCTTTTCCCTCGGATTCTGCGGGGATCCCACCATTACCGCCACCAGGGCGGTGTCCTGGAGCTTGAAACACCTGGACGAAGGATAAAACTGGGGAGGTGGGACCAGCACCTCGCCCAGGCGGCCTCACCTGCAAAGCGAAGTGAACATGGGCCTCATGAGGGATGAAAAGTGAGGGGAAGATTGGGAGGGATAGGCAAGGAAGAGGCAAGGAGGGTGGCCCCACCTCCCCAGTGGTATCCCCCAACCAGGTGTTTCAAGCTCCAGGACACTGCCCTTACGGTGGTTATGGTGGGATCCCTCGCTGAGTCCAAGGAAGGGTAGCGGCTTTGGTGGCGTAGTTGGTACATGCTGTTCTTCTATGCCCAAGATCGCGGGTTCAAACCCGGCCGAAGCCGTCGTTAAAAATCCCTCAGTATGCCTTTCTTCGGAGGGGAAGTAAAACCAGCAGTCCCATGTCATAGATTTATGGCATGTTAAAGAACCTTCGTTCTTTAACGAAGAACGTTCGTTGCCAGGAGCCGACTGCGGTGGCGTCTAGTAACCAAGTTCTGAACTAGTAGTTGTTGATGGTGGCGTTTGGCGGCAAAAGTAGGAACTACTTCAAAAAATCAATGTCTACAGTCCTTACTTGAATTAAAAACAGATAACACACACTTATACCTTACCTTACCTTACCTTACCTTACCTAGATGGCCACTCAAACCTAAGCAGGTTTTTGGCCTTATACAGCCATCACAATTAACACCGGTTATCAGACAGATTCTACACCCACCCAAAGTACACGGAGCTACATGACCGCGTGGTCACAGCCCCTAAACTGAGGAAGCAACCAACCAACCAACCTAAGTCCGAGGGAAAAGCCAACCTGGAGGGTAAACCGACGGGGAAAAAAGAAGCGTTTACCTCAACCTATGTATTTAAATTACCGGAAGTCTCGCCCGAAAAAAAGAACGTTCCTAAGGTTCTTTTACATACTTTTTGAATCTTTTCAAGAGATAAAAACAAAAGTAATAAATATGCTAGGATCTTCCGGGGTTTGAACCCGGGACCTCTCGCACTCAAAGCAGGAATCATACCCCTAGACCAACGGAGCGATGTGCATTGTGCAGAAAATGGAGGTACTTCAATGTACTGTATTCTGAGAATATGATATGTTGAATATTACACTACAGTATTTTACATTTAGTAAAGTGTCGTAAATATAGATAAGTTCTGGCACAATCACATGATTTATTTTGAAACAGAGAGGATAATAAGCTTCTCACTTTGTAACCAATCGTAAAGCTACCATGTGGTGACGCGAAGTCAATCGTTTAACTTCGGCTTTCACTCGGAGCCCCGTTCCTAACTGTCTGTAACGTCAAGTGTAACAGACCCTTACATAGTTACACATCAGTGTCGAAACCCTGCATAAGGACAGTGTGACCACAAAGTATAACAAGAAGTTCCGTGACGCACTAAAGAGCCTACTTATCTTAAAATTTAAGATTCATGCCAATGATTAATCTATATGGATCTATCTAGAATAATGATGAAATTAAGTTGGTAATATCGAAATTTCTAATTAGGCCGAAATACTGTATACCTGGCATAATATAGTCTAATAGAGAACTACAGTTGGCAGCCCTGGTGACTGAATATATTCTTAGTTCCATCTCTAAAGGTACAGAATACAAAATTTGGTTGAAGTCCAATGGATGGCATGGAGGTTACATGCAGTTAAACATTGGATCTAACAGCAAGCGTAAAATCATTTTGGCAACAATGACATACATATGTTTTAGATCCCTCATTGGGGGGTGGTTGGATCTAAAACGGAAGAGTTATTGTGTTAATTTATAAAGAAGTGCCAAAAAGGGGGTAGCTTCCCGTAGTCGGGCAAGCTGACCAGTGTAGAGTGTTGTTTAGTGTTAGGGTGCTAGGGGTTGCTCTTATAAAAGATCTAGGTGTATTTTAGGGGATGGACTTAGCGTAAGGTCAACGCGCTGGCTTATGTGGTCGTCCAGCTGGCTAGTTAGATAATCGACTTGCACGCGTAAGCTATATGGCGCGTGCCGCTCCTACAGACAGGCCGGTACGGGAATACGATGATGCTTGCCCTAGCAAGTATATGGCTACTGTAAGTCACGTCTAATAGTGACGGAGAGTTCAGGAAGGGAGTTAGGGCGTAAAGAAGCGTGTAAACAGTAATGCAGGTGTAATGTACTGACCAAGTGTTTATTGGCCAGTAATATTGAATTATGAGTCCCTTTTAAGGGATGTAGTGATGTTACAATGTGAGAGTACAACTGGTGTATACAAATTGGTGGGTAAGGTTACAAAGTTATAGGATTCTGAACAACTGCTGACTCACTCACCTGATGATACCAGCATAGCCTCGGGCCGCCACACTGTAAGACTGATAATTGATTGAGAGCCTGACCTCCTTAAGACGCCTTCTTATATTCTTCGGCGCTGTGCTGTCAGCATTGTGCTGAATAGCTGTCCTAGTTAATAGTGTGTCGCTGTTTGTAGTAGTGATGCAAGTATTGGGCCAGCTTTCCAGAATGGCTAGCTGTCCTTGCGGTGTTAGTAGATGTTGGTCTGGACTTATAAGGATTGCCAGTTAGGAGATTTAAATAGATGATGGGGGGATGGTCTCCAAGGGGTGCATACCCCTGGGGTACTGTACAAGCCTCTTCCCCTATTTAGTTCGCGTCCCCGCGAACGGGAACGGAACTTGGGGTTGGGATGTTGATGTTATAGATGTAGTCGATGTGGTTGTTTTTGAAGTCCCCTCGTATCTTCTGTAGATGTTTTCCTCGTCGTCGTCGTGTGGTGATGTCGTGTTGATGTGTGTGCGTGAGATCAGCTCGTGTTCAGAGGGGAGGGTTATGGGATATACATATATACATAACATTGACTTTGGCATAAAAATATTGCAAAAGAAATCGACATTGGCATTTTGGAAGTTTGATGAAGAAAAAAAAATACATGGTGCTGATGTTACATTGTTGTGCAGGGAGGAAAAAAACCCAGGGCCGAACGGATGATTGCGTCGTCCGCCCTATCTTAGGGAAAAACTGCTCCCTGCAATAAGAAAGGTAGAAGAAAATAGAAAAAATGGGTGTTCCAGGGTATAATTTAAGGGAAATATTCAAAGTGCATTTATTGGTTTGGGATAAAACGGAACACCCTGACAAATGGGGAAGTTAGAAGAATGAAAAATTGAAAGAAAACAGATCATAGACATTGTGTACATGTGAACTTGATAAACAAACAAAAAATATATAGTGTTTAATGTACTATGTTGCGATTCTGACATTTAGGAATGTTATTGATTTCCAGTGGAATAATTGCCCGTGGGCGCATGAATTTGTATGAAGTTTATCCTTTACAATTATGAATTACAATGACCTTATGTCTAGTGGAATAATTGCCCGTGGGCGCATGAATTAAGTTTACCCTTTAAAATTATTAATTACAGTGGTCTTATGTCTAACTTAAGCGCGCTAATCTATATATATAAAGCACAAAGTTTGTCTGTCTGTCTGTCTGTCTGTCTGTTATGTATACAAATCTACACCGTTTCACCGATCTGAACCAAAATTTGTATACTTACCCTTTGGAACCCTGCGGGCAACCCTGTCAACATTAAATTTCGGACAGACCACCCCATGCCCTGCATTTAGGCCCTTTTGCACAAATCTACACCGTTTCACCGATCTGAACCAAAAGTTGTATATTTAACCTTTGGAACCCTGCGAGTAACACTGTCCACTTGAAATTTCGGACAGACCACCCCATTCCCTGCATTTAGGCCCTTTGGTCCAAATCCACACCGTTTCACCGATCTTAACCAAAATTTGTATATTTACCCTTTGGAACCCTGCGAGTAACACTGACCACTTAACATTTCGGACAGACCACCCCATTCCCTGCATTTAGGCCCTTTGGTCCAAATCCACACCGTTTCACCGATCAGAACCAAAATTCGTATTCTTACCCTTTGGTGCCCTGCGAGTAACACTGTCTGCTTGAAATTTCGGACAGACCACGCCATTCCCTGCATTTAGGCCCTTTTTGCACAAATCTACACCGTTTCACCGATCTGAACCAAAATGTGTATACTTTCCCTTTGGAACACTGCGAGTAACACTGTCTGCTTGATTTTGGGGACAGACCACTCCATTCCCTGCATTTAGGCCCTTTGGCCCAAATCTACATCGTTCCACCGATCTCAACCAAAATTTGTATATTTACCCTTTGGAACACTGCGACTAACACTGTCTGCTTGAAATTGCGGAGAGGCTACTCCATCCCCTTCATTTAGGCCCTTTGCCACAAATCTGCACCGTTTCACCGATCTGAACCAAACTTTGTATACTTACCCTTTGGAACCCTGCTAGTAACACTGTCCACTTAAAATTTCGGACAGACCACCCCATTCCCTGCATTTAGGCACTTTGGCACACATCTACACCGTTTCACCGATCAGAACCAATATTCGGAAACTTACCCTTTGGTACCCAACGAGTAACACTGTCTGCTTGAAATTGCGGACAGACCACTCCATTCCCTGCATTTAGGCCCTTTGTCCCAAATCTACACCGTTTCACCGATCTCGACCAAAATTTGTATATTTACCCTTTGGAACACTGCGACTAACACTGTCTGCTTGAAATTGCGGCGAGGCCACTCCATCCCTTGCATTTAGGCTGTTTGGCACAAATCTACACCGTTTCACCGATCTGACACCAATTTTATAGACTTACCCGTAGAACCTGACAAGTAACACTGTTCACTTTAAATTTCGGACAGACCACACTATTCCCTGCTTTTTGGCCCTTTGGCAGAAAACTACACCGTTTCACCGATCTCAACCAGATTTTACGTAATTACCCTTTGGAACTCGACGAGTAACACTGTCCACTCGAAATTTCGGACAGACCACTCCATTTCACGCATTTAGACCCTTTGGCACAAATCTACATCGTTCACCGATCGAAAACAAAATGTGTATACTTACCCTTTGGAACCCCTATCACTCCATTCCCTGCATGTAGCTCAGGAATTCCTCGGGGTTGCCAGCTTCCTAACTCACCAGTCATGAGCCCTTGAGGGTGTACCAGAAGTGGTGGGTCTACACACACCCTGCCTCTTTGAGGGCCTTGAGCAGAAGACAGGAGATATTATGAAAAGGAAAAGAAGGCAGACCCCTCGAAGAATGAGGGTATCAGGAAAGATGAGAGAAAGCCAATTAAGGCGGGAAATTGAAAGACTCCCTAGCCCTCGGATACCCTAATACAGTCTGGGTCGGAAGAGAACAAGAGTTGACCGAGGGAGGCCGACAGGAAAGAGAACTGAAATGAGTCCTGCACCAGGAAGTAGAAGCGATGCCAGACTCAGCTGGGGTTCCGTGGTCGCCAACCCACGTCCCACAAGTTGTGAGACCCTGGGGGGGGGGCAGTTGTGAGAATAGCTTGCTGATTCATCGCGAGGTGACTTGAGTGTACTTTCCAGAGCCCGCCGTGTTATCTCCTGCTGTCTATGCTGATGCCAGCACAGGGCCGTTGCGAAACAGCGAGTGATTCCCGGTCAATCTGTATAGGACGGGGAACCCCGAACGTGTGTCACCATATTTCGTCATCATCTGCGATCATCTCAGGTTCGTGCAGCTTGGACCTATATTCTTTGTATTTGCCGAGCAGTACGCTCTTTCACTAGACGCATCCAGTACAGGCCTAAGCCAGAAAATAAGGTTGAGACTTTGGAAGACATCGAAGCTAGACACCTGAATTACCTATATCAGTTTTTAAATAACACCATGTTCGTTTAGTAGTCATTTTTTCATTACCTTATTATTATCATCATAAGTGCAAATGACCTAGATGTTACGCGCATCATACCAATAATCACCGCCGCATAAAGTCTTTCTCGATTGTGATTTTTAAAATATTTATTTTTGGTTGGTTGGTTGGTTCTTAAGTTTAGGGACTGCGACAACGCGGTCATGTAGCCCCGTGTACTTTGGGTGTGTATAGAATCTGTCTGATAACCGGTATAAATTGTGATGACTGTATTAGTGTGTGTTATCTGTTTTTTAATTTAAGTACAAACTGCAACTTAGAATTCTTCAAATAGTTCGTACTTTTGCCGCCAAGCGCCACCGTCAACGACTACTAGGCCAAGTTCGGAACTTAGCTACTAGACGCCACTGCAGTCGGCTCTTGGCAACGGACGTAGACATCTATGAGCGTTGTTTACCTATCCAATTTAGCTTCACACAGGTGTAATTAGTGGAAGGTTCTTTAACATGCCATAAATCTGACATGGGACCGCCGGCTTTACTTCCCCTCCGAAGAAAGGCATACTGACGGATTTTAACGCTCTTAAAATATCCGACGGCTTCGGCCGGGTTTGAACCCGCTATCTTGGGCATAGAAGCTCAGCATGCTACCAAATACGCCACCGAAGCCGCCATATAGTTATTTTTATTACAGTACATTGTGTACATTATACGTTGAAGTGTCAATTCAATACCGGTAGTAGTTTCCCTTATCATCCTCATCATAAGAGCAAATGACCTACAGTAGATGTTACGCCCATTACACCATTAATCACCACCCACAATAAGTCTTCCTCGCCTGTGAATTTTGAAATATGTATTTCTATTACGGTAGTTTGTAAGTTTGACGTGTCAATTCAACAGTAGTTTTTATTATCATCCTTATCAAAAGGGCAAATGACCTAGATATTACTCCCTCATTGTCTTTGGGGGCAAATGACTTAGATTTTAAGTCCATTATATTTCTAAGGAGACCTTAAAACATTATCATTATTCCACCGGGCGAAGCCGGGTACTACTGCTAGTCCCTTATAATTCTAGTTTTTGTTTGGTACCTCGCGTGCACGCTACCCGTTTGTACGTACGCTTGCCGTCTCACGGCTGATCCTGTACGGCCACTTCTTGGTACGGTTTAGTGGTCGTACCGCTTGCAATGTATTCTTAATACCTAATCTGTGAAGCATCCTCTGTGGGTGAATGCTTTCACACTTGACAATGAGAGTCGCCGCCACAAATCGGTTGCGCCCTCATTGTCGTAATCTGCGTCGCATTTTGACGCTTTATGTGTTTCTGTTTAGTTGATCTGCCAGCAAGCCTGGTACCTCACAGGCACCAGTCCTGCTGTGCAGATTTTTTTGGAGTGTGTAGCTGAAAAAAAAATGTGGTGAGTGTGTGAGAGTGTGTTAGGATTAGTGCAAGTTGACGTATATAAAAAAATAGTACACAATCATGGCATGCCGTAAATAATATGACACTGCTATATGGTAGTGAAATTCCTGTCACCAGTTTCCTATATCTGGTGACGATGCCTGGGAAAAAATGGCGAGGTTTAGAAAAAACATATTAGTATGACATATTCTCTATGTCGCTTCCTGTGTCATTGTTTTTACTGGCTGAAGCTCTTCTTTCTCTGAAAAAAAAAATAGCATGATTAATGTTAATTTGCTGCATGGCCGGGCTTACCCTATACGGTGCCGTAATGCCGTTTCTTAATGTGTTGTCGGTCTTACCCCGGTAGCGGAATTGTGGTTACCGGGTGCCGAGATATTCTATCTTAATCTATTGTATTATCGGGCTTACCCTGGCAACGAATTTGGGTCGCCAGGTGCCGAGCGGCGTTACTTAACACTATCTATCTTACTTATGATTGAAAATTTAAAAAAAAATGGCTACTACTATTAAGCCGAATGGATGGCCTTATTCTATTGCCGAAATGTGCTGTGCCATTACCTGGCAACAGCGGTTAGTAAATTTGCTTAATCCTAGGTTGCGTGTCAAATGCAACCGTCTTACAGCTAAAATTTCGACCAGGGCGATCGCCTGAGGCAATTTACTTCCTCAGGGCACCACCCGCACGAGTCCTAGAAACACCGGTTGTCTCTAGAATCGCCGGATTCCGCCCCCTTAATTCTAGTTGTCGACGTCTATTCTAGGTGATTATGAACTAGTATTAACCTAGTCACAGGCGGCTTTCGTTACCACAAAGCAAAACGTTTCGCCTGCTGTACCATCCTGCTCGTTGCCATTGTTCTCCATATGTTGTCATAGTTGGGTCTGCCCACTGTAACCCCTGTAGACAGCTCGTTGCATGTCTATTTAATGCCCTCTGACTGCCCGATGTGTCGCCATTTATGTGGGCATTGGACATCGTCCAATGGCATAATGTTATCTTCGCCTTTATCGGCCGCAGTAGTATGCTTTTCGCAATGTATTTCTCTTCGCCTTTATCGGCCGCAGTAGTATGCTTTTCGCAATAATATTTCTCTTCGCCTTTATCGGCCGCAGTAGTATGCTTTTCGCAATAATATTTCTCTTCGCCTTTATCGGCCGCAGTAGTATGCTTTTCGCAATAATATTTCTCTTCGCCTTTATCGGCCGCAGTAGTATGCTTTTCGCAATAATATTTCTCTTCGCCTTTATCGGCCGCAGTAGTATGCTTTTCGCAATAATATTTCACTCCAGCGCACAGGAGGCTTGCTTCCCGCTGTAGAAGCCTTACTTACTTAATTTTAGCTAGAAGTCTAGTCATAATGGGGTCGTCTCTAGGGCCATCCCCTGAGTCCAGCGCGGATCGAGCTATTTCTCCCACCATCCTCAGAAAGACTTCCCTGCAGGTCTTCGCGTCGCTGACCGTGGCACAGAGTGGGTGTAGCATCCCTTCTTCCTAGGGGCAGTTGAGGCGCACCTAGGATTCCAGAGCTTGCCCGGCCAGGCCGCGAGTGCCTCAACCTTACGTGGTTCGTCTGTTTGGTCTAGTCAGTGATTTGTTGAGCCAACTGGGGTAAGGGTCCACATCACCTTCCCCAGCTCTGCTCCAGTGTGGTGCCTTTTGCCTTCGGCTTGTGCCGTTATCACCAATCAGAGTGCTTCAGATTCCTTTTTATGTAACAATAAAAAAATATGGGCGTAACCCGTGTAAATAGTTTATTTTGTGTAAAATGTGAAATATTTCCAGTGTTGTGGGGTTGTAGAGCTTCTAAGTGCATAGACTACTTTAGGTCCACTGCGCTACGTCGGCTGTCCAGCGATAATGCTCTGTTAACCCTTTATGGAGGTGTTAGTAGGGTCTATGACGTCAGGTACCCTGTTATTAGGATCTGGGGGTAGTTATTTGTAGAGTGGGCTGAAAGCATGGTAGGAAGAGGTTGTGCATCTTTGGGCTCAAATAAATGGTGGCCGTGAGCCGGTAATGCTACTAGGACTGCTCCTATAATGAGTGGATTGGGGCAGGTAATTCCCGGGATTGCAAAAATATAAAAATGCCATGCAGGTTTGATAGTGATAACCCTGGTAAATGGATGGGATACTCATGCATGTATCTGGATATGAGGCATCTGCACTCAAGTACGGATAGGTGTAGGGTGAGGCATAATACTAATATATTCCTGTCATGCGGGAGTATTTAATTAACAAAAAATGGTTAATATATATAACTGTGGCCTCATCTCTCACTTGGAGATGCGCATTATGCTTATTTGATGTTTGCCGACCCACCCCTAATACTCAGGTGGTAGCATCGTGATCCAAGGCGTAGCAAGCCTTCTCTTTAGACGCATGAAGTCTATCAACCCCTGTGTATGCTTCGTAATGTAGTGTAGCTGTTTTGCTCGTGTTCATGTGTCTGCGTTGGTCGTGTAGGATGTGGGAAGGTTATTGGAGGGGCGTAAGGTGGTACGATGGTAGCCTGTGCTCCTGTCATCCTCCCTTTGTCCATGTCTGCTCGCTATCCGCTTCTTGGGATAGTAGAGCGTCGTGACGCTGTGACGTCACGACGTAATCTGGTCTGCCATCTGTAGTGTGAATGTGGCCAGTGGTCGTAGTGCGACTGGCCATGCCCTAATCGCCTGTAATGATTTTTGAGAACTGAAATCCAGAAAGGAAGTTATTGTGGGGGGGGGGTCTTGTTTCCTCAGAGCCCCTGTCTGTGTTCGCTTCTAATTAGTGAGCGCGTGTGTGTGTGCCTATGTTCCGCTACACCATGCGGACGGTTGGTCTGTTACAGGCTAAGTCGTAATGTGTATCGCGTGTGTGGGCAGGAGGTGCCCGTGGCCTGTCAACGTCTTTGAGAACGTGCTCCTATGGGCCCAAGATAAGTTCCGCTCTGTCACGTCTTGTCCATTGCTAAATGCTTTTGCAGTGTTAGAAAAATGTATGGTGTTGTGATTGTTTTGCGTTTGTAATTTCACGGTCACTGCCGATACAACAATCGTGTCTGTCACCAGCAGTATTGCAGTATGACGAGATCTGCAAGTCAGTATTTTCGTCATGTTGTGTTTACATTTGTCTGCGTACGTGATTTTTCGCCAGTATGTGAGTGTTGTCACCGTTCTAGATTTCTGGCGGACTAATGTAGCAATTCGTACTATTTGCTAATACTATTGTGTGGTCACTATTCCGTAAGACCTTTGTCTTACGAAATTTCTATGCTTGTGTCTGGGAAATCTATGTTCCCTGTCAGGTGTCACTGAAATTCTATGCCTGGCTTTTGGCCGAAGGAAATGTGGTATTATCTGGTTCTGTAGTTGTATGGTCCAATTTTGGTGTGATTGGAAGCCTGGATAGCTGTTTTCCTGGTGTCCGATTTTCGCTGGGATTTGAACCCGTGATCTTATGTCATTCTCTGTGTTCTATGTCTGCGTTGTGTTTCAGGGATTGAGGTGTCCTCAGTGTGGTTTTTGCTTGTGTTTCTCGTACCAAAAATACCGTTGGCTAGTTAGTTTATGGTACGAGTGTGGTGTGTGATCATGGGTTCGGACCCGGGGTGCTGTTAAGACTTGGTATGCCGCTATTTGTGCCGTATATATTATGGCACATTCCCCGTGTATTTGCAATGCGCAAATGAAAGTACGCATACCTGTGAAGAGTTTGTATGTTTTTGAATTCTCCTCGTAGTGTAATTTGTGAGTTATGAGGTGTTTGGACTCGGCTTAAATGATGCCGTATGTTCTGCTGTGAGAGCTGCTAGCATATTGCTTTCTGTAAGCGTGGAGGTTATCCATGAGACTTGCGTTATTGCTGAGTGTGGCGATATTGGATTACAATGTCGTGTGCGCTCCTTTGTTACTTGTTTTGATAATGCTGTGTGTCCGGCACATGTGTGTCTAATCGGCTTGCTCTCTGTGACTGTGAGTAGTGCTTTTCGCACTGTAAAAAAGGAAGGAAACTTGTAGTTTAACGTGACCGTTAATCTGTAGATCATGAGCCACGGGACTTTCGTTTTACGTGGAATCCAAACCACAGGCCATGGCATTTCACTTCGAAAGTCTCACATGCATTGGCCGCACTGTAAAAGAACCTCTCATTAACTACATTTGTGTCCCTAAATTTTGTGTTACTGTGACGTGGTTCGAGTATGTCCCTATCCGTTGTTCAAAATGTCGTTATACACGAGTGTGTCCGGGCCGCTAGTCGCGTGTTTGGTGACTAGATGCCGGAGGCGATTTTGTTGTTTTTCATTTATGACATTGTTAGTGGAACTGTCCCAATCTATTTTAGCTTCCTGTTTTTCTATCCTGTAATTGGATAGCTACCCGACCTTATGTTCCTGGTATTCAGAAGGTTGCGGGTTTTGAGACCGTCTTTTACCCAGAGTAATTGTTTCTGGCGCTATCCTAGGCTGTGTTTCCGGGACAGTTTGGTAGTGTTAGGATCGTATCCCGGTGCGGTCAGTGAGGTTCGAAGGCTATTTCTTGGCCTTCTTTCCACGTCTGCCAGTGGGATTACTTCCCTTTGTTTTACTGTCATGTGGCAATGTAAATTGATTGTGTGACTTCCAAAAATATGCAGGGTTTCCCAAAGTCTGGGATTTTCATCCTACGGTGTGTTAGCGTTTTAGCTTGCGTGTTGTTGTGGAAGTGAGAAAAAAGTCATTTTATAGGCAGTGTAACGTGTCACGTATGCCTATTGATGCAATGTATATAGTTCAACTTGGCCAATTTTTCCTTCATCGGGCCTAATGACTGAGGCAGAGAAGAGAAAAAAAAATGAGCTATGCCCCGCTCCGTATTAAGAGAGCACTTTGAAAAGGTATAAAAAATATATTGTATCTCGCCTGTTCACTGCTGTATGCTTTATTAAAGTGGGTTGGCAGGTGGCGATAGTCTGTAAAAATTATGTCGTGCACAATATGAAAAATGTTTAAAAGTGAGAAGTAGGACCTGAGTGTAGTATCCACCTATTTGGTGGCGTTAGTACTACGGTAATCTAGTTACGTCTCAGGGAAATCTACCACTTTTGGAAAATAGTTTGAGATTCTTAATTCTTGCTACAATCAGGGCTTTTGCCCGCCGCAAGAGAATCTATCAAACTGTGGGACCGGATCATAGAACATTTAGTCATTTCCATCTAGAAAGACCCGCTTAAGCTCTATGCTGTGTTTTATTGCTTAAGCTGTGTTCAAAATAGCTTTTTCCGGCCTTAAGCCGCGTAGCTCACCTGATGGGCTTCCACTTGGCTTTGGATATTAGCAACTTTACGTTATCCAAGTTGTAATATGGACCCTATGTTCAGTAACCATTGATGGCCTGAGAAAAAAAATGCTAGGTGCCCAAAATAAAAATCGAGAAGAATTTAGACTTATACACCTTTGGTTTAGCCATGTTGCACTGCATATACGTGGAAAAAAATGTGCCGTTTACGTTAGTGAGTCTGTATGTATTTATTGGCGTATTTCTCCCGTGTAAACGAGCTTATGTGTGTCCCTAATATAGGTTCAAGTGATATTAGCTTGTTTCTGTGTCCCTGGTGGAAGTCGTTACTCCGGTCCGAGCGTCGTTGCTCGGAAAGGTGAAGGGTTCTGCCCTGTTATGAGATTATAGGCCCCTGAAATCCACTGAGGCGCTTCTTTGCCATTTTTCGGGGGAGTTTGTAGCTAAGTAAGCCTGGGCCTACTTCCACCGTAGCGCGTGTCTGTAGGTTTGAGTGTGCCTGTATTCGAGGGCCTAACTGCTCTGTGCGCTACCCTAGTAGAGTTTACGGGGGTGTGTGTGTGTTTTGCCTGAGTGGTTTTGTGGGGTAGGTAATAACACCTTTACTGTACCCCGTGTACCGTGTGTGAGTGCGTGGTCACAATGTGCGTGCGTGTATCGTGCATCCTGAGGGACTGAATGCAACACCCTCTTATGCAGTCGCACCTGGGGTACTAATGCTGGTGTTCGCCTTCGTTCTGGCAAACTTGCCCTTTGAACTGGCGGTATAGGCCGCTTAATTGCCTGTCTTTGCCCTGGCAATGTGGTGGCGTGTAGCCTGACCGCTTTCTGGCCTGTTGCCACGGCAGACTCCTGCCATTGTGTTTGCCTATCTGTGTGGCTGTGTGTAGGCTCAATATGCTGTAGGGCGGGCTCTACGTCCTCAGCCCATGACGTGGTTACGTCCCGTTGTCTCCCTGTCATACTATGTGTGTCTGAGGGTCCTGGCTTCAACTCCCTCTCGTTCGTCCGTTCAGAGGGGATTGACGTAGGTCCTGCTCCTCGGTTTGGCAAAATTGCCTTCTGAGCCGGTGCTAAGGGATGTGTATTGGTGTAAGCTTGTCCCCGCAGTGTATTGGACTCTAACCTGGCCGTCTCCTGGACTGTGGCCATGGTATCCTCCTTCCCATGTGTGGCAGTACATGGCGAGAGGGACATCCTCGCAAATTGCCGAGTTAGCGTATCTACGCTTATGTCCTCTCCCGGCTGGGCTTGTGGCCCTACCATGTACTCGAAAATGGCCTTATTGTTCTGGAGTTCGCGGTACTCGTCCCAAATTTGGGTGTACTGACCGTTGAGGCTCATGGCCTGCTCAGCGACTTTTGTGCCATTGGTCCCTATGCGTCGGTGTTCCCTGATAAGTGTCTCCCATTGTTGGAACATAAACTCGTGTCGGCAGTGTAGTTGCCAGTGTGCTTTAATGATCTGTGTACGGAGGGTGGGGATTTTCGCCCGAATCTTGCGATTCTTAGCGCTGCGGATTGGCCGGACAAGGGCTCTTATGATCCGCATGTGCTGGGCGTGCAGGAGCTGCTGAAACCTTCTGAGGTAGTCCTGCCTAGTTTCAAAGACTCTGTGCCAGGCAATTAATTCCTGGTACTCCCCAATGCTCCTCAACACAACTAGGCGGTATAGAGGGGCCATGCTAAATGAAGTATATGTGTCTTCTTATTTGAAAAAGAAAAGAAAAAAAACTGTGCGTGTTTGTCAGTGTATTCTTATTCTCTCTGATTCTTTCTGGGGCTGGGGGGTTGGTTTGGGAGAAAAAATTCCCTGTGTAGATAATGCAAAGCAAAAAAAAACTGCTTTCTGTCTGAGGGGAAAGAAAAAAAAATTCAGTCTCGCTTGGCTATATGCGGTAAGGGCCGTTTTTACTACGAGAACTCGTTGTATGAGTCCTATTTTACTGTGCGTAGTACCCGGCCTCCACCATCTGTTTTAGATCCCTCATTGGGGGGGGGGGGGGTGGTTGGATCTAAAACGGAAGAGTTATTGTGTTAATTTATAAAGATGTGCCAAAAAGGGGGTAGCTTCCCGTAGTCGGGCAAGCTGACCAGTGTAGAGTGTTGTTTAGTGTTAGGGTGCTAGGGGTTGCTCTTATAAAAGATCTAGGTGTATTTTAGGGGATGGACTTAGCGTAAGGTCAACGCGCTGGCTTATGTGGTCGTCCAGCTGGCTAGTTAGATAATCGACTTGCACGCGTCAGCTATATGGCGCGTGCCGCTCCTACAGTCAGGCCGGTACGGGAATACGATGATGCTTGCCCTAGCAAGTATATGGCTACTGTAAGTCATGTCTAATAGTGACGGAGAGTTCAGGAAGGGAGTTAGGGCGTAAAGAAGCGTGTAAACAGTAATGCAGGTGTAATGTACTGACCAAGTGTTTATTGGCCAGTAATATTGAATTATGAGTCCCTTTTAAGGGATGTAGTGATGTTACAATGTGAGAGTACAACTGGTGTATACAAATTGGTGGGTAAGGTTACAAAGTTATAGGATTCTGAACAACTGCTGACTCACTCACCTGATGATACCAGCATAGCCTCGGGCCGCCACACTGTAAGACTGATAATTGATTGAGAGCCTGACCTCCTTAAGACGCCTTCTTATATTCTTCGGCGCTGTGCTGTCAGCATTGTGCTGAATAGCTGTCCTAGTTAATAGTGTGTCGCTGTTTGTAGTAGTGATGCAAGGATTGGGCCAGCTTTCCAGAATGGCTAGCTGTCCTTGCGGTGTTAGTAGATGTTGGTCTGGACTTATAAGGATTGCCAGTTAGGAGATTTAAATAGATGATGGGGGGATTGTCTCCAAGGGGTGCATACCCCTGGGGTACTGTACACATGTATTGGTCAGAAATAATCTGAAATAATATGATCTATACTGTATACCTGGCATAATATAGCCTAATAGAGAACTACAGTTGGCAGCCCTGGTGACTGAATATATTCTTAGTTCCATCTCTAAAGGTACAGAATACAAAATTTGGTTGAAGTCCAATGGATAGCATGGAGGTTACATGCAGTTAAACATTGGATCTAACAGCAAGCGTAAAATCATTTTGGCAACAATGACATACATGTATTGGTCAGAAATAATCTGAAATAATATGATCTATCGTTGTGTCAATTTTGAATGAAATCCATTATTTAGTATAGAAGTTACATGCATTTTAAAATTGGACCTATCAGCAGGCTTAGAATCATGTTGGCAGCACTGGCGTAGGCCTATATTAGTTACTCCAAATTAATCTAGAATGCCAGGTACTATACGTGTGCAAAGCTTAGAGCTATTGGCTCGCAAAATTTCTGATATATTGATATTAGGGTAACAAATATAGAGACAGTATTTATTAACAGTTGGCAGCCCTGGTTAATCTTAAGTATCGGCATAGTCATATCTGTTATGGTACACATAGCACACACGAAATTTGTTCGAAATCCAAATGATAGTATAGAAGTTACATGTATTTAAAGTTGGACCTCACAGCAGGCTTAGCATCATGTTGGTGGCACTGACGTATAGTAGTTACTCCAAATTAATATAGAATGTCAGGTACTATACGTGTGCATAGTTTAAAGCTGTCGGCTTGCATACTTTCTGATATATGGGTACTTTGATTTAAAAAAATTGAGAGCATTTATTAACAGTTGGCAGCCCTGGTTGATCTTAAGAATACGCTCAGTCATATCTGTTTATGTACACATAGCACATACGAAATCTGGTTGAAATCCAATTGATAGTGTAGAAGTTATATGCATTTAAAATTTGGATCTATCAGCAGTCTTATAATCATTTTGGCAACACTGCCATGTATGGCCTCCTGGAAATTAAACTGCAATATTAGTATCTATACGTGTGCCAATTTTGACATAGCTCCCATTCATACCTTCCTAGATATCCAACATGGAGCTCAAATTTCAATTGCGATTTTTCAGCAGTTGGTAGCACTGACATCATTTTCAAATATGGCCGTGAGATATTCAGGTATAGATCTTTACTCCTACCAAATTTTGTTTCGATTGCTGCAGCCGTTTATGAGTTGATAGGGGGACACACACAGCCAGACAGACAGACAGAAGGACATACAGACAGACAGACACACATTTGCCCGATCTCATAAGTCTACTTTTTCCTCATTTTTGCAAAATGTGAAAAGTAGGCTAAAAATGGACCCCAAATTACAAGAAGGTTTACCGTCCCCATAAGACAATAAAATGTTTAAAATATGCATAAAATGACGAAAAACAAAGTTAATTAAGCTCCAATTATAAAATACTTTCTCCTAATAAGTGAGGTCTGATCCTTCTACGAAAACCTGCATATTCTGCCTATTTTCGCCTATCCCCATGTTTGTCCAGTGAAATCTACCTCCGCCTTCCGGCGTGCCGAGAGGACTTTTTTTTGATTCGTAAATGGTGCGAGTGGTAACACTGCACGAGTGCACAACTTGCGATGAAAATTTTTCTAAACTTCCGGTACTGAAATTAGCCAAAGTATCTTTTGTAATGATGAAAATTAAATCTGGAAATGATGTAGAAATAGAAATGTTTCCTACTCGACTGTCTACCCACCCGCTATACCCCTTTGGGATAACGACTTATACCTATCAGCAATGTTGCCGTCATGCGGCTGAATTATGGGCCAACCCAACAAATACGGTACCCTACTGTAGCCCGCATCTTGCAACAAGAAAGTGTGGGATTTGAATAGGCAAATAATTACTAGGTACTGCGCACTACCATTTATGCAGCCCCGATTCTTGTAACGCTCAGTGGAAGTGCTCACGCATCAATAATATTTATGAAGACCAATTGCTTTACCAATTAAGGCTTTAACGCATAGGCTAATTACAATTTTACCAATGGCATTGGCATGACCTGTGTTTATTTCTTATCCCACTCGTAAGTAACAGTAATGTGGGTGCCTCGGTAAACAGTTCATGATACCTTATGCTCCTGACAAACATGGCTGCCGCCTTTGTATGGGCAAGAAATAAAAATACATATTTACGTAGATTAGATCATATTTCTGTAGCCTCCGTGGCCTAGGTGGCAGCACGCCGGCCTCTCACCGCAGGGTCCGTGGTTCAAATCCCGGTCAGTCCATGTGAGATCTGTGCTGGACAAAACGGAGGCAGACAGGTTTTTCTCCGGGTACTCCGGTTTTCCCTGTCAAAATTTCATTCCAGCAACACTCTCCACTATCATTTCATTTCATCTGTCATTCATTTAATCATTGCCCCAGAGGAGTGCGTCAGGCCACGGCAGCCGGCACAGTTCATATCCTCGCCGCTAGATGGGGGCTTCATTCATTCCATTCCTGATTTTCAGATCATATTTCTGCTGCAATTACCATGGTTACTAATTTCAGTTGGTTATGCCCTCCCCGAATATGAAACAAGGTGTGAAAATTTTATTTTATCCGAGTTCGTTTTTCGTGCAGAATTTTCCCATACTATTGAAATTTTGGTTATGTTCATGACAAGCAAGGTTTACCGACTTAACTCTTTGTGAAACTGTACTAAATATCGCCTGGAGGGGCAGAGTACTATAACTCTTAATTATTATACAGCTTATTATTTTATGTCTAGATTAGACTGAAGCTTTGATTTATTTTATGTTTACGTGGGTGCATGGCAAAGGGGTTTGTAAAGGTTACACTATGTAGCCCCTGGCCTGGTAGGCAACAACCGTATACACGATTCAGAAAAAAGATTCACGAGTCTACCTAAAAGGGACTAAGTTACTGTTGATTAACGCCGGGCGTGAGTGCCCCGGAGACCTTTTTCCATTCCTACGGCAAATTGGACATCACATTTGCCACATAACCACATTGTATGGACCGTCTTTTTCTTGTACTGCACAATACACATTTTCTTGGTGATTCAAGATGCTGGGCTGATGACTGCTGCTCACGAATCGTTTTGTTCTGTGCATACGAGGTTTTCCTTGTTTCGTAGCAATAGCAGGCGATTTCCTGTATCAGTTCTTTCCTGGTTTCAACTTTACTTGTACAATGCGATGAGCAAGAAGACCTTTGTAAATTTCTCGTCTGAAATTCTTGTTGTTTAAGCGCATATCCAGTTGCTTATAAATGCACTAGGGACACAGCAGTCAATAAAATGGAAGATAAACCTTTACTACAATTTATTGATTTTCCTGTCAAGCTGATAATCTCCTTTTAACGTATCGTAATCTTGTATATAAAAGTGAAAGTCTGTATGTATGTATGTGGGTGTGCAAATTTGTTCCGTATACAAATCTACACCGTTCCACCAATCTCATCCAAACTTTGCTTACACATAGTTCAGGACCCAGAAGGAACGGCTGGCTACATGAATTTTCAATAGTCTTTCTCATTCTTCTGATTTCGGCCCTTTTGCACTCGAGCAAAGGCTGATAAAGTCATAAAATAAACTCATGAAGGAATGGCAAGGCAAGTCGTTTCCAGGCAACAGTAGCTCGAGACGAGACACGGCCAACTGGATGCGAGTTGCGCTCTCCATTACCAGTGTAGAAAATGAGGCTCTTTACATGAAATCTCCTTAGTTACTCAACTGCTCACACAGCTCTGTCAACCGAGTATAGCATAACAAAGAATTGACACAATTTGTCAATATAATTTCCGCAATATCAAAATGCAAATTATATCACAAAATACAATAGCCCGATAATAAATGACAGAAACTAAACATACTTTTTCATCTTATTAAAATAGAATTCCATTTGGTTTACTCGATTTTTATAAAACTTTATGAACTTTCTTGCTGAGTAGTTAGTACAGAAGTTATTTGGAAGCAACCGGTATTTCGGCTTCCGCAATACTATTCGTAATCGGTGATTCCAATTTCTCTGCAATGACGCTGGCAAGACCGCTGCTGCGGTGAGGTTAATGAGTAGAGAGGATTAGAGTTCTGAGAAATGCAATCCAAACATTTCATACAAGAAATTCTTTCCACTGTGAATACAAATTACACCAGTCTTTCAGTTTTCATTGTCGGAAAAGTGATTGGTGCAATATTGCGGTGGCATTGCTGGAATGATTCTCTTCCAAACTGTAATAATGCCAATAGCTACCTACGGACTCGACATTATGTCGGGTACTCTTACTGTCACAGACCCCTTAACACTAGAAACAAGCTGTTCGGTAAAGAACATATAGCCTAATTTCTCCTAAATGCATTGGTATTGTTATAACTCTTTGTCCGTTTCAAGGAGAATCATTGAATGTTGGTTTTAGTGGCTTGTTGAAATACAACGTGCTATACGGATATTAAACATAAATATGAGTTGCCCTTTGCTAGTGCTACCTCTGTACAAAAATTCATTCAATTCGGGTTAACCGTGTTTGAACTGATATGGGGAATCGATTTGCACTCATACATGGCCGCTATCTGCAAACTATTGGACTGATGACCTTGTAGTTCAGTCAAAAGATGCTTCCCCAAAAAAGGTAAGTTGTTGCAAAATTTGGTAGAGATCAATTGATAAGGTTGGTTGTAATTTCATTTAAGCTTTTAACATTCGGGTGGACGCCATTCCGTTTCCGTCAAGATGGTGGCGATATAAAACATTACACCGAGGTGGCCTTTGCAAGTACTACCTCTGTACCAAATTTCGTTCAATTCGGTTTTACCGTGTTTCAATTTATAGGGGGAATCGACTTGCACACATACATAACCACCATATGCAAACTATTGGACTGATGACCTTGTAGCTTGGTCAAAGAACGCTTCTTACAAAAAGGTATGTTGTTGCAAAATTTGGTAGAGATCAGATGATTAGGTTGGTCGTAATTTGATTTAAGCTTTTTACATTTGGGTGGCCAGCATTTTCGTTTCCGTCAAGATGGTGGTGATCTTAAACATGCCACTGAGGTGCCCTTTGCTAGTGCTACCTCTGTACCAAATTTCGTTCAATTAGGCTTGACCTTGTTTGAAAAGATAGGGGGAATCGATTTACACACATACAGGGCCGCCATCCGCAATTATTGGGCTGATGACCTTGTAGATTTGTCAAAAGATTCTTAATACATAAAGATATAATTTTGCAAAATTTGGTAGATATCAGATGATTAGGTTGGTCGTAATTTGATTCAAGCTTTTAACATTTGGATGGCTGCCATTTCGTTTTCGTCAAGATGGCGGCGATATAAAACATGACACTGAGGTGCTCTTTGCTAGTGCTACCTCTGTACCAAATTTCGTTCAATTAGGTTTCACCGTGTTTGAATTGATAGGGGGAATCGATCTGCACACATAAATGGCCGCCATCCACAAAGTATTCGGCAGATGACGTTGTAGTTTGGTCAAAAGATTCTCCATACATAAAGGTATAATGTTGCAAAATTTTGTAGAGATCAGATGATTAGGTTGGTCGTAATTTGATTTACGCTTTTAACATTTGGGTGGCCGCCATTACGTTTCCGTCAAGATGGCGGCAATATAAAACATGACACTGAGGTGCTCTTTGCTAGTGCTACCCCTGTACCAAATTTTCTTCAATTCGGTTTCACCGTGTTTGAATTGATAGGGGGAATCGATTTGCACACATACATGGCCGCCATCCGCAAAGTATTGGGCTGATGACCTTGTAGTTTGGTCAAAAGATTGTTCATACATAAAGGTATAATGTTGCAAAATTTGGTAGAGATTAGATGATTAGGTTGGTCGTAATTTGATTTAAGCTTTCGACATTAGGGTGGCCGCCATTATGTTTCCGTCAAGATGGCGGCAATATAAAGCATGACACTGAGGTGCCCTTTGCTAGTTCTACCTCTGTACCAAATTTCGTTCCAATCGGTTTCACCGTGTTCGAATTGATAGGGGGGACAGACATTCAGAGTACACACACTCACACACACACACACACACAGACTCACAAACAGACAGACACACATGTTTTCGCCCTGTGTAGATCTCATTATAGCCCAGGCATATTAAGTTATAACCTCAAAAAAAATATGTAAAGCTGAAATTTGGCATAGATGTTCCCTAGTACCCTAGTAACAAATCCTGAAAAGTCCCCATCTCTGCGTTGTCTGCGTCATCGTTTTTGGCCTAAGTGCCAAAAAACAGCATTTTTGTTTCCTGCGTTCAAAATATTGATTCAAAATCAGTTATAATGAGCTTTGATAGTAATAAGAGAAGGACTGCGTTAGATATAACGCTCTTATTGGTCGTAATTATTGCCATACATTTAAACAGATGAGTAATCAAACATTCTTAGCTCAACTTTTCTCACGAAAATTTAGCTAATTTGTCATTAGCCGGGACTTATCGTGTAAACAGATGCTGATAACGACTAAAGACCTCAAGTAAAAGTTGTAAAGCACACTTGTAGCTTTAAAACGATACATTGCCCTTGTTCATCCGACAAACAGCAGCAGAGATACAGTTACAAATATAAAAGTGCAAGTGTGGCGGTCGCTTTCCGAACGAACGCCCATTTACGCTGGTGGGCTCCATCTATTCACCTTTGCTGACACCATATTGTATCTTTGATCAAGAGCTTTTAGGATGATATTCCTTTGAATCCAGGTAAACTAGCATAAACAGTTTGCAAAGAACAAAACTAGTTTAATGCAGTTAGCAGTTAAAAGTACACACATCAAAAAAAGTTTTGCATCACCTCGGTTCCCAGATCTCCGGCATATAGACGTTGACTGTGTATATTGTATCCAAGATACAGTCCCTTTGACTGTTCATAGATGTCACTAAAACTGCTCAAAGATGTAAACAACCATGCATGAGCAGGGCCTATTAGACGGAGGGGGTACGACAGCCGATCAGTTCCAGTCATTCCACCAGGACGAAGGTACGCTGCTCATGTTGTCTGTAGTTCTACCATGCCTAGAAGGTCAATACCGCAGTTCGATCGCGTCCGCATTGTTACTTTGTGTCAAGAAGGGCTCTCAACAAGGGAAGTTTCCAGGCGTCTCAGAGTGAACCAAAGCGATGTTGTTCGGACATGGAGGAGGTACAGAGATACAGGAACTGTCGATGACAGGCCTCGCTCAGGCCGCCCAAGGGCTACTACTGTAGTGGATGACCGCTACTTACGGATTGCCGCTCGGAGGAACCCTGACAGCAATGCCACCATGTTGAATAATGCGTTTCGTTCAGCCACAGGACGTCGTGTTTCAACTCAAACTGTGCGCAATAGGCTGCATGATGCGCAACTTCACTCCCGACGTCCATGGCGAGGTCCAGCTTTGCAACCCCGACACCATGCAGCGCGGTACAGATGGGCCCAACAACATGCTGAATGGACCCCACGGAATTGGCATCACGTTCTCTTCACCGATGAGTGTCGCATATGCCTTCAACCAGACAATCGTCGGAGACGTGTTTGGAGGCACCCTGGTCAGGCTGAACGTCTTAGACACACTGTCCAGCGAGTGCAGCAAGGTGGTGGTTCCCTGATGTTTTGGGGTGGCATTATGTGGGGCCGACGTACGCCACTGGTGGTCATGGAAGGCTCCGAAACTGCTTTACGATACCTGAATGACATCCTCCGACCCATAGTGCAACCATATCGGCAGAATATTGGAGAGGCATTTGTCTTCATGGACGACAATTCTCGACCTCATCGTGCACATCTTGTGAATGCGTTCCTTCAAGATAACGACATCGCTCGACTACAGTGGCCAGCATGTTCGCCAGACATGAACCCTATCGAACATGCCTGGGATATGTTGAAAAGGGCTGTTTATGGACTTCTTGACCCACCAACCACTCTGAGAGATTTACGCCTAATTGTCGTTGAGGAGTGGGACAATTTGGACCAACAGTGTCTTGATGAACTTGTGGATAGTATGCCACGGCGAATACAGGCATGCATCAATGCAAGAGGACGTGCTACTGGGTATTAGAGGTAGTGGTGTGTACTGCAATCTGGACCACAAATGCTGAATGTCTAGCTGTATGATGGTACAACATGCAATGTGTGGGTCTCATGAGCAATAAAACGAGCTGAAATGTTGTTTGTGTTGATCTCTATTCCCTTTGTATTTAACGGTTACGGAACTCTTGGAACCGAGGTGATGCAAAACTTTTTTTGATGTGTGTACATTCATAATATGCATAATGCAAATAATAACAAAACATAGCTTAAAAAGCTTTCTTTAGACAAAGAACACTTGCAAAACAAAGCTTACATCGGACTCAATCGTCCTCCTCATTGTCTGAGCCATCAAATGTGACGTTGCCACACGCTTTCCCACTGCAGTGTCCACACATTAAGGATAATTCTAAACCGGAACGTACACACTCACACCGGCTGCCACAAGAGATCTTGCAGTTGCAGGACACCAAATTGAGGAGATGATCTGGAACAAAGAAGATGAGTTGTCACTGGTACGAAAGCTGAGTGTTGGATTTTCCATCCCCATTGGGTCGGGTCCAAAGTAAATCCTAACCATTCCTGAACTTGCAAATATACCCGCAGTGAATGTTGTTTGCATGTCGCCGAAGTCCGCGGAAGTGAAGCCAGCTGAAATGATGCTGTGACCGGTAGTTTGGCAATTTTTTGGCTGTATTTCACTACCCGAAGTTCGTCGAGGCTTTTGCACTCGATTTGGCACTATCGTAGAGACAAATGGTGAACTTCTCTCCAGCTGATATTATGGCCTTTTCGTCTGGAGCCGTAGAGACGAATACCTTCATTTCCTCGCGTAAAGATGCGGAATCCTTCAATATATTCCAGGCTTGCTGTTTGATGTACTCTACCCACAGCTTTTCTGTGCGAGATTTCTGGCTCATTGAAGAAAATGTGTCATGAAGCGACTCTTTGAGACGTTGAATGCAAGGATATGATAGCAAGTCGTTGGCGGTGCCTTCTTATAATGCGGTAACAAGCGCCTGTATTTCGTCCTTGTCATCCATCAGCCCGTCCATTTTGAGTTACATTGTCCCGACAGCCTGTTTTGTCAGAAAATGCGCTCTGTGGGCCCTAGAACATGTACAGTTTCGCGTTATCGATACATTTGTAATTGAAGGCATAACGTAATCATTAACAGCGAGCTAATTGCAAGCCTACCTAGAATATACGTGTCCAGACATCATGTGAGTCACTGACGATTTTGCGTATATTTCCGTCCAGAGCTCCTCCAAACCGCTTATATTCATCACGTAGCCGATTGACCCAAGAAACGACATCAGAAGGTGAAATCCGCCTAGACGAACAACCACGTTTTTGAGTTCCTCTGAAGTGTCCGATGCGACTATCTTTGCAACTTTCGCGTATATGGGCTGGTCAAAGGTAACGAAACAAGTGCTTTCTTTCAGTTCCGCGCACTCTCTTGCGGCAAACTTCAACGCGGAATATATAGTTGATGGATATCTCGGTTCCAAGTTAATGAACGGAAGGGTATCAACTGACGTCGTCTGGGGAGCTGGTTGAGCATGAGCAGACAATGACGTCTTCATAAAGCCGTTCCACGAATCGGGTAAATTAATACCTGACCACTGTCCAGATAACCACAAGGAGTCCATCATCGACGCAATGGCCACAGAATTTGGGGCTTCCACTGTTAACTCCTTAATCTTGACGTCCTTTGAACCAGGAGAAGAGTGTTTCCGATACCAAGAAATGTTGAACTTTCCCATCGCCGCAATCGCACCAGTATTAGGAACTTCTCGTGTACGTGGGAGTGGAGATATTTCACTGTCAGGCGCTGGACCTGTGCACTTGATGCCTCCCATGCAGTGAAATGTGTTTCGCCCGTCCAATGTGCTTATGTTATAGTCAGCGTTGTCAAAGCAAAACTGCGTGAACGCTACAGCATTCGGGATTGGACGTTCTTCACTTCGTACCTGTGGACTTACGCCACATTTACTGAAAATCCAAGACTGTTTAGAAGCTGAATTAATTGTTTCTATTATTGTTGGCCTGCTCCGACAGGCCGAGCGCTGTTACCTAGAAATGCGATCGGGTGCCTTTTCAACTGCGGTTATGCTTTGGGACCGTAACTCGGTAACCGTTTCTCGCATAGACATGGGTAATATACCAATGTAAAGCTAAAAGTATGCTTTATAACTTTCATTCTGGGTCTTTAGTCAATATCAGCAGTTGTTTGAAAATAATGACCTTCTAATGACAAATTAACCAAATTTTCGTGTAAAAATAGTGCAAAAAATGTTAAATTAGTACTTTTTTCCTTTCATCAATAGCAATAATTAGGCCTGATAAGTCCGTTATCCCACTGGTTCATTTTTATTAATTGCTAAAGCTCGCGAGAACTAAATTTGGATCAATATTTTGAACGCAGGAAGCAAAAATCTTGTTTTTGGCACTTTGGCCCCATTTAAGCCCTTTTGAACCCTCCAAAAACTATGACGCGGACACCGCAGAGATGGGGACTTTTCAGGATTTGTTTCTAGGGACTAGGGAACATCTATGCCAAATTTCAGCTTTACATTATTTTTTTTTAGGTTGGCCGTGTTTTTTGCATATAATGCCTGGGCTATTAGTCTACTTTCATTTTTGCAAAAATCGAAAGTAGGCTAAAAATCAAAGCCCGCTACATGAAAAGAGTGCTGAGAATAGGAATAACAGCACCATCAAGACTGTCTTTTATTGTGCTTAGTGAGAACTTCTTCATAGAAGATAAGAGTTTGCAGTTGCATCTTCCAAACCCAAAGGCATATGAGAAAACCTTTCAAATGTTACTTGGTAAAAGGAACAACATTTGGACCGAGTTTTATACAACAGACGTTATACTGACACAAAACTGGAGACGGGCCAACTATAAACTGAGACATGCCATCACACGATTTGCAGTACACGGGTTTTACCACAAGCTATGCACAGGCAAAAGATTTCATTACACAAATGAGGACTGTGTGTGTGAATTATGTCATAATCAATGTTCTCAATAGCATGCGAATATCTGCAAAAAAAAAAAAACACTAACGAAACTGTGCATGATTAGATATAAGTAAAATCATATTATTTTCACATGCATTATGTATTTTCTCTGGCTATTTTGCTGGAATAAACATTTCATTCATTCATTCATTCATTTTCGGAAATGATATTGCTGAAATTGTAATTTTATGATGATAGTAGATGTTCAAGTGCCTAACATGGAGGTTATAGGCCTCTAATTCTTCGGGGTGAAAATGAAAAATGATGATAAAATGAACACTAGAACTAACAAGTTTCGTGACGATTTAAAGAGCCTACTTTCATGCCAATGATTATTCTACAGTATATGCACATATCTAGAATAATGACGAAATTAAGTTGGTAATATCGAAATATCTAATTAGTTCGAAATATTCCTGGTATAATGTAGCCTAAAAGAGCACTACAGTTGGCAGCCCTGGTGACTGAATATATTCTTAGTTCCATCTCTTAAGGTACAGAATACAAAATTTGGTTGAAATCCAATGGACGTTACATGCAGTTAGACATTGGATCTATCAGCACGCGTAAAAGCATGTTGGCAACAATGTCATGCGGGTGCTGGTTAGAAATAATCGGAAATATTATGATATCTTGTTGTGCCAATTTTGGATGAAATCCATTTGTTAGTATAGAAGTTACATGTATTTTAAAACTGGACCTATCAGCAAGCATATAATCATGTTGGCAGCACTGACTTATATTAATTACTCCAAATTATCTAGAGTGTCAGGTGCTATACGTGTGCAAAATATAGAGCTGTTGGCTTGCATAATTTCTGATATATTGATATTAGGGTAAAAATATAGACAGCATTTATTAACAGTTGGCAGCCCTGATTGCTCTTAAGAATACGTATAGTCATATCTGGTATGTTACATATAGCACATAGGAATTTTGGTTGAAATCCAACGGATAGTATAGAAGTTACATGTATTTAAAAATTGGTCCTATCAGCAGGTTTAGAATCATGTTGGTAGAACTGAAGTATATAAGTTACTCCAAATTAATATAGAACGTCAGGTACTATACGTGTGCATAGTTTAAAACTGTCGGCTTGCATACTTCCAGATATATTGGTATTTGGATGAAGAAAATAGAGAGAGCAATTATTAACAGTTGGCAGCCCTGGTAGCTCTTAAGAATACACTCAGTCATATCTGTTTATGTACACATATTACATATAAAAATTGGTTGAAATCCAATTAATAGTGTAGAAGTTATATGCATTTAAAATTGGACCTATCAGAAGGCTTAACATTATTTTGGCAACATTGTCATGTATGGCCTCCTGGAAATTAAACTGAAATAATATTATCTACATGTTTGCCAATTTTGGAATAGCTCCCATGCATACCTTCCTTGATATCCAACATGGTGCTCAATTTCTAGTGCGTTTTTTCAGCAGTTGGTAGCACTGACATAATTTTCAAATATAGGGTTGAGATATTCCGGTATACATCTTTACTCATACTAAATTTGGTTTCGATTGCTGCAGCCGTTTAGGAGTTGATAGCGGGGGACACACACACAGCCAGACAGACAGAAGGACAGACAGATACACATTTTCCCGGATCGATCTCATAAGTCTACTTTTTCCTCATTTTTGCAAAATGTGAAAAGTAGGCTAAAAATAACTACAACTAACAACCAACTTACGGTTTAGGAGAACAAAAGGATTAAAAGGGAGGGAATAAAGGAAATAAAGTGCAGGTAAAAGAAATGCTCTCAACCTCAAAAATCGAGAATGGACGGATTTGGAAAGGTGTGCCATGAAAGGCAGATAGGAAGGGAAATAGGAGAGAGTCTGCCCCAGATTCACTGGAAAAGGGAAAAACAGATCCAGCTCAGGTATCATCCCAAACTCAAGTTTCCATCTATCACGGTAAGAGGCCATGCTACACCCACTGCCAGCTGGATCGCTTCCCTCCTCGCTGCTTTAAACTGCTTGTCCATTCAACACTCAAACGCGTACAAGATATGCTGTATAGTAATTCACCGTTAGGTTGCAGCGCCAACCTACCGCGGCTTTTTAGGGGGACGATAGCTGAAACGAAGGGTTTTTAACTTTGGAGGCTTAATATAGAGATTTTAAAAACGCGAAAACATGGCACTAAGTTAGTTCTTTTGTTATTCGATCACCTTAAAGTATATGATATTAATTCAGACATACTTACGAGCAAATTTTCAGTATAAAGGAAAGCGAAATATACAAGGTGGTGGAGGTGATAGTTTTCAAGGGGCGAAATGTCTAGCTCATTTGCCCGTAATTATTCGGCACGGATAATAATAAAAAATACAATTACTTCCCACTAATTTAAATCTAATTTACATACTAGACGAAATGAAAAGAAAAGAATATGAGTAATAAAAGACAGCGAAAAGAAATGCCTCCGGCCGCCGAAGAATGGGATGTTCATTAATTTAGGGGCTTTGGAATATCGTGCTCGTGTAGCCCCGTGTACTTGGCGGTGTGTTGAATTGGTCTGATAACCCGTCTTATTGTGATGGCTGTATTAGTGTGTGTATTTATAAGTCAAGTGAATTGTCCGATGGTAAGTCATGAAATGAGATTCCTCGGCATTCAAACTTGCCCTGTTCTGATTTACAAAAGCACACAAAGCAGTACGCCATCATACAATATAAAACACAACTTCACCATTAACATCAATACAAAACAAATGTCCATAACAGTGGCTTGAAAAACCGGCGATCACAGTGGATTGGTGCTGCTCTTAGCGTCTATATTTGGAAACGAGGTTGTACGCATAAACCAATTCTGTAATCATTTAATGGGCAGGCAATTTAAATCAGCCACGAGGGATGCGATCCAGCAGACAGTGGCCACACCATTTAATATCTAAAGCACGATAAAAAACATTAGAAATCTGAACGCAATAAAATCTGAAACCGTGTCTCTTTTATTAACAGGGATCGTAATAGGGAAATGAAATAAAAAAAGAAATACATTAGCAAACCCTGCATTCGACATACTATTGAAGATTGATCTTAAAGTAGCATTATTTTCTTTGTGATTAGATTTTGGATGATAAGGACCAAACAGTAGCTACGGTGGTAATAACACAATTTGCCACCAGGTCCGATGTGGCGGTAGTAACACAGAATGACACCAGGTAACGCAACGGACAGGGACAATCCAATGATATTAGTGTTGACCAAAGAGGATGTAAATAAAGTGTTGACCAAGGCTAGCAGTAGCCATGACACAGTTTGGTTATTGACAAACGAGTGCTTTTCTTGGTACATGTATCTGATCTCCTATTTATTCAAATAAAAAGTGTGTTCATCCCACATTTTGTTGATTTACTATGTTTAGCCATTTTAGTGCTTACAGACGCATGGTATTGTATATTGGTGCAGTTAACACGAATTCCAAACACCCTGAACTCCGCTACAGCATTTTAGAGATCATTACGGTATGGGTTTAGAGAATAAATACTTTAGGGGCTAAAAAAGCCCAATGTGTTCTCAATCAATGCATCTTATTTGACATTATACTGGGATTATACGTTGCTGCATTTACTTTACCTAGGTGAGTTAAGTTGGTTGGTTCCTCTGTTTAGGGGCTGTGACAACGCGGTCATACAGCCCCGTGTACTGCCTGATAACCGGTGTTAATTGTGAGGGCTGTATTATTGTGTGTTATATGTAATTCAGGTAAGGACTACAGACAGTCAGTTTTGAGTAGTTCCTACTTTTGCTACCAAATGCTACCGACACCTAGCTGCAAACTTGGCTAATAGATACCACCGCAAGCAGAACCTGACGGTGAACGTTGGAACGTAATAGCGTTAATCAAATTTTACCTACAAATTTTACCTTCACCCGTGTGTAGTTAATGGAAGGTTCTTTTACAGCACATAAATTTATTACATGGACCCACCTGCTTTACTTCCCCTCCGAAAGAAGACATTCTGTGGGATTTTTTACGCTCTTCAAAAACCCGATGACTTCGGCCGGGTTTGAACACGCGATCTTCGGCATAGAAGCTCAGCATGCTACCAAATACGCCACCAAAGCCGCCCAATATGAGATAATAGGCATGGAAATACAGAAATACTATTCCCTAATATGCAGCAAAACACAATGGCTTATGTACATGAATTAGCCATTTCTCATTAATCCCACCATTTGTGCTTGTTTAAAAATCGTAAGTATATTTGACTCCAGAATGATGACTTTATATTCCAAACATTGAATAATTTAAGTATTGTTTCCTTTCAAAAAGGTACATGCAACAATTTAAAAATGAAAGAGGACTATGTGAACAAAACGTGTAAATTACACCCATTACAACAAAAATAAAGACTATTAGGAAAGTACTGTAATTTTGAGACTAGGTCCTTGAGAAATGTGCATATACAGCCCATTTATGTTATTGATGGAATCTCTAATACGTTATTGTACTCCACAATACCTTTCGCCCAGATTTACAGTGAGTTAATATTGCACTTGATTAACTTCAGAGCCCAGGAGAACTATGTTTTAAACTCACTTATGGGCAAAGTGATTATACTTTGCGAAATATATTGGCATGTATCCTTCTATAACATGTAAATACACCTCCCGGGCAACGCCGAGTAAAAAAGTTAGTTGTCAATAAAATTCAGGTCACTATTGTAAACCCTCAGGCCTAGTGGACAAGAAATTGTTTGCTGAGTGCCATCCTTCTCCTCCCTGACAACACATCTGTTGGTTTACTCTCATGAGAAATTTAATTTTTTCCTCTTCAGCTTTCCTTCTATATACACATACTGCACTGCCACTGAAATCTAACTCCCCTCTTTTCAAGCTGCTGTCATCTCTGAGCTTAGGGAATCCTTTCCTAACTGGATTAATTGTGCCACATACAAAGATGTTTCTTTCTTTGAATCGTTTGAACAATAATAATTGTCAATGTGATTCTTCCCCTCAATCCCACTCACTCCAATACTACCCTTTGTCGAAATCCAGTCTCTGTTTTCTTACCCACTTTTCATGTGAGCACCTTCAAATTGAAATTATAATAGGTTTCATCACATAACATCCAGATCTTGTAAAATTGAATTTCTCACAGGTATGAGTGGTGACATGGTTTCAGGAAAGTCTGGCTCAATTGACCAGTAATCCCTGGATCTGGGTTTCCTATTAGTACCCATGTAGATATTTATTACCAAGAATACCTCATTTCCTCGGTACGTCTTGGAGCGAATTGCTTTTTTATTTGAGTGCTGTACAGATTAGTCTGAAAAACAATAAAATCCTCTCACTTGTCAGAAATGAATTGTGAGGAGAGTATATCAGGAGATGCGGGTGTTATTGTTTTTAACTGCTCTGCACAGGCTGAACAGAATTAATTTAATTCCATCTTGGTGTGCAATGTTTAAAGTTAAACTAGGTACGTTTGCTGTGACAATATCTAGTTCAGTTGTATCTTCATCACTACCACTGTTGCTTTTCATCAAACTATGTGGAATTACGTCGCTCATTGCTTACAATGAGAGCTTAATCAGTGTCACCATCACTTGTCTTCACCACTCATTACACTCTATCAATAAGAAGACATTCCTTCAATTAGTGAATCCGTGATTTGCCTTTTATTCAAACCACGTATATGCCTGGCCATTGTGCTCACTTAACATCAGGTTATGCGCACTAAACTGAAACAAAGTAGGGACATGAGACAAAACTGTGACCGCACTTCAAGGAAGCAAACAATAGTCAGGAATATAACAATTACATTAAGCTGCACTTCACATAAAATACAATCTTACTGTCAATGATTTTGAACCGGTAAATACCGAAACAATTCACAAATATTATGTAAAAGTAACAACAAAGTATTCTGCACCAGCGAACAGTCGGAGTTCTTTGTTGGTAAGTGTTAGAAACACGTGAGAGCTCTTCATGTTGAATCTGCCTGCTCCTGCCCTCTACATGTGCTCTGGCCAAGCAATCAAAGCGGTGGTTACAGTTAACAGTCGCTGCCCGTGAAGAGCTGAACATAAGAAACTGTTGGTCTCAGTGTGTACAGCTACCGACAGTAGTGGCTACGCTGGCTAAAGCGCAGCGTTAGGTCATGGGGCCAAGCTCTCTGCTGACTCGGTAGACGCGTGGGTTCGAGCCCCACCGTCGGCCGTCCTTGAAATGTTTTTCCGTGGTTTCCCCATTTTCAACACCAGGCAAATGCTGGGACGGTACCTTCTAACAGGCCACGGCCGCTTCCTTCCACGTCTTTGCCCAGTTTCAATCATCTTCATCGATTCCATCTCTCATCCCGACGCGCAGGTCGCCCACGGGCGTCGACTAGAAAGACCTGCACTCGGCCTCTCAGGAGGTCACACGACAAAAAAAAAGTGTGTACAGCTCAATTTGGTAGTATCTATGTTGGACACAAACCGTGTTGCCAGCCCTTCAATGAGTAGTAAATAGTTGGCTAATCAGGATCTGTTAACTTTTGGTTTTCATGTTACACCTAACTTAGTACTTATGTTGTGTCTATATATTTTACATTGGGTCATATTTGTGTAATACTTCCAGGGGTCCAATGAGCCGTCGCCCTCTGATAATCTGCAGGACCAGGCTGGTGATATATTGGATATTGAAAGGATATATGTTAAGGAGGAACACCAAATAAATCAAATACAGGTGCTTATAGGTTCTGCATTATCTCAATTATAATAATGTGAAACATATTTAGATGAAATATTATTTGAAAGTTTGGATAACTCAGTCCTGTTTTCTCAAAGGACACCTAACAGTAGCTGATAATGTTGTATTGATACTGCAGCTCAATCTTCTGGCACCCTTTACTATTTAAGGTGAAGTGCCATGTTGAAACAAGATCATGTAAAGTATTTGAGATAGGATTGCCCTTACGTGAATGCGCAGCTGTTTGTGTATCCTAATGCTTACATGCTAGTGGGTAAAAGAGAAGACTGCCACGGCAAAGCAAGCTCAGTACCGGTTAAACAATGTTTAGGTTCTAAATTGACCGTCAGCAATGATATTCAAATGAATAATCATCTTCATCACCATATGCTTCTATTGAAAACGAGACCACCTACGGGACTTGAAACAGAAGACCTATGAATCCAGGTGGTTGTGCTCAACATTTACATCAGAAATGGTCTTGCCTGTAGTAGCTCATTTGCCATTTCACGTCAAGGATTAGTTTGTGGAGTGCCATGCCCTTGTGAATATTTTTTATAAATCCTTGTTTTAGATGGCTCAAGTGACTACGAAAAATCTAAATATTACCTTGCTGCAACTACAGTAGTAGGAAATTCTTTGAGACCCACAGCACCTGCCTCTGCTTACTTCTGCTGGGCTCCTCTTTACCATCTGGGGCGTGGTGGCGCAGTGATCAAGCTGTTGGCCTCTCACCAAGGTGGACCGGGTTCGATTCCCGGTCAATGCATGTGAGATTTTCGAAGTGAAATGCCATGTCCTGTGGTTTCGATTCCACGTAAAATGGAGGTCCCGTGGCTCATAATCACATGATTAACTGTCGCGTAAAAATAATATCTTCCTTCCTCAGCTTCCTCTTTTCCATCCTTTCTTTTGCCCTCCCTTGGTCAACTCTTCCTAACCTTCTGATAGTCCCGCCTTAATTGACTGTTCCCTTTACTACCTCATAACTGCCCCTAATTTCTCTAAGGGGTCGTAACTATTCCCTCACTTCTTGATATTCTGTACCTATCAGAAGAGGTGACTAAAATGGAGGTGTATAGCCCGCATTCAATGGTGCACACTGGGTAACACCAACAAGAGAAAATCACAAATGTTAATTTCCCTATCCCGTTGAAGCGTTGCACAAATATTGATTAGTTGTGAATTAATACATTTGAGATGTTAATTTAGTTTTCAAATACACTTGGGTGATCTTTAAGGAAGGCAATGTGGACACGTGAGAGAGTTCTCATATCATTTCATACAAAGTACATTGCTACAGGTTCTTTTTCTGGCATGTTTTGCAGCCCTCGAGCTCTGTACATAGACTGCTGAGGGAATAGTTAAGTAGTAGAATAGCTGAAAACGCAGGTGACTATTCATGACTTACCTCCTTCCATGAAAGTTCCTTATTCATCAAACTTTTCTAATTTAATCTTTATTTTGCACAGAAATAGAAGTCATTTTTTTGGTGTTGCCAACGTCATCTAGGAATAAAAATGCTTATCAGTTGGTCAACACGTTAATGTGCCCAATTAAATCGTTACAAATTCAGCCCAAATATGTTTGTTCTCTGTGTAGATTAAGGCTATCATAGCCTGGAATACTACTAATATTATCGTTATGTTTGGTATTATGCTGTGTGAATGATAAAACATTAAAATGCCTTTACTTTTCGTGAGGGACCTTGCCTCCTGTCCTAATAGATCTACTGGAAGGTCCCTCATGATACTTATAGGCATTTATAATATTTATTATTCACACGGCACAATCCCATAAAAATGGATAGTATTAATAATATGTTTGTTCTCTTCACTACTGTGTGAAAGACAAAGGTAAATTTTGTTTAATTTTCTTATTTATTTTGCTTAAGCCCTGAAAGAGCAGCGCCACATTCCATCCACCTTGACTATAACCGTCACAAACTGCACATGGACAAGATGAAGTTGGAAATCAGCCCGGTCACTTTATTCTTTGATTACCGCAGTGCAAGTTTATAATATACGGAGGTCGAGACATACTTCAGGGAAACCTTTTCTTTCTTTCTCAAGAACAGGATACAAAATGGAAAATCTACGATATGCATTTGGAAACGTACCGTATGTAGTTGCGTAGGATGCCACTAGATGGTGTATGTAAACAACAGTGTGGGTCTGAGCATACCCCCAAGTTCAGCGTGTGAGTGAGAGCGTTACACAATGGAAGTTAACACGCAGGAGCAACGATTGTTTATTAAAATCGCAGTTCTCCGCGGCAGAAATGCACCCCAATGCCATGCAGAGCTGCGGGAAGTATTAGGTGTGCATGCCATGCCCTATAGAACAGTGGCGAGGTGGTTGAGACGTTCAAACGGGGTAGAGTATCGACTGCCGGTATGCCTCGCTCAGGTCGTTCAGTGTCCATCGACAGAGATGTACGGATAATGGCGATCGATCAGCGTTTACAGGAGTACAGACGCTGGACTATAGAGAAATTGCAAGAACATACAGCAATACCAGCGGCAACAATACGGCGCATTTTACACAAGGGCCTACAGGTGCGTATAATTTGTGCAAAGTGGGTGCCACATCACATGACGGAGGTATAGAAGTGGACTCGTTACGAAACATGTCGCATCACTCTGGAGAGGTTTCAGCAGGATGATAAGCCTTGTTGAATCGCATTATTGCAGTCGATGAAACATGGGCACGTGTTTATGAACCTGAACTGAAGAGACAGTCAAGTGAATGGCGTCGTCAGGGGTCACCACGGATATACAAGAATCGACAAAAGCCTTCTCCCTATAAGGTTATGGTCATCCTGGCATACGATGTTCAAGGTGTTCTTGTGTGCCATCCGGTGCATGAGGGGCACTGTCAATGCAGTGTATTAAAATTTATTTTTGTTGTACCAGTTGCGCCGTGCAGTGCAAACCAAACGTCCTGATCGTTTGGACGACTCCATAATCCTACACGATAACGCGACAGCTCACACAGCAGCCTTCATTCGGCGTCGCTTACAACGGTGGTGATCGGAGGTTCTTCCGCACCCGCCTCATTCGCCTGATCTGAGCCCATGTGACTATGATCTAATCCCCAAAGTCAAGAAGCCACTACGTGGACGACGGTTTGCTAACAAAGAAGACATTGTAACAGCTTTTCGGAGGGAGGTGTTACACGTTAGCGATACATATGCAGCAAATGGTATTCAGCGCCTGCGCCACCACTAGCAACTCACAGTAGACACCTTGGTGATTATTTCGAAGGTCTGTAACCAATGGAGACCTGTCCTTTGTACGTAGTATTCTGTATTTGCTGTCTATACCATAATAAAACAATGTTTACCAAGTGCCTGTGTTCTGTCACTTAGCTACGAGCATCTCCTGACGTCAGAATTTATCTTAAGGTACTATGCATACGTATCTGCCCTATATTTCCAAATGCATATCGTAGATTTTCCATGTTGTCTCCTGTTCACGAGAAAAAGAAAATGTTACCATGACTTATGACTCGAACCTCGTATAATTTCAACAATGAAAAGGAATGTGTTTGTGAAACAAGTAATTTCTCTGCAGGATGATACTGATCTCAGTGGGGACATCAATTTTCAAGATATGTTAATGCCAGTGATCAAACTAGAAACACCATCGACAGTGAGTGGTGGAGATTTAAAAGGGGCAAGTTCCTTATAGGGTTACTACTTGTTGCATGTTATTGATGACTTTATCTGATCATCATACTTTTTATGGATTCAAGAATTGTGTATTTAGTCCATTCTGATGACTAATGGAAGCTGCCAGCTGCTATGTTGTGTATTGTACAGAAAGTACAAGTCTCACCGAAGCTGGTCTCAAACCCATGACCTACCTTTATGTTTGTCATTATTTTATCTACTGAGCTAATGGAGGATAGATCTTAATTATAAAAAGTGAAGGGTACATTATTTTAATAGTTGCCTGATGTGAACTTTGTATTTTTGTATGATAAATTTTTTCAGTGTTCTTGGTATACCAAATGATTCGGGGTCGACCTACTTACTGTACTCTCAACAGATGAATGGTACAAGATCCCATCATGAAAGAATTAGTGGGGAGAAGATTTTAAAACCTCTACAATTCCTCTCTGTGGTCTTCTTTGGTTTGTCACTTAAACTTGAACTCCATGCAATGGCAGGCAGGAATGGTTCCATCTTAAGGCAATTGCCACCCTAAACATGAAAGTTAAAAAGATACTTGCACATATGAAATAAAAGTAAGAGATTATTGTAGAACCGCTTGGAAAAACTAATTTTAAATACATAAATCGATATCGACGATGGGCATGCAATAACTCGTAAGACACAATTCTATTCTACTCCTTATAGCTAGTCGCGAAAGCCTAGATGACCATGATGAACGTTTTATTTGAAGTTAAGGTAACTATGGCCAAGCAGAGGACATTGAACTTTAAATAATTATAAGGTTCATTGGGAGTGTTCATCTTTCTCAAGCTGACAGTTGTGTGCCAAACATAAGGAAGAGAATGGATAGGAGCCGTTTGATGTCTTTCGAATTCTTTCATGTTCGCCGTCCATGTGTATCAGCTTCATTTTTGCTGGTATGTAAACACTGGGTAATCTTAATCACTGCATTTCTCATATTTTATTCCTTGTTGTTTAAGGGATGTCTATTAAGTAGTACCATTTCTGCATTTGCCTGGAATTTAAAATGAGAATAAATGGTAAATCATTTCAATCATGGCCAACGGTGGAGTTTTTGTTTTCAGAGGGCACTAGTATCCTTAAAACAAGGCTAGAGCTTTAAGTTAAGAAAAATGTAAGTTTAGATCAGCTATTAGTCTGTCCTAAGTTAGGAATTAAAAATCTTGGATTCAATGTGCAAGTTTTGAGCTTGGATATCTAAATTACTGATGCGGGTTTAAACTATTAATGATAAAAAAATTCATTCTTGATGGCATTTTCTTTACATGTTGCAATATATGACTCCGGTTATGAAACTATTTGAAATTGACCGATAGGTGTCTCTTGCAATAACCGGTGCAAAGCTATTTAAATGATAGTCGACGTAACTCCTGTAAGAACTGCTCCAGGCAGTTCATTCGATGAAAACCACTACCGGTGATACTGCAGGGAGAAAGAAACACTGTCTTATGTCCTTGGATCGTTTCCAGTTTTGCAGTAAGGAACTTCTTCTGCCAGTTAATCACGTGTTCAGAAGCAAGGTTCTAATGTGCATAAACAAGTCGGTAGCATTATCATGTATGGCAGTTTCTCGTGGCTGGACATGGTTGCTTATTGCATGAATAAGAAAGGCTTCCTAATAAATCCAACCAGCAGGTTTGAACACCATCTAGGCCAGTCTTAAGTAGAAAGCACATGATAATTCATGTAGGCTTGTAGTATTAAAATTTACCTTAGTTGACAGCGCGGATAAAAGGGAATGTGCTGATTTTTAGAAGAAATAAAATCCTATTTCCCGCAACCCCAATCAGTGTAATAACTGCTGTTGATGTATAATATGAATAAAGTAAGCCTACTGCTTGCAGATAGCATCATTATGTAGTGGCAATATTTGTTATATAGTCTACAATACACTTTCTCCTGAGATATTTAATTGCCTTCCTGTAATTTAAAAAAAGAATTAATAGCCTTAATCAAAAATCGTGTTGTGTTTTGTTGAAGAGTTGTTGCAGAATATTGCTTTTATGACTGATTTATATGCTCACTGTCAGCTGGCACAGCTATGAGGCCAAGTCAGATACTAGTGATATGAGCAGGTAGATTCTGTTATTGAAATGGACCAAAGGTTGGACTAGCAAGGTAAAAATCCCCTTATAATCTTTCTGCTATAAATTTCAAAATAAATGTTCTATCTTCTGTCCTTAAGCCAATTACTTCCTTTGAAGCATTATTCTCCACATTTTCTTTCACACTTGGATTTACTTGATTTATCAAGGACTGATGGCTTTGATGTTTTAGAGCAAGGAAAGACTTGTATAATCCAGAAACATACGATGGGGAATAAGAAAGTAATTTCCTGACTTTCAGTTGAGCTGTGCTGTTAAGTTACATTATTTGTTATTTATTGTGCAGAGGCGTAATCCAATACCCAACATATTAATGATTAATTCTTTTCACTAGGATATAAAAGAAGAAACCCTGGAAAAAGAGAGCGATGCTAGTAGAAATCATCTAAATGAGTAAGTGAACAACATATAAAGGAAAAGCATTATATCTCTTTTCTTCTTCTTCTGTCGTTTAGGCCGACTGTGGACCATGTTAATTTGTTTTCAGCTTCTGGGTCTTTATTTTTGCCCAGTACTCCTTCATTGTATCGCTCTGCATTCTCCTCCTTTCTTCAGTCCATGGTGCCTGGTTCCGGGATGTAGGACGACTCTTAACACACGTGAAATTCTTAATTATGGGTTTGTATGTTTCCCTGTATCTGATTTCAGCTTCAGATGTTGCCATTTCTTCTAGGTCCTTCTTCACCTACTGATACCAGCGAGCTGTGGTTTTCCTGGTTGCAAAGAATTTCATTACTTGGTTGATTAATCTACCTGGATCTATTCTGTATATATGTCCAAAGAACATGGCCCTTCCTTTCTGGATGGTGTCTGAGATTTAACCAATCTGAGGTATAATTTCTTTGTTCCCTTTTTTTTCTATACGACCGATCTTCTGTTCTTTTAGGTCCAAGTATCTTCCTAAGAATCTTTCTCTCTATTAGCTCCAACTTTTTTATCATTCCATTCTTTCTCAGACACGAACATTCAGCTGCATATATGGCTTCCGGACGAATTACTGCCTGGTAGTGTCTCAGTTTTGTGTTGATCGAGATGTTCTTCTTGTTGTGAGTTTTCCAGGTTAATTTGTATGCCAAGTTAATTCCCGATTTCTTTGCCTCTTTTTGACATTCTCCCAAGAAATTAAATGTCTCCACTTTTTTGAGCTGTTCTCCCTCTACTGCCATCCATTTGGGTGCTGTTTCGATGTTGCTCTTGTATTGTGCTTTTCGACGGAAATCCGTAGACCAGTTTTACCTATTTGTTCTTGCAGCTGAGCAATCTGTTTTGTGCCTCTTCTATTGATTCTGACAAAATCACAATGTCATCTACAAAGGCTAAGCAATCTACTTCAATTCCTAGCTCTTGCATCCCATTCGTATACCACCTATTTCTTGTAGGTTTTTGCACCTCTCTCTAATAACCTTGTCAAGAACACAGTTGAAGAGAAGAGGGGAAAGACTGTCTCCCTGTTTAACACCAGTCCTAATCTCGAAGGATTCCGACTAAATCCCTCTGAACTTGACCTTCCATGTTGTGCCCATCACCGCACTGTCTGTCTGATTAGTACCCTCGTCTTCCTATCCAGACCCATTTCTCCTAAGATTTGGATAAGTTTTCCATGTCCACTGAATTGTAAGCCATCTTGAAGTCCAGAAATGTGAATATGAATTCTTATTTCGTTGTTTCTGGTACAATAATATTTACTTAAGGTTCAAAATTTGTTCTGCTTCTTCTGTTTTATGTATGTAAACTGAAACTGTTGGTCGTGAATAAGGTTTGTTGGCAAAATGAGATATGCTGTGATTATATCTGGTCTTTGTATTTGTTTTTGTAATTGCCAGTTTTAGGTACATATTAACATTTTATTTAGCAGCCCAACAACTATCCATTCTCGTTCAGAGTTCTCACTGTTTGAAGTATTTAAGTAACGTGTTATTCTAATAATGATGTTTAGCAGTATGGCTTATTAAGAAGTATTATTTTGTGTATCCAATTCCATGCAGAACCAATGTATGATTTGGAAGCTTCCATAAGTTAACTATAAACATGCTCAATGTTTGTGAGAGTGGTGTCACTGTTTCTTCTCAAAATCCTATTTGCTTAGAGAACATAGAAACCATTATTTTGATGTTTCTTGTTTCATTCTAGGTAAAGTTGTCCTTCAGCTATTTAACCAGTATCAGTGAGACCAAACACACTCAAGGATTCACTTACAAATTGTACACTTCACTATAAAATATTAAAGGGGATGGTAGGGTAGGCTCTCCACTTGATCATCTTCTGATCCAAGATTAAATAATGGTTCATACAAGATAATAAGCTATATTTATGTTAACCCAACAGTGCTGATTTCATACAACATTGAGCACGTTTATAGTTAACTTACATTATACTAACCTGCAAGCCATTCACGTGTTCTGCATGGAATTTGATGTACAAAATAATACTTTTTTAACCCATAATGTCAGTAATTGAGGTCCGTATTGACTAACTATATATTAGAAAGAAAATAAGGGATTCTGCCTTTTCAATACTTATATTGAACCTACTCACAGGTACATGTTTCGAAGGTAAAACTCCTTCTTCCTCAGCCTGTACATAAAAATAACAAAGATAAATTACCTTTATAAGAACATACGATACATCAATAAAGAAATTTCACAAATCTTCATTCATGTAACGTATATTCTTATAAAGGTAATTTATCTTTGTTATTTTTATGTACAGGCTGAGGAAGAATGAGTTTCACCTTCGAAACATGTACCGGCGAGTAGGTTCAATATAAGTATTGAAAAGGCAGAATCCCTTTATTTTCTTTCTAATATACTTTTTTAAGCCATACAGCTTAATTTTAGAGTCATTAAATGATAACTTTCATGTAACATCCATATAATATAACTGATAACTCGCTATCTAAGGATGTATACCAGACAATGATTGGACTAAGATTCAAACCACAATGTAAATATAAAAATGTACAGAGGCCTGTGACGCGTGAATTTCATTAATTATTCTCTGTTCAAAGTCTGCCCAATCCTGTCATAACTAGTTTCAAATGTACTCTGCGAGGGTGGTTATACAGACAACTTCCAATTAACCTCCTACAATAGAAGCTTGGAAAGTGGGAGTGGTGAATCCCCACTACAAAATCTTTACAAATTAGCCTGCCATCGAATATATCCTTGTTTGTCAGCATTTGAAACAGCATATTTAAGACACAATCCGAATATACTATGAAACTTCTGACATGGAAGATGTTCGGACTGATGCAAGGAATTGATCATTAATACTGGCCTCAAGTCTCTTTGTTGCAAGGAATAAAAAGCGTGCACATCAGTTTCTTTAGGATTTACTACACACATCAAAAAAAGTTTTGCATCACCTCGGTTCCCAGATCTCCGGCATATAGACGTTGACTGTGTATATTGTATCAAAGATACAGTCCCTTTGACTGTTCATAGATGTCACTAAAACTGCTCAAAGATGTAAACAACCATGCATGAGCAGGGCCTATTAGACGGAGGGGGTACGACAGCCGATCAGTTCCAGTCATTCCACCAGGACGAAGGTACGCTGCTCATGTTGTCTGTAGTTCTACCATGCCTAGAAGGTCAATACCGCAGTTCGATCGCGTCCGCATTGTTACTTTGTGTCAAGAAGGGCTCTCAACAAGGGAAGTTTCCAGGCGTCTCAGAGTGAACCAAAGCGATGTTGTTCGGACATGGAGGAGGTACAGAGATACAGGAACTGTCGATGACAGGCCTCGCTCAGGCCGCCCAAGGGCTACTACTGTAGTGGATGACCGCTACTTACGGATTGCCGCTCGGAGGAACCCTGACAGCAATGCCACCATGTTGAATATTGCGTTTCGTTCAGCCACAGGACGTCGTGTTTCAACTCAAACTGTGCGCAATAGGCTGCATGATGCGCAGCTTCACTCCCGACGTCCATGGCGAGGTCCAGCTTTGCAACCCCGACACCATGCAGCGCGGTACAGATGGGCCCAACAACATGCTGAATGGACCCCACAGAATTGGCATCACGTTCTCTTCACCGATGAGTGTCGCATATGCCTTCAACCAGACAATCGTCGGAGACGTGTTTGGAGGCACCCTGGTCAGGCTGAACGTCTTAGACACACTGTCCAGCGAGTGCAGCAAGGTGGTGGTTCCCTGATGTTTTGGGGTGGCATTATGTGGGGCCGACGTACGCCACTGGTGGTCATGGAAGGCTCCGAAACGGCTTTACGATACCTGAATGACATCCTCCGACCCATAGTGCACCCATATCGGCAGAATATTGGAGAGGCATTTGTCTTCATGGACGACAATTCTCGACCTCATCGTGCACATCTTGTGAATGCGTTCCTTCAAGATAACGACATCGCTCGACTACAGTGGCCAGCATGTTCGCCAGACATGAACCCTATCGAACATGCCTGGGATATGTTGAAAAGGGCTGTTTATGGACGTCTTGACCCACCAACCACTCTGAGAGATTTACGTCGAATTGTCGTTGAGGAGTGGGACAATTTGGACCAACAGTGTCTTGATGAACTTGTGGATAGTATGCCACGGCGAATACAGGCATGCATCAATGCAAGAGGACGTGCTACTGGGTATTAGAGGTAGTGGTGTGTACTGCAATCTGGACCACAAATGCTGAAAGTCTAGCTGTATGATGGTACAACATGCAATGTGTGGGTCTCATGAGCAATAAAACGAGCTGAAATGTTGTTTGTGTTGATCTCTATTCCCTTTGTATTTAAAGGTTCCGGAACTCTTGGAACCGAGGTGATGCAAAACTTTTTTTGATGTGTGTAGATTCCTTTGCTCAGTCATTATCCAAGGAGTTTTAGCAGTCGTGTCTGATATATTATCTACGCTCTATTGTCTGGAGGAGTTTAACCCGTGATTCTGTGGTGAAAGATTTTGTAAGGTCAAGAAATATCCCTTGATTTTAGGACAATATAAAATTTCGTGTAATTTTTAGTTGGTGCTCCAATGACATCACCAGTAGCTTGAAATTTATAAATGCATACATACTGCTCAGGTATAAGCACCTTGAACGTACGGGGTGAGGAAGAGAAGGGTTTATGTTGTATTCCTGTCTAGTCCAATACTGCTAACAGAGGGTCGTTGTTTAATCCAGTGTGGAGTAGAGAATGAGTAATGAAACAGTTGTTCCTCTAACATTCTCTTGTGTAGTTCTCAGGACACGCTTTACAGCTTCTTGATTATGGAGCTCGGTGTTTGCATAATATATTTTAACTGCATGATATATCTGACATCACCATAGCAGAGTATTGGTAGCGTCCCGAGTAGTCCCGGTTAGGACTAAAACGTATGAGAGACCCAGCTGGCTGGTTACCTGGACTGACAACCTTGATGTAAGGCCCCTTAAAACAACAATTATCAACATCATCTTCATTGACAGTAGATGGTTGGTAGGCCAGGTCTGAAGTTCTAGGGAGATCATTTTATTTCACAAAAACTGTATCCTCAGACAGCCATCCAAATTTTCAGGTCCCTTGTGTTCTTAGAGTACAATCTCAGTCTATAAATTACATTCAACATTGATGTATTCATCCTTAGTGATTACATTTCCATTAGATTCCGTTAGTTTATGACCATTTCCGGTCCATATGCTAGCTTAGAACGTCGAATTTCAAACTAAGGCACAAGGTCAATTAGTTTTGTAGTTGCCGAGTGTTTGTTTTGGTGATCGAGGCCAATGAGATTGTGAATTGAGGTGCTCCTGTTACTCATGTTATCTTCTTGTATTGTTACATAAATTTTCTCTCATTCTTGAATAATATATTGACGGTAATTTTTTCTTATAAAAGTTAATTTACTAGAAATATTTCACAAATTAACTATGATCAGTTAAAAATTTCTGTTAACTTGCCCAAGTCTGTTCTGATTATCTGACAGATTTCACATACACTCGACTGATGTCCCACCTGAACCCCGAATTGAAGCAGCAACAACAGAAACTTTGCAGGAATTGCATGAATTGCCTAGTAGGCTACACGGGACTGATGATCATGATGTCCCAAACCCTTAAATGAGTTAACATCTATTGGCAAAGGTCTCCACTACCACCCTGTGGAAAACCCGTATGCGTTAAATCACTCACTACGACCGTGATGGGGAACTGCTGCATGTCCAGAGATCGGAGGTTCGAATCCCCGCACTGACAGTGGGTATAGTTTTTCCCACACTCCGTGCAGGAAATGCTGGGATAGTACCTTAAATCAAGACCTGGGGTTCCTACGCCATCCTTAACCCTAACAATTACAGTTAAACACTCTCCTACAGTCATCATAGAAACACAGGTTATTAGAATTAAAAACTCACAAATACATGGAGTTGATGACCAAGACTTCCCAAGCCCGTCAAAAGAAGTATTACAACACATCAACGACTAATGATTTCTCCTGTTCGTGGCAAATAACGACGATTTCTTTGCTGTGCCGCTCCAGGAATTATGCCCACCCGTCACCAATGTGTCGGTCTGATATTGGGGTGCATGATCAAGTCCAACTTTAACAGCTTGGGATATTGACAATTAATTATTAAAAATTTATTTATATAACAGTAGCGTAACATGCATATTAACTGACCAACCAATATATTTGGTTCTGTTAGTATGCACTGGCTGGGAATCCTTGCAAATCTCTTCACTGTCCGCGATCAACATTCCTCTCAAGTTCACAGTGCTTGGACTTGAGCAGTACATACATTTTCACTTGCCACTGTTTTACCTTTCAGTGCGTCCAGTCTAGCCTTTAAGCCTATGTTTGCAAACAAGTCACTTCTTTGATCCCCTATTAGAAGTTCTCACCGCAAACTCCTCTGCTTCTACATATTTCACTTTGATATCGTTGAACTCTGAATCTAACCATCGCCTCCTCTTCTTCTTTGCTTCTCTTACCCACTTCAGCCGAACTCATTAACATTGTACCCGTTTCCCAGATGTCACGCTGGCCTGGCAATCACAACGTGATGGCCAAGAAACATACAATATATATATATAATGCGTTTGGCCCTCTAAGGAGCACGTAGAACCATCCATTATTTAACATTGGTGTTCTTGTTCTTCTTATCTTCCCAAAACGACCTCATCCTTTCGCTATGTGCCTGTCTTCTTTCTTGTGTCCATGCAGCTTTAAGTTTCAAATTCTGTCCCGTAGGGATCTTGGGTGGAAACTTATACGAATTTACTTTTGTCTATATGCAGTCCGCGTCGTTGTCAGGGGTCAATATTGATTTCACTGAGATCCTTTTGGGTGTCTGCTAGCCAGCGTACTTTGGTTTGTCGGTTTCCATTGACTATGAGGAAGATTTTCTTGGTCAGTCGGGAGTTGTCCATTCGAGCTATATGTCCGTAGAATTTCATGCGTCTTTTACGTGCGAGTGAGGCGAATCGTTCAGTCCGTGAATACAGTTCGTCTGAGCTTTTCCTCATCCAGATACCGTCCTGAAGCTTTGGTCCAAAGATTTTTCTCAGTATTTGTCGTTCTATCTTCTCAATGTATTTGATGTTGATGGTTAACGATGACGTCTCAATCGCATAGAGTGCCTCTGGGAGGATGACTGTGTGGTAGTGATGGAGTTTGGCTTTAGTGGAAAGTGATTTCTTGTTGTAAATATTCCAAGTGATTGTGTAAGCTTTGCGTAATTTTTCTGCACGTGTTTTGTTAGCCATTCTTTCGTTACCAGTGTTCCCGATAATTTCACCTAGGTACTTGAAGTGCTTAACTTGTGTGATGTCGCCATATTTGGTTGTAATTGATGCCAGGTTTGTGCTCTTGGAATCCATGTACTGTGTTTTCTCGTAAGAGATATGGAGGCCGGTTCTGATTGATATCTCATGAAGCTTCTCGATGGCATGTCTGGCTTCTTCTGGAGTCCGGGTAATTATTGCTAGGTCGTCAGCAAAGGCGAAGCATTTTATGTTGATTCGTTGTTCTTTTGTTCCCATACTTATTCCAGGTATTTCTCTCTCCCATGGTCTGATGATCTTATCTAGTACCAGGTTGAATAGGAGTGGGGACAACCCATCACCCTGTCTTACGCCTGTTCTAATGTGAAAAGGTTCGGACACTTCGCCCATAAATTTAACTTTAGAAGTTGTATCTGTCAAGGTCTGTTGGATTAATGTAGTTGTTTTGTAGTCCACACCATATTCACGAAGTATATTAAACAGAGTTGCGCGGTCGATTGAATCATATGCTTTCTTAAAATCTACGAAGGTGACAACTGTGCGATTCGACTGGCGATGTTGGAGTACCATCTTGAGGTTCCAGATCTGTTCTGAACACGATCGACCCGGTCGAAATCCCGCCTGATATTCACCGATCATGTGCTCTGTCTGTTGCTCCAGTCTGGTGAGGAGGGCACGTGAGAGTACCTTGTAGGCGATTGGCAGGAGTGAAATGCCTCGGTAATTATTCGGATCTGTCTTGACGCCCTTTTTGTGTAGTGGGTGAATCAAAGCAGTTTTCCAATCAACCGGTATGGTGTCACTCTCCCATATATTAGCAATGATGTTTTGTAGTCTTTCAGTCAAGAGTTCACCTCCAATCTTGAGCACTTCGGCGATTACACCGTCTTCTCCTGGTGCCTTGTTGTTTTTGAGATGTAATATGATGTTTTGTATCTCATCATATGTTGGTGGTACTGAGTCCTGGTTTGGGGCAGTAAAGTGGAGTTGGAGATTCTCTGCAGGTGGTTCACAATTGTGAAGCTCCTCGAAGAACTGTTTCAGGATATCACAATTGGCCTTTGTGTTTGTCTCAAGTGTGCCATCAGGGCGGCGAAAACAAAGACTGGGCGGCTTGTAGTTCGTCAGTTCTTCCCTAAATGTCCTGTGGAAATTTCGTGTGTTGTTCCTCTTAAAGTCATTATCGATTTCTTCCAATCGTTTGAGGTGGTACATGCGTTTAACTCGTCTGATTGTTTTGGATGTTTGCTTCTGCGTTTCTAAAAAGTTCTGCCAATGTTCTGGTGTTCGGTTGCTATTCCATGTCTTCCAGGCTCGGATTCGGGACTCTAGGGCTTTATCACAGTCTATGCTCCACCATCTGTGTTTTCGTTTCCTTGGTGGTTTGCCGAGTTTTCTTGTTGATTCTTGGATGGCCTTGAGAATTTCATCCCATGTTTCCGTGTTAGTCTGTAATGATTGTGTAAACTCCTGTGCGTGTTCTTTTAGGTATTCCGGATCTATGCGTGGGAGTTTGGAATTTGGACGCTTTTTTCGATTGGGTATGAAACGGACTTTGATCTGCGAGAGATGATGGTCGGACTCTACGTAACCTTTGCGTACCCTCACGTTCATGATTTCTGGAGAGAATTGTCTGGTTATTGCTACATGATCTATTTGATACTCCCCGATGTGGTTTATGGGAGATTTCCATGTAGTCATTTTTCGTGGTGGTTTCTTGAAATGTGTGGACATTAGTTGTAGGTTGGCCATTCCACATATGTTGATTAAGCGAAGCCCATTCGCATTCGTCTTTTTGTGTGCCGAGAAATTCCCAATGATATGTCTGTGTTCCCGTTCTTTGCCAATTTGCGCATTGAAATCTCCGAGGAGGATCTTAATGTGGTGTTGAGGAATCTTAGTAAGTGTCCGTTCAAGTTGAGACCAGAACTTCTCAACTTTGTTTTTGCCAGGATCATTGTTAACTGGAGCATGTGAGTTTATCAATGTATAGGCCTTATTGGCGCATTTAACTGTGAGTAGAGAGAGACGATTCGAAGGTGATGTGAAGTCTATCACTGAGTTCTGGATACTGTTGTGCACAAGGAATGCTGTTCCGAACACATGTAAATTACAATTTCTTAGCTTAGTTGCTGGTTTTCCCTTATAGATACGGTATCCACCGGAGTCGAAGTGATCACAATCACGGAATCGTGTTTCTTGTACTGCAAGTATGAGAATTCCGAATCTGTCGCTGGTGTCCGTCAGTGTCTTGAGTTTCCCAGTTTTGGTCAGCGTCTGTACGTTTAGTGTACCAATGAATTGCGTTCGCTTAGGTTTGAGGAGTTTTGGGAAGCTCCGATCCTTCCCGGCATGACGTCCTGGTCCCCCAGAAGCCGAATGACCAGGTTTGCCTTCGCTCTTCTTAGCTCTGGCCTGAGGTAGTTGCTTTTTTGCTTGTGCTTCCATCATGCTAAGTTCGTGGTTGATTTTAGCTGGTGGGCGTGAGCCCAGGGCGAGTGAATCGCTGATAATCCATAAAATTCACTCTCATCGTAAGGATTGTTAGTTCATACGGTAGCTGATGTTCTGCTGTGGTTTACTGGTGCCTCTGGGTGTTCTGGGCTGAATATTATTTTACGGCTTCGAGCCAACCCTCCTCCTTTACCCGGACTTGGGACCGGCAACAGCAACGACTGAGCTACTCAGTCCATGATATATATATAGGGTTTGTCACCTAAGTTGTCCCTCGCCAATATCTTCGAAACTGTTAAAGGTATCAATATTCTGTTTTCACTTTTGTGAATGGTGCTAAGGGACTAATAAACTAACTTTTACTATTTTTCCTTATTGTGATTAGGTGAGATATTGGTACCAACTTTGTTTATTTAATTAGAACTAAACTGATTTTTGCATACAGGGTAACAGTTTTCACTGAGACAAATTTTCAACGGTGTTATTATATCTCAAATCGGACAAGTATTTTTTGAGAAATTGAGGATATGAAATATGTGCTAAACCACGCCTTCTTTTGGTGACGCCTTGTGCGAATAGCTAGTACGAGGCGGCTCAGTGTGAGTCAAGGCTTGTTGGTGCCTTTACATAGCGTAGCCTCGTTCACAGGTGTAATCCGCTTCAAAACAGAATGAATACTCTGAAATAAGAATTGTAGTCGTTATTATCGGAGTTTGGTTCTTTGGAAAATGTACACAATTGATTAAGAAAAATAGAAAAATGATGGTTCGTTTGTTATCTAATAATTTCTTACTTCACTTCATGAGAGTCCATTTGTTTTGACTATAATCGACGAATACAAGTAAATAATTTTACCCTCTACTTGAGGGAATGGACAATCATCTTTAGATACAAGAAATGAATATTAATGAAGTAAATGATGCCGTATTTCGTGGCCCTATTCCCTAGTATCATCTATAGATACAAGAAATGATATTTCGATTTCGATATTATGATTCCTGGCAACCTCCACTTATCGAAGCAAAGCTTTCTCAGAATTTAAAGATCTCAGCCATGGAACATTCTGACACTTGAAACGTATCATTGACTGAAATAGAAGACCTTTCGAAGGAGAGAAAAAAAAAACATTTTTATAATTACAAATAATTACATTGTTGACGAATATATTGATTGAGTACGGTTGTGCCATGCTGGCTGCTTTTCGAATCAGTCAGTTGAATAGGGCCGGTGCAAGTGGTTGGCTTAGATGTAGCCTACTGTATGAGTGCCATCTAAAAGTGACACTGTGGAATGTTTATTCACACACATTACTAGAGCAGGTACGTATAGTACCAAATGTATTCGATTTGTATTCTCGGGAAGTGTATCGAGCTGACCAGATTAAAGCGGATTGATATGAAATGAATTGTTTGTACACTGATTCATATCAATCAACTAAATGATTTGGCAACCTTATTTGACGTGATGTAATTTCACTCTTCCCAAGAGATTCGACTAGTATCATAAAATTTATTTGATGTGGAGGTCTATTTTAGCCTATTTTCAATTTTGAAAAAAAAAATAGGCTTATGAGATCACCTTTTGTCCGTGTGTGTGTGAAAAAAATAGGCTTATTAGATCACCTTTTGTCCGTGTGTGTGTGTGTGTGAGGTGTGTGTGTCCCCCTAATAACATCTAAACGGCTGGAGCGATTTCAATAAAACTCGGTAAGTTCATAGCACTATTCCGGACGACCCCGACCGTGCCCTTCAAATTTTGTTATGTCACACTAAACCAACATGGCGGCTGTGCGAAATATTTCACCAGCATTCAATATCTCCGAAACTATTCCGGATATCACCCTGGAATTTCTTACGGTGATAAAGGGAACTACTAGAAGTTCACCTATGTGGCTTTTGAAAAACTGGTAAGTACAAAACCAACATGGCGGCCACTCGAATTTGCGACTTTTAAATAGACGTTTCTCGCGATTTGACCAACCAAACGCAATAAAACTTGGTACAGTATATGTTTATACACATTGTAATGAACCAACATTTAACTTGGTTCAATTGTTTATACACACATCAAAAAAAGTTTTGCATCACCTCGGTTCCCAGATCTCCGGCATATAGACGTTGACTGTGTATATTGTATCCAAGATACAGTCCCTTTGACTGTTCATAGATGTCACTAAAACTGCTCAAAGATGTGAACAACCATGCATGAGCAGGGCCTATTAGACGGAGGGGGTACGACAGCCGATCAGTTCCAGTCATTCCACCAGGACGAAGGTACGCTGCTCATGTTGTCTGTAGTTCTACCATGCCTAGAAGGTCAATACCGCAGTTCGATCGCGTCCGCATTGTTACTTTGTGTCAAGAAGGGCTCTCAACAAGGGAAGTTTCCAGGCGTCTCAGAGTGAACCAAAGCGATGTTTTTCGGACATGGAGGAGGTACAGAGATACAGGAACTGTCGATGACAGGCCTCGCTCAGGCCGCCCAAGGGCTACTACTGTAGTGGATGACCGCTACTTACGGATTGCCGCTCGGAGGAACCCTGACAGCAATGCCACCATGTTGAATAATGCGTTTCGTTCAGCCACAGGACGTCGTGTTTCAACTCAAACTGTGCGCAATAGGCTGCATGATGCGCAACTTCACTCCCGACGTCCATGGCGAGGTCCAGCTTTGCAACCCCGACACCATGCAGCGCGGTACAGATGGGCCCAACAACATGCTGAATGGACCCCCACGGAATTGGCATCACGTTCTCTTCACCGATGAGTGTCGCATATGCCTTCAACCAGACAATCGTCGGAGACGTGTTTGGAGGCACCCTGGTCAGGCTGAACGTCTTAGACACACTGCCCAGCGAGTGCAGCAAGGTGGTGGTTCCCTGATGTTTTGGGGTGGCATTATGTGGGGCCGACGTACGCCACTGGTGGTCATGGAAGGCTCCGAAACGGCTTTACGATACCTGAATGACATCCTCCGACCCATAGTGCAACCATATCGGCAGAATATTGGAGAGGCATTTGTCTTCATGGACGACAATTCTCGACCTCATCGTGCACATCTTGTGAATGCGTTCCTTCAAGATAACGACATCGCTCGACTACAGTGGCCAGCATGTTCGCCAGACATGAACCCTATCGAACATGCCTGGGATATGTTGAAAAGGGCTGTTTATGGACGTCTTGACCCACCAACCACTCTGAGAGATTTACGCCGAAATGTCGTTGAGGAGTGGGACAATTTGGACCAACAGTGTCTTGATGAACTTGTGGATAGTATGCCACGGCGAATACAGGCATGCATCAATGCAAGAGGACGTGCTACTGGGTATTAGAGGTAGTGGTGTGTACTGCAATCTGGACCACAAATGCTGAAAGTCTAGCTGTATGATGGTACAACATGCAATGTGTGGGTCTCATGAGCAATAAAACGAGCTGAAATGTTGTTTGTGTTGATCTCTATTCCCTTTGTATTTAACGGTTCCGGAACTCTTGGAACCGAGGTGATGCAAAACTTTTTTTGATGTGTGTATAACCACAAGATGTCGGATGTGCGAAATATTTCACTGGCATTCTATATCTCTGAAACTATTACCGGTATCACCCTGAAATGTTGTACGGAGATAAAGGGCACTACTGAAATTTCATCTATGAGACTTTCAAACCCCGGTTAACTACAAAACTAATTGTTTACATAAAGTCAAGATGGCGGCTGTGCGAATTTTAAAATTAAGTTTGTATTTCTTGTCTCGTAATCATGCGATCAAAGTGGAAGTTTGAATAATGAACCTACGCAATAATTTTCCTTTAATGGTACATGACTCTATGACCTAAACATTTAACAATTCAACATGGCGACCATCCAAAATATTTAGACGGCTCTGAATATCTACGAATCTATTATAGCAATCAAACTGATTTTTATATTCATAGGGGCTATGAACTTAAGTTCAATTATAGGACTTTAAATAACCTGGTGATCACAAATCCAACATGGCGGTGACGCGAATTATAAATATTCACATGGATGTTTCTCGCAATTTAACCGTCCGAGTGCAGTGAAACTTGGTACAGTAAATCCTTATACGACTGTTAATCCACTGACATCTAATTTATTTCAATTGTTTCAATAACCACAAGATGGCAGCTGTGCGAAATTTTAAAATCTCCTTGTTACTTCTTGTGTCCTAATCATGCGATTGAAGTTTGAATGCTACACGTACACAATAATCTTCTTTTGGGTAGGCATACTTACTATGACTTCTCAACTGGGTAAGTACTTGTGGAATATTGCTACCCAATTGGATCCCCAGGGGGTTTGCTTTTGAGAGAAACTACCAGACATTAAATCTAAGTGATAAAAAACACCAAGTCAGATTTTCCTTATAATATATTTACCAAGATATTAAGATACAATAACATAAGAAAGGTCATACCAACACAAAGAATTAATACAGTACTAGAAAGGAGGAAACCCAAAAACATTAAAATAATTACCCCTTTCCGATGAACAGAACATATCATCTTAGTTGATATTAAATGGTCAAGATCTTTTCAATAAAACGTAGGAGAAGTTAGTACTTTGACCAAGCATGACGGTCATCAAGAATAATCAGTTAAACACAAAGAAAATATTTTAAATCATTCCCAATCACAAGGGACCTAGATGTTAACGCAGCTGTCGTCATCAAAATCTCAAGATGGAGTTCCCAATATCAGATGTTTTAGACAAAATACAAGTCTAATAATCCATAACCCAAAACAATGAGATTAAGGTTGCCAGGTCAACGATGACCCAAGGAAAAGATAATATATCATAGAGATGTTCACACAGGCTCTTATGGAGCATTCTACTTGAAACGAAGCAGGGGGGAAAACAAATAAACCAGAACGTTAAAATGAAAAACTTAAAACTGCTTCGAATCAAAACAAGAGGTTCGCTGTCATACAACAGATGAAAATCTGGTTCAGCTTAGAAAATAAACACACTCAAAACATAACCCAAGGAGTTTGGAAGACGAAGTATTTATTTGCAAAGATCAGTAAAATCAAAACTCTCACATGAAACATCCAACCTTTTACGCATCACCCAAATCAACCATGTGCTCTGAACCAAACCATGTACGGCTAAGGTACCAACCTCCGAGAGAGAAAATGTTAGGTTATCAAACACATCACACATCTATGCCAACCACACAGGCACATCACATGCAATATAAGGGTTCTAGACTCATTTGACAAATCAAAGAAACTAAAAAATTATTAAGAAGTAAGACCCATTATATTACCAAATTCATACCAACATATAAACACACTTCCTTTCACACGACCTTTTCATACATACTGATCTTATTCAATAACGGCTTTGTCAACCATTACATGCAAAGACACGTACCTTTTCCTGTCGGCCTCGGTCACTAAATCATATTTAAAATATAACATGCTTATTAAAGAAAACGTGATTTTTCCAAGACGTCAATACAACTTTTCCATTAGATGGTCGTGGGAAAACAGGCAGTTTTCCAGCCGAGTCCGGAGACTGGCTTAAGAAAGATCCCGCGATGAAAATCCTACATCCTTCTTCTTAGATGTCAAGATGGGTAATAATGGAGTTTATAACAAAGTCTTGTTTGGTTACCAGGACGACATATTCTTTAGGTAATCTCCAACCCAGACGATGATCACTGGCAAGATCACAATCCAGCCCGCGCCATCTAGCGTAATACTAATCAAAACAACGGAACAGCTTCACAAGATATCCGCCAGGAAGAGCGCGAGTCTAAGTAATGGCATAGACTCCGTAAGTTTCCAAACTTGTCACATAGATGGGGCGACGAGTTACTTCTTTTGAAGTAGAGTACATACCAGAGATACATTTAAAATGTAGTCAAAAATACAAATGTCACAAGAATTAGTCGGAATCAGTCAGCTAGTTTAAGAAGTAATGTTACAATGACTAGCAAAGTCTATGTCCACATACCTTTCATATTCAGAGTATTCACTGAACACCTTTGAAATAGGTTCCAGACGTTGGTTTTGCGCACCGTCACTTCAGCGGAACTTTCAATAATACGGCAACACTGTCTGATCTACTGTCGTCTCAACGGCGTGTGGGATTATATCATCAACACTATGCTGAATCATATATCGTAGAAGAAGTCACATGACAAGTAACACGATGAGTATCATAAGGTGTAACCTCGAAGATTAACATGCCTCTGCTATCCAAACCTCACTTTATATAGGCCTCCAAGGTCAAGAATCGACTCTCGCGGCGACATTACGTAATGGGATACGCTTCATTCTCTTGGCTCTCGTACCAGTAAGTTGTAGAATACGTCTCCTAAGAAATGGAAGTTCTTTAAACACACTGGGTATGAACGTAAATCAGTACTCTAGTTTACTTATGCCGTCGATATCCATACATAAGTGAAACAAGTGCATTACACAAATACATTTCCTGGCAAACTCCAGGACCACGCGCTAAGTTCAAATATGGCAGGTAAACATCCAGCAGCGACCTTGGCTTTACCTCTGCGCGCTGAATTCAAACCGTATCTCGCGCCAGTCTTCTCGCTACCTCTCATCAGGGCACAGTACAAATGCAAGAGGAATAGGTAACTTACAGTTGTTATGAAAGGATGGTTGGAGGACATAAACTCTAGGGGATAGCCATGTGATAAACGGATTGGTCCGGAATTAGGTTGTGGTAGTTATTTGGAGGTGGAATGATTACCTCAAGAATTGGTTACTTTTGTGGGCAGTATTAAATCAGTGTTTAGACTGATCATTTATACAAGAAAAGTGTATTCCTTTCACTTAGCATATATGCCGTCTGTGTAAAACCTCACCTCAGTTTTGCGTGAGCATATACCTATTTACTTAAACAAGTGCGTCGGTTTATGCATGAAGTGAAATCTCTAACTCAATGTCATCACTTTTGGAATATAGTGCCAGGTTTGACAAACATCTGACATACTTAGGTCAGATATTTTGAATCATTGTATGTTACATATGGGTAACAATGTACAAACTGTGCGTATGTTGCAGTCAAAGCACAGGTCAAAATGATATGAAACTAATGTGAATGAGTGGGTTTAAGGCGTTGGGTGGAAAATTGTTTATTAAATGCTCCAAGCTACAGTACGAGGATATTCAAGAATCCTGTAGTGGTGAGCCAAAAGTTAGGTAAATATGCACTCAGTGGTGTTGTACATCTGGAAGGGTTACCACTTTCTCTAGATGACAACAATCCACCTCTATATTTAGTATCTGATGTTTTCTTGGAACATGAAGGTGATTACTCATCTCCACATAATGTATGTAACCCTTAATAATGGTAACCATTCATCCGTGAGGTATTCAGCAATGAAGTATAAGCCATGTGGTTTTGAAATCACATGACAGCATGTCCAAAATACCCACCATAATCCATATAACCAGTATGGCTATTCTGTAGGGCATTTAATATGGGATATTCTGTTACGTGTACGTGCATATACTTTGTTTGTCCGCTGATAATGTCTTATCGTCGCACAGCCATGCTGATAAAGCGACACAATGTGGTTGAAAACAAGTAGAACACTCGCACTGGATGTATTTGTCAGCACACAATTTCTGTACCCATTCAATAATTTCAGTTATTGATCTGGCATAGCGTTTGTCAACCAATATGAGTCTGTGGAAAAAATACCCATTCACTTGACTAATTACTTGTTTTGAAATTGATATGGATTACATATTTATCTAGGAAAGCTAGGACTTCAAATAGCCCGATATGACACACCATTTTGTCTTTGTAATATTATAGCAATATTAAAATATTCAAACAGTATGAAAAACATAACATTGGAGATTAGAAGCGAAGTCAATTCCGAGTAATTGATATGAAATTTCCAGGTTGTGATAATAAGGAAAGTTGCTCCAATTATCTTTTCATAAGTAAGATCTCTGGATTTGAAAAGTATTATTCACATTTCTCAGATAATTCAACATAATTAAGAACGCACTGAAGTATATTAATACCAATGATTTCAGGATGATTTGTCCTGAAACCTTCTATCCTGATGTAAGGAAGATTTACGCATTGTGTAACACTGGAGAACGTTGTACTAATACTGTATCTGGAAGAAATATTACGATGAAACAAAATATGAAGCCGAATCAGCTAACCTATTGTGACGTGAAGTCTAATTCATGTAGTGTATGTGGAGCCAAGTTTGCTAGGACAGAATCTTTGAAGATACACATGTTAATGCACAATGGTACGAAGCCATTTCCATGTACAATATGCGACGCCAAGTTTGCTGCTGCAAAGTTTTTGAAAGGCCATATGGTAACCCATAGCAGTGAAAAACCATACGCTTGTAGCATTTGCGAGGACAAGTTTTCACGGAAAGGGCATTTGAAGCGGCATATGTTTAAGCATAGTGGTCAGAAGCCGTATTCATGTATAATATGCAAAACGAAGTTTGCACAGTGTGAATACCTGAAGAAACACATGCTAACCCACAGTGGCGTGAGGGCATACTCGTGTAGCATATGTGGATCCAAGTTCTCTCAGAAGGGGCATTTGATAACTCACATGTTAACCCATAGCGGTGAGAAGCCTCATTCATGTACCGTATGTGACGCCAAATTTACTGTGAGTGGAGGTTTGAAAAGACACATGAAAACTCATAGCGGCGAGAAGTCTTACGCATGTACCCTATGTAAAGCCAAGTTTGCTCGATCGCAAACTTTGAAGTCACACATGTTAATTCACAGCGGTAAGAAGTCATATTCGTGTGCATTATGCGAAGCCAAATTTGCTCTGAGAGGAACTTTGAAAACGCACATGTTAATCCATAGCAGCGAAACGCCTTACTCATGTACCTTATGTGAGGCCAAATTTGCTCTGAGTGGGCGTTTGAAGACACACATGCTAACACACAGCGGATTGAAGCCATTCGCCTTACCGTAAGCGAATCCAAATTTGCTCTGAAATGGGATTTGGAGACGCATATCTTAACGCATAGTGGCGATAACCCATAAACATGTAGCTTATACCAACCTCAGTCAGCGCTGGGTGGTCACCCAAATGAATATATGTCAACTGCCAACCCATGGCGGTGAGAAGGCATACTCTTGGGTATATGTGAAGCCAAATCTCACGAAGGAGCAGTTTGAAGTCACATGTTAATCCGTTGATGCGATATTGATGTAGTATTAGTAAAGCCATGTTTCGTTTGGCTAAAGACTTGGAAGATGCTTAACTTTAATTCATAGTGGTGTAAACCCGAATTTGCTCACATTGGAAATTTGAAAAAACACATAACTTATAACAGGAAGCCACATTCATGTTTAACATGAAGTAACTTTTGTCAGAGAGAAAGGGTAAAGATATATTTTAATCCATGATAGCGATCTCGTGTAGTGCATGGGAAACTAAATTTGTTCAGAGAAGATGTTTGAAAAAGTCATATATTAGCCAATAATCGCGACAATTCATGTGGTATGCCATAATTCGAGTAATACTTTAGGAGCGGTATTTGCTCTAACGATTGGTCTGGTCAGACATTTTCATGCAAAATAAAATGCGTCAATTTTTGAATATTCAAAATATTTGCTTTTGAGGCTGAATTTGGTGTGTAAACATTTGTCAACAATTCACTTCAAAAATGTAAATATACACAAAACCAATCAATGTGTGCTTACTTATTAATATTTCTAAAAGATTTTTTTCCAAAAAAAATATCCTGAGGTGAAAACATTTATATTAGTAGCCAGTTACAAAGCGAGTTGGAAGGATAATTACAATTTACTTAGGGGCAATGTTGATGTAGGAATTTTGGGAAATGATATATGATACTTGCCGATTTTGCCTTATGTTAATCGGAGAAATGTTACTTGGTAGATAACAGACGATGATAAATAGAAAGCTGATTTCGGATATGTGTCGATGGTTGTAAATTAATATGATAAGTCAATAGAGCCCTATTCTTTATTATCATTACGGGAAAATGACCTGAATGTTACGTCCATTTTACTGTACTACTTATCACTCCCACTACCACCACCAACACAAAAAGTTATATTTTTATATCATAATTTTTTCTGTTAGTTTATTTTCTGATTTAATTAGCCTTTTCTCGAGTGCCAAAAGGCCGTTATCACCTACCTACCTACCTACCTACCAACATAAGGTAAAGATTGAAAATCTCCCGTAAAAGTAGCGGCATCAGAGCTATAAAATTAGATCCCAATTCACTTCGGTTTTGGTACTCTCAAGGCAATAATAATTAAATAAATGTATGCATTAAATGCATAATCATCTAGACCTCCTCGTAGATTAGCGGCTAACATTCTCGGCTCTTGTCTTGGTGGTCCGAGTTTGAACCCCAGCTCTACCATGAAATTTTAATTCTGGTCTGGGGGCTGGAACTGGGTACACTGTAACTCTCTAGGGAAAACTTGGAAGTGGCATTCCGTGTTTTCCCACATCCACTGCAATCAAATGCCATGATAGTTCCTAACTGAAGGCCACAGCAGCTTCCTCTCCAATCCTCATCTGAATTACAAATACACACACTACTACTACAGCCATGAAAGTAACACAGTTTATAAGATGAATTCCATACACACCAAACATCATGGGGCTACATGGCCATGATGTCGCAAAGCCTCTAAATCAATCAACAACAACAAAAATAATTTGAGCTCACTTAATCTTAATACTAAGTTTCGTGCTGATATCGCCAGCCGTTGCGACGTTATGCCGCATGCCCTCTTAGACAATGTGGACTATTTCATTTTTAAATTTAATTCCCTACAACGACCCCTGTTAAATAAAATACGGTCTCTGTTTTTATGGCGTTCAGATTCCTAATGTTATTTTTTGTTTTAGATAATAAATGGAATGACATGGCCTCTTAGAGACATACCGGTAGATGGAAACTTCGCAGTCACGTCGTGAGCTACTGTTGCCATGGCGATAGCTTTGCTATTCCTTCATCAATTTATTTTTTGAGTTAATTAGCCTTTTCTCGAGTGTTAAGAGGCCGAAATCAAAAGGATGAGAAAGACTATCAAAAATCCATGTAGCCAGCGGTTTCTTCCGGGTCCTGAACTATGTGTATGCAAAATTTGGTTGAGATTGATGGAACGGTGTAGATTTGTATACGGAACAAATATATCCACACACATACCAAACATACAGACTTTCACTTGTATATATACGATATATAACCATTCAAAATCTCAGTCGAGTTCGCTAAAGGGCAAAATCGCACCCGTTGGAAATAAGGGGCTTTATTTTTCGAAAGAGTGAAATATTTCTGTAACTTTCTTGGTATGTAAAAACTCGAAACCATTAAAAATTCGTACTTTTCTTCCGATAGGGGCCAAAAACGTATCCCAGTGAAGGATTTTGATAGCACCCCTCATTGACCGCAGTGGTTGGGAAAATGGCTGTTTGAGAGGAAAATAATCAAACATCCTTTAATATTCACAGTATGAAAACCATTTAAAATGGTCAAAAGCCCTCAAGCATTTCCTGAAACCTTTGTCTGAAAGAGGTTTTGCTATGACCCATCTTTACGCCAAGAGCAAAATTCTTTCGGAATTGTACGATGATGGGGGCTTCTCGTATGCTAAACACGTTTGTAGGTATAGAATAATTGGTAAATTTAGTGAATTCAAAATAGTTTTCTTTGCCCATTTAAATATACCTCCGCCTTCCATTGTGCCCATCGGGATTGTTATGTATTCTTTAAGTTATCTTTACATTTCCACATGGCACGTTTTTAATGCCCTCGGGAACGCTAACAGTATGCATTTATAAATTAAGACGCATTAGTCATGGTGAAATAGCAAAAAGACGGCCGGATGCCTTTCCCGAAGCCCACTTCAGCATATGGAAGAAGGACATTTGGACAAACCACCGCTGATGCAGATATCTCCTTAGAGCAGTAGTTCCCAACCTTAACCAGCTGACGCCCCCCTTTTCAGATACGGGTGGTCATCGCCCCCTCGCTTTTCGATAAACTGACGTGGAGGATACAGACGTAACCGATTAACACTACATAATCGAATAATTATATATGAAAAAATAATATGAAGTACGCGCTTTATATCTATTACATACTAACTTCATTTAGCAAAATACCAAGAACACACTTTTACAATAAATCCTTAAATTAGTCAACAAATGCCAGTGAGAGGGTTGACACTGTTTTCTCTTGATAAGATTCGGAATGATTGGTTTGATATTTGACAGACCACGACGGAGATCACTTCCAACATCAAGCCGACAACGCTGCTTTGTTTTTAAGACACTCAGCGTTGAAAATCCTGACTCGCATAAATATGTCGTTGAAAATAGGACAATGATACGTAATGCAACTTTGGCTATTTCAGGATATACTGCAAGACAGTTTACCCAAACGTCACCCAGTCCTAATATTTTGGTGTCATCTCTCAGGCTTCATTTTGCTCCTTACAACACAGCAAATATTAGCTTATTTCAACTCCAACCTCGCGGCTCCGCAGAGGTTTGTGCCGACAGTTGGCAAGGACCAGTGCTTTTGAACGATTGACTTGGAGGGATTCGAAAAATGTTTATTATAGAAAATTGTAATATTCCAGTTTTAAAAATATTTAATTCGGATATCACTTCACCCCCCCCCCCCCCCCTCCGTCCCCCCTCCCCCGCCCTCACCTGATAAACTCCACGGGCCCCAGGTTGGGAATCCCTGCGTTAGTGGATGAGATAGACATACTTCTAATGCTTGAAGCAATTCTTTCAGTGTTTTCTCTGCAAACTGTCTACTCGTGCGCTACCTACTGTTGAGTTAAATGGATTTAGTGAGCCAGAAACCTTCCCTGGAGTGTACTCAACAACTCACCACAGTTTCATCGCAATCGGATGAATGGTATATGGACGCATACGGGATTTTGTTTAAATGATTCGCGCGCCGTCGTTCATTTGTTGAATCAACTCGTACGTTACCCTTCGTAAAATGGATTTACTAAGCCATAACCCTTCCCGGGAGTTTATACAACAACTCACCCAAGTCTTATCGCAACCGGATGATTGATATATGAACGCATATGGGACTTTGTTGAAACGATTCGCGCACCGTCGCTCATTTGTCAATCTACTCGTGCGCTACCTATTGTAAAATGGATATACTAAGCCAGAAACTTTTCCTGGAGTGTACACAATTCACCCAAGTCTCATCGCAATCGAATGAATGGTAAATGAACGCATACGGGATTTCGTTGAAACGATTCGTGCGCCGTCGCTCATTTGTTTATTCTACTCGTTTACTACCTATTGTTAAGTTCATTTACAAAGTCAGGAAACTTTCCTGGAGGGTACACATTACACCTAAGTTTCATCGCAATCGGATGATTGATAAATGAACGCATACGGGACTTCGTTGAATCGATTCATTCCTTGAATCTACTCGTGCGCTACCTATTGTTAAGTGGATTTACTAAGAAACCAGAAGCCTTTCCTGGAGTGTAGAAAACAATTCACCAACGTTTCATCCCGATCGGAAGAATGGTATATGAACGCATACTGATTGTAACGATTCGCGCGCCGTCGCTCATTTGTTTAATCTTCTCGTGCGCTACCTATTGTAAAAAGTATTTACAAAGCCAGAAACCTTCAGTCATCGCAATCGGATGAATGGTATATTAACGCATAGGAGACATACATACCTAGGTACACACATTTTATATATTAAATTAATTGGTATTCTGCCCGAAGGCAGGTCCGCCTCCGAAGAGGCTACCCCCAGCCGAAGTTTAATCGCGGTAGGGTGACCAGGGCCTTCCCGCTCCTCCTTATGTTGGCCTAGAACCGGCATACCATCCAAGTTACGACTGCGCCCAATGTTGCTTAACTCCGGAGTTCTCATGGGATCGGGTGTTTCAACACGGCTAGGCCGTCTGCCGATTGTATATTTATATATTGTAAGAAATACGCACTGAATCTAATTATACTGGTAATTATAAAACAAAAACTACATAAAACACAAATAAAAAGAAATAAGTTTTACATTTTCTTGCCCCGTCTGCTCGGGCGAGAGCCAAGCATCTAGATTACTCGCCGATGTACCACATTGACCTAAGAAGTCGACAAAAGGCACAAGAAGTACCGTAATAATTGGAAATAAGGAAAATCTTTAACATAATATAACATATAAGCTTATCATTTGGGCAGATGACCTCACTGTTCCTCCCTTTAATACGCAATCATCAACATATAATACTACAACCAGCAATCAATTATACTCGACAATGAGTTATAACTATACCCATCCATTTAGGAGAAAGTAGGCTATAAGTTCTTTACTTAACATTTAGTTTAAAAATATTTTAATATCAAGTTTTATTTCACATACTAAAGTATGGTAGTAACAAAAATTGTATCATGTTATATATTTAGCGTATGGCACATTAAAATATTAAATTCTCACATGAGACTTGATATATGTTTCTGCTAATAAAGAACAACTATCTACATAAATATTCAAGTTCTTTGTGTAGCATACAGCGTCCGTTGTTGCTGCTAAAAAGTCCTTGAAGTCTCCACAATGCGCATGGATCGGGCACTGGATCATTAAGTGATTAGGTATCTGTTTCCCAGCACCACTGTCACATTTAGGAGAAGAGACTTTTCCCCACTTATGAAGCGCATCTTCCATGGCCAGTGCGGATACGATTGAGGGTGTCCACACAGCACGAGGTTGATCAAATCCTGATGGATTTCTCAATATAAAGGATATGTTACGACATCGATCAGGGCAGTGTTGTTGCCATTTTTGGTTCCAGGAGAGGGGAATGTCGAACTTCTCTTCTGACAGAATTCTGGTTGTGGAAATAGAGAGTGTTTTCGCTCCACATAGGCTGCATCGTTTAACTAAGGCAGCTGAGTATTATCCATTATCTTCTGATATTATTGTACGAGAGGACTCTTCCTTCTAGCATTAGGCGGTGGGATATGACTCAGAATGGGCAGCCAGTTAGTGGGAGCCGATCGTAACTAACACAGTAATACGCATGGTTTCCTTTACCTGCGTGTCGAATTTCTGTGTGTAAGCGCTGTTTATCCACATTGATGCGCAGTATTCTTCTGCTGAATAAACCAATCCCAGAGCTGAAGTTCTTAGTGTGTCTGCTGATGATCCCCAACCAGTACAACACAATTTATGCAAGAGGTTGTTCCTACTCCTCAACTTGGCAGCTACCTTCGTAAGATGTTCCTTATAGGAATGTATCCGATCCAAAATAATCCCTAGATATCCATCTCCCTCGAGCTGCCTGGTCCCGTCTGAAAAGAATTCGATGTGGCACTGCTTGAACTAGAGCAGCCTTACATCAGTGGGGTTGGATAGACTCGCTTCGTTGTGAATGTGAATACGAAGTGCAAAACATCAAGCACAGGAATACCCTATATGTGTACTCTAGGACCTTAGAAGAGCTCCACAAGCTCTTGAATGGGTTCAAGACCTGACAGCCCATATATGAAGGCTCCTATTGCTGTAATTGTTTATTTCAAAATTTATATATAATAATTACTGTCTTGTATGCATCATACGCTAAATAGTTAATATCATTAATTTTGGTTAAAAAATTCAATTTACTGACCAATATTACTCACAGCCAACACACACGTAATTTTTTAAACACTTTCTATACATCATCGGTGGTCATCTTTTATAATATCACGATCCGCAACACTTCCCTGATCATCAAAAGTTAAAATGGGTAATTATGATCATATTCGTTTCACTCTTTTCGCAAAATTTCCATAAATTCCACACGACAAAATTGGCTTAAGAATGATTGTCATTATATATATTGTAATTATCCTATTAAAGAAAGCTTTCCAATTGGACAACACAAACATTGTGCCCAATGACAATTAGGCGGGAAAACAAGTATTCAATAACCCTTTTCTGAAAGTAATTTTACATGAGATATTTATCACAAAATAACACGCTTTTATGTACAAGAAAGGGTGTCGGGGAGGTACTTAATTAAATGACAAGCTTCGATCGTCGAGCGATCATCTGATACTGGTCACTTATGCTTATATAAGGTACGATGTTTCGTTACACTTTTCCACAAATATATACACAATATTTAGATCACAAATGTTTGTAAAAACGCGTGTAAATTGTCAATCTTATTTACATATACTATTTCTCAGTTGGTATGAAGGACTTCTATGGTTGTTGCATTATTATTAATGTAGTTTACATATGATAACATGTGGTTTATTGTCCTATTATTGTATCTAACATCAGATTTGATGTTGTCTACACTATATATTCCATTTATGATTCTAATTCAACCGTTCCTATTTAAACTGGTGGCCGATTTTAATGTGGCGAATTCACAACAGATAGCATACAATCATTAGAGTTGAATATGGTTATATAAACTTGGCTAGAATTTGATCATGAGTCCTATCGGGCTCCGTAATTGCTTTCTCGTCTCTTCGGAGGGTGATTTAATACTTGTTTCACCTCCCTAATGTAATTGGACGCAATTTGTGTTGAACGACCGGAATCCTTTCTATAATAGAACTACGCAACAACAAAAAATAACTTCTAATACTTCGATATTGTAATTGTTCTCCAAGCCCTCAATGCAGCTCGTAACTTATATGAATATCATTATTGATATCTTAGGTTATCACATTCTTTCATCACCAATCAAGGACTTTGGACCAGGAACAATCCAGTGGCTGGTGAATATCATGAATGGAAGCATCGAGACTCTGCACTTACCAAAGCTGTTGAGGAAAGCTCACGTGTCGCACTGCTAAAACCAGGCAAAGAACAAACTAATGCAAAGAACTTCCGTCCTGTCCCTCTCCTTTGCCACCTATACAAGGCATTTGAAAGGTTGATCCTTGAAAGAATTGCAACATTCATTGATACGTAATGATACGAAATTTTTCATAATAAGGTTTCCTTTTTCACGTTATAATCATAAGTAAAATTCCATGAGTATTTATTAAATTTTTACACCTTAGGCAATAAATAATAATAATTGATGACCGGCCAACTCAAGGTCAAGCTGGATTTAGACCAAGGAAATCATATTGCAGCCAAATTCGGAATTTGACACAGCATATCGAAGAAGGCTATGAGAATGAACGTATCACTTGTGTTGCCCTTTGAGATCTCAGTGCTGCATATGATACAGTGAACCATGAGAAGCTCATAGCCAAGCTGTACAACATCACTAAGGACATGAAACTAACAAATGTCATACGTGGGATGCTCCAGAAAAGAAAATTCTGTGTTACACTTGAAGGGAACTAAAGTCGATGGAGGAACCAGACAAACGAGTTACCTTAAGGCAGTAGGTTATGGCCATTACTATTCAGCATTTATACAAATGACCAGCCAGTTTAGAGGCAAGGCGATTTATTTATGCGGATGACACTGCTATTGATGTACAGGGTAAGAACTTTTAAGAGGTGGAGGGAAAACTATCCACTGCTCTTAAGGCGACACTCCGGAGATAAAAGTCGATATTTTGTTCATTTTGGTGAATTTTTTTATGACTGATATTGAAAGGATAGGGTTTCTTCTTTCTTGTCACAAAGTTATTCCGTTGAATTCAAACAATTTATCACCTTAATAATGCTTTGTTTGTCAGTCTGCACACAGCAGAAATGGGCATGGCATCTGCTGAACTGCTTGTTAGATTATTTATGATGTCATTGTCATGCTTTCATTCAATCAAATCAATAAAAATATCCCTATTCTTTGCAAATACTCATCCCGGGGACGGGCCAACAGCCTCCCCCCCCCCCCCCCTCTCCTCCCCATCCCGCATATATTTCTACAGAATCGAGCTGTAATATCTACCATGTTTCTGAATGAATTTATAAAGCCTGCAAAGGACTAATATTTCAGTAATTGACTCGACTGTCATTGAGCAACATTGTATGCTTGTATTGGTATTCCTGATGTCACTACAATAATGCCAACAACTATAAGTTTTGTTATTCTTGTAAGTTTCTTCTTTCTTGTGAGTTCTGTGGCGGTAGACAGTCTGTTTACTTTTGTGAAGTTCGTGCGCAAGTAACCTCTTGTAGTTGTGTATAAAGATACTAGACAAGCTTCCAGAATTACCAATATTCGTACAGAAGCTGCTAAGAAACAAAAGGAAGGAAAAACATACGGTGCTGGTGACTTCTAGGTAATGGATCAGGAAGATAACGTCACTTGAACCTTGCTTTAATTTTCCCGCCAATTGTAATTTTACATTTAAATCCCATTTTTCTCCCACAATATTCTGCCAAATGTAACAAAATTTGTATGGTATATGTATCACAGCTATATTAGGAAATCTGCGTATGGAATTCTTGAATGCAGAATTCTTCCCAGTAGCAGGGATGTAAAAGTGCAAAATTTTTGAACAAAAAAAAATTACACAAATTTAGTACTATAATATCTCATTGTATAAATTATTTACAGAAAAATCGATACGTAGTGTTTTTAAAGAAGTATTATCTACCTAATTCCAAATTTCCATTAACAAGTCATTTGAAATCTATGAAAAAATGGAATAAAAAATTCCAAAAAAAATTATTTTGAAAAAACTATTAATTGTATATAAAACAAATGTTTGTGATATCTTTACTTTTGTTTGTGCGACATTCCCACAAAGTTTCGTGAACATCCATGCATTAGGTAGGAAGATAACGTCACTTGAACTTTGCTTTAATTTTCCCGCCAATTGTAATTTTACATTTAAATCCCATTTTTATCCCATAATATTCTGCCAAATGTAATAAAATGTGTATGGTATATGTATCATAGCTATATTAGGAAACCTGCGTATGGAATTCTTGATTGCAGAATTCTTCCCAGTAGCAGGGATATAAAAGTCCAAAATGTTTGAACAAAAAAAAAAAATACTCAAATTTAGTACGATAATATCTCATTATATACATTATTTACAGAAAAATCGATACGTAGTGTATTTCAAAGACGTATTATCTACCTAATTCCAAATTTCCATTAACATGTCATTTGAAATCTATGAAAAAATGGAATTAAAAATTCCGAAAATAAAAAATAAAATAAAAAATATTTTGGAAAAACTGTTAATTGTATATGAAACAAATGTTGGTGATATCTCCACTTTTGCTTGGGTGACATTCCCACAAAGTTTCGTGAAAATCCATGCATTAGGTAGGAAGATAATGTTACTTGAACTTTGCTTTAATTTTCCCGCCAATTGTAATTTTACATTTAAATCCCATTTTTCTCCCACATTATTCTGCCAAATGTAACAAAATTTGTATGGTATATGTATCAGAGCTATATTAGGAAACCTGCGTATGGAATTCGTGATTGCAGAATTCTTCCCAGTAGTAGGGATTTAAAAGTCCAAAATTTTTGAACAAAAAAATTACACAAATTTAGTACTATAATATCTCATTATATAAATTATTTACAGAAAAATCGATACGTAGTGTTTTTTAAAGAAATATTATCGACCTAATTCCAAATTTCCATTAACATGACATTTGAAATCTATGAAAAAATGGAATTAAAAATTCCAAAAATAAAAAATAAAATAACATTATTTTGGAAAAACTGTTAATTGTATATGAAACAAATGTTTGTGATATCTCTACTTTAGTTTAGGTGACATTCCCACAAAGTTTCGTGAAAATCCATGCATTAGGTAAACATATCTGTTTATCTCAGGAGTGTCGCCTTAAGAGATTAGACAATTATTACACCCAGAATCACCTGAAGCCTAGCCCGGGAAAGACACAAGTATGCGCAACAGAGAGGCCAGAACGAAGTTGAATGTTGTCTGTAAAGAAGTGACACTCGAAAGCTGTGAAACGCCCCGATATTTGATAATTATGCTTGACCGTACCCTGAGCTTCAGGAAACATTGAAGAGAATTGAAGTGCAAGATCAGCTCAAGGAATAGCATACTGTGGAAGTTGATACGTTCAACAGCTTTGCGTCTTTGCTTCACAGCTGGAGAATATGGATCATCCTTGTGGGAAGCATCTGCGCAAACCATGCAAGTGGACACAGCTCTTAACGAGTTCACCCGTGTTGTCACTAGATGGCTGACATCTAATGCAGAGCAGAAGATCTACCCTCTCGCTGGTATTGCACCTCCAGCTATTCAACGTGATGTGGCAGCAGAGAAAGAGAGACATACGCTTGAGACTGATCCCAGACAATCAATGTTCAACTACAAGGTGAACGCTCCTCACCTAAGAACCAAAAAGAGCTTTATTAAGAGAACAGTACCCGTCGATACCAAACCAGACGTCCTGCGTGTGTCACTCTGGAAACAAATAGTACCCCCCTAAAGAGGAACTGAGCAGTGGTAGTCATTTTCTTTATACCACCTGGAAGTCCTTAAACGGATGAGAACAGGAGTTCCTAAGTGTCGCAGCAACCTTGAATCCGCAAAACCTGCTCACGTGCCAAGGTCTGAATGACACCTGCCACCATGAAGACCTTATAATAAGAGCGAGACGCTACTTTTAGGCGCGGTGTATATTTGCGCGCCGATTCTGGAAATGTGTGCTCCCACGATGCAAATTTCTGCATGAGAGTGTCAATTGATTGTGCTGATTTTTACAAATCGAATGAGATGTGTCTGAAGTCTGTACGACTATTATTTCTATTAATTGCGGAGCGAATTACCCCTTCCACTTGATATTTGGGTAAAACATATAAATACTACGGTCTGTGATTAGACGTGGAGCACTTTTATTCTGAGCGGAGACTCAGACTTCCAGAAACCACGTTATTCTGAGCGGAGACTCAGACTTCCGTTATAACACTTTGAAATACTTTAACATTTGCGAATGCTATGGCAGCATTTAGGACTTCGATAGATAATTGGGTTGCGTGTCGGGCAACTTATGTGATAATAGTGTATGTACTTCAGGTGGAGACTGACCACATATTGTAGGGAAAGTTATTCGGTACTACAATTGAACAGTTGGGCGAATTGAGTAGCTCATTATGCAGTCTAGATTGTAGCCTGAATTTAATAATAATAATAATAATAATAATAACATTATTTCAACAGCAAGATGTTCGTCTCCTGGAAGAGAGAAATGGACCGTGTCGTGTCCTATGATATGATATTTAGCATCATGGGCTAGATATACAGAAGGAGGATAGCAGCAGTGCTGTCACAGCACCGGACAGATCCGGAAAGAGTTGAGTACATAATTAAATTTATTTAATTTTGGTCGGAGCGGGATCATGAACAATGTTGGGAAATTTGTGTTGTAAATAAGATTTGCTTTGCTGTGCGTAAATGTAAATTCGTTTCGCTGACATAACTAATAAATAGCATCACGTGACTTGGTTGTAAATATTAGATATGTTTTTGTATGTTTTTCTTGTGGCTTTAGCCCTTTGCCTTGACTGTAGAGCGCTTGCTTTCATGTTGCTTACGCGCATGAACCTGAGGCGCTATCGAGATTACTTACGGTTGAAACGTTAGATAAGGGTGATAAATGGGACTGATTTAATATAATGGTAGACATGGGGGGAATTTCCCGTATTTTTTGGTTTTATAATTGCCCAGGAAAATGCTAGTATTGTTTTGCTTTGTGCAACTGAGGTTGCCACAGAAGGCAGTCCGCCTATCTGTAGTCATATCTTTGGTAATTTGTTTTAGTTAGATATTCTTGATCTGGAGTACATGTGGGGTAATCTTGGTCAAGCCTAGAGATGTGTGTGTGCTTTGTGTGTTATATTCTTCGATTAGTGAGCAGGACATGGTGATCCATTTTCCGTTGCTACTAATGCTTCAGTATGCGTGCCTGAGGGGCGCATTGCTGATATGTGAATCTTGAGACCCAAGTTGCGTTTGTCAAGAAAATGTTGATTTGTGACGTATTTTGTCTTGCGTTTTCATGAGCCGGGTGGCTACTTAGAATTCAGGCTGAGGCTTGGATATTTGTTGACACACACAAAAGCACGTTGGAGCTTGAACGACCTAAGTACTCAGATCCTTGAATATGATAAGCAGTAGCGTGCGCGCTTCGCATTTCTTTGGCTAATTAGTTAAATGTCTTGCCTGGTAAATTATAATTTGATTTTTGAATTAATTGGGGAGCTGCCCATGCCGTCATCTAATTGTTTTCAGGCCGTATTAATCGAGGTGTTACTTGGAATAGTTTTTATCAGCCTGCTGAGGCAAGTCCTATTTTGTTGTTGCTGTTGCTTGGATTGCAGCCAAGATTTGTAAAGTGTCAATTTAAAGGTCGCAGCGGCGAACCGACTTCCTTGTATGTCACGTGATTGCCTTGTTTTGTTTTTTATGACCTAAGACCGATTGATCGGCTGTCGACAATTTGTAAATATACAAAACGTGTATGTTTGTATTTTATATAAGGGTTATATTATGACAGTGTGTATATTATTATATTAGCCATTTAGTGTTTGTTTCCCTATTATTGTCATGATCTCCAACTCGCAGTACGGGAATTCATGACTTAATCGTTTTATCGAACGGAAGTGAATTCTCGTCACGTACTCACATCTTTCAATGTCCGACAGCGCGCACTTATCACATAAACCTTGTCTTTATGTTTTTATAATCTTGTATTTCATTAATTGTAATTTTCTTTGGATGTGACGTATTGGTACACCTCGGGTTCACAGCTTTCACGGCTGATTGTGTTTTGAGGTAGCTTATTTTGAACTGATGCTTTTAATCAGTTATTTCATTTTGACGGCTGACTTGAGTTGAGGCTGCTTTGGAAAGAAATACGAGTGGGACTTCCCGAGTCCTTGTCCGGGTTTGTTGACATAGTATCAGATGCCGAGAAGTCGCGTGTGGGTTACTGGATCACTCGCAGGTTACTCGTGACAGGCCAATGACCCATGGCACCACTCAAGTGTGGATATTTTTATTGTTTGTCAGAATTTTATTCCGTATTAAATTGTTCATTGTTTTAACCTGTCATATACCTTATTTGTAACTTTATGTTTTTTATGAATCCAGGAATTTGTAAGAAGCACGTTCTCCTCATACTACTTTTTATGGACCGATCACGACCCCGAATGTCAGTCTTGTGTAGTGCTTCTTTTCCTAAGGGTACATAATACGAACAATGTCGCCGAGCATCGTGGGGCATGAGGATAAACCCGACAGAGCTTTCGAGGCGATTTTTTAATGTATTTGGTACAAAGGCGCAAAATGTCAAAACTGTGGAAAGCAATATGGAATGCTAGACCAGTGGAAACATTTTGTACTTGCAATTAGATCACCGGATGTGATAATTTTATTAAAGTAATTAAAGCGATGTGTTACCGCTATGAATTGTGTTGCTAAGTAAAATCATGGAGTTTGTGTAAAATATAAATATGGAACATAGTAGCTGAATTGAGATTGTATGGTAACATATTAGACCATATGTGCCAGGCGCCCATACTAGTAAAATTAGATTTGTTTAGCAAACCAAACTCCAAATATATATGACAGAAATGTTACACATTAAAACTGATTAATATTTGATTAGTTAGTTGTGTTTATTCTGAAGTAAGGCTAGAATTTGATACGGAATTGAGGGGTAAAGAAATTATTATTAATAATAATAATAATAATACTCAATGACGCTATTGCTTTGGGGATAAATGTAAATGAATTGAGTAATTAAAGGGATAACTTGCGTTCGTTTATGTGTATGTGCGTGTGTGCTATATTGACAGTACCTATGTCATCGTCCTGTATTTCTCCTGTGAATTTGATATATTTTGTGTGGGAAGATGGCGTCGATTGATGAGATAAGAGCGGTGATTGAACAAGCAGCAGCCCGTACCCAAAAACAGTTATCTGAGTTAAGAAGCGAAATGACGAACGAAATTAGCGAAGCTAGTAAGAAACAGTCGAGTGAGTTAGCGGAGGCTAGTAAGAAACAGTCGAGTGAGCTAGAGGAAGTCAGTAAGAAACAGTCTAGTGAGTTAGCGGAGGCGAATGAAAAACAATCACAAAAAATTGAGACAGTTGAATACTATCAGTGCGGAAAACACCGAACAGATGACACTTCTCGAAGAACGGAACACAGCGTAACTAACAGCACTCTCAGTAGAACTAAATGACTACACTAAACAGCAATTGACACTATTAGCTCGCGATGTTGAAAATAATAATCAGAAACAGTTTGAAGAAATTAAGAAAGTTGAGGACACATTTAGCAGCAAACTCAAGAATCTGGATGATGTTGTTATGGCTAAGTTAAACAAAATCGAAGAAGCATGTTCAACAAACACGTCAGAACTAAAATTGGCACAGGGTTGATTAGAGGAAAAATTTGACAAATTTGAAGAAGGAGCGCAGGTGGTACAAGGTCAAATTGAAACAATGGACGGAAGTATTAATGTCTTGGTTAAAGAATTGAGTTAGCTAGAAATCAAATCAGGTGAACGATGGAAATAATTAGAGGACGAACAGCAGGAGTTAAAACATACCATTGAAGTTAATAACAATTCTGTATTAGCGAGATTATCAACCATAGAAACCAATCAAGCAGGGAGTAATGAAGACATGGATAAAATACTCGATAGGATGAAGGATACTATCAGGAAAGACTGGAGTAAAATGACTGCTGAGTCCAAGGATGAAAAATTAATGATCATGAAAAGGCTAGGGGAAAATTGTACTAGGATTCAGGCGATAGAAGAGAACATTAAATTAAAATTTCAAGAACAGAATGATCGTCTCGTTAAAAGCGAATTGAAATCCATGGAAAGAGGAACAATACTTGCTTCATTGTTGGATAAGAATCAAGAGAACAGTCTGGACTGAGAAGTGACGTCAAATAACTCATAGAATCGCAGGAGCCATGGTACAATAAACACACAGCTATTCAAAAATTACGAAGGTCGAGCATCAACACCGCAGGTGGGTAAACTACCTACCCAAGTAGTGCAAATTATTAGAGCGAATGAATTCCGTCCCAATACATTCATCCCAGATACAGGAACTACTCCTAAATCTTTCCTTGAAGAATTAGACGACTTCTTTTTGGATCAAAATCTAAGCCCTGAGCGACAGCTGAGAATGGTAGAAAGGTATCTTGGGGGTGCGGCCCTTATCGGGTTCATGAGCTTCCGCTATACATTTGAGACAATGGCAGGTTTCAAGGAAGCGTTCATAAAGACATTTTGGAGTGGGAGCCATCAGCAAAATTTGAGACTACACTTATACGCAAGAAAATACCAAAGTTCACCGCAGACCGAGTTTTCAGAGTATTTTACCAGACAAATGTTAAATTTGCGCGATTTGGATAACCCGCCGAATGAACAGGACATGATTACAACCATAAGCAGGCAACTTCCCGTTAACGCGCAGCAATTCTTAGCCGCCGCTAACGTAAGTACGTCTATCGAGGCGGAAGAATTATTACGTTATCTCGATGAAACGAATAATCATTTTCACGGGAGGGACAAGAGACAGGTTGAAATCGTCAACACGGCCGAGGTCATTAAGCCGCAGGTGACACAAACCAAGACTCAAGGGACCACTACTGGGAATAACCCGAGACGAGGTAATGAGGAAAGAGGTGAGAGGTGATTCCAGCCACGATTCAATGAAAACCAGAGAGATAGATATTATAATGACGGGAGATACAATCAGAAAAGATATCAACAAGAGCGTTTTATGGAAGACAGGAGGCACCATATCGAAGAGGAAACTATGATAACAGATATAATCAAGGATGGCAAGGAAGACGGTACGATGATCGAGCCGGCGGAAGGAACCAACGGTACCATGAAAAATCCGAACCACAGGATGAACATCGAAACTGGAACAAGAGATATGAGGATTCGCAGCGTTATTTGGACGAGTTGCACACAGCTGGGTGGGGGGGGGGAGAAAAAGACCGCTGGGAAAGCGCAATGGACAAGCGCAGGAATCCAGACACTCACATGGAGGAAGACGGAGCGCAAAGCTTCTTAATGCAGCAAGAACGTCAGGAGAAGGGTCGGCCACATCAAAATGGGGCCCACATGATAAAAAAACATAAATTGATAAACGAGATAGCCTGAGGAATGAATGGTATTCGGCAGAAGATGGATGGATTGTAGCCGACATTACGGAGGGGATAGCTAGACCGGAGGATTGTTTTGAGGAGATCATAAAACTACAGAACGATACCTTGACACAGTTGCCTGTAATTTATGCACGAATTGGCGGATTAGGGGTCAAATGCCTGGTTGATACTGGTGCTCAGATCAGTCTAGTATCTGAGGCCTTAGTACGAGAGATAGGGCGGAATTATGATGTAACTATAATTCTAGTCCCTCAGATGAAAGTACGTGGCGTTATTCCTGAGCGCACCGTGACTTGTAAAACACAGGCATATTTAGAACTGGAAATTCTGGAGCACACTTTTGCCCAGACTTTCGTGATTTTGCCGAAGCTAAATTTCAATATCATTCTTGGATCAAATTTCATATGTGCCTATCAAGCAGTTATCGACTTATACCAAAACACGGTCAGCTTTAAGAATATAGATGAAATGAGGAAAGTTGGGCTAAATATGGATGGAGTAACAACAGGAAATGAGGCGAGCACCTGGTTGCTAGAGGCTATTAACGAGGAGACAGAGGAACAATTAATGGATTTGGACACTGATGACGTCACTGCTGCTATCATCGAACTGGAAGAATAGAAGAAGAAGAAGAAGTCATCGAGATAAGGGCATTGTTGGCTGAAGGAGATGACAACACGGACGACTTCGAAGAACAACTACAGGAGCGGCTAGAAGGAGTTCAATTAAGGGGTGCAGAGAAGGAGAGACTTGAAAATATACTCAGAAAACATCGAGAGGTTTTTGATACTGTGCCTGGGAAGATCTTAAATTTTAAATATTCTATGCAAGTGGATGATTGGTCCCCATTTCGAAGCAGATTGTATCCAATACCAGAAAAACACCATAATCAAGTCAGATAATTGAAGGGATGCTACAAGCGGGAGTTATACGGAAGACACCCACACCTTTTCTTAATGCAATTTTGGCTGTTGCCAAACCCAATGGTTCTATAAGGCTCTGCTTAGACGCAAGAATGCTCAATATCTGATTGTTGCCAGAATATGGCCAAGCACCGTTAATACGTGACGTATTAAAAGGTTTTAGAGGAAAAAGCATATACTCGAGTGTGGATTTGACCGCAAGTTTTCACCATATTGAGTTAGATGAGAAATTCCAATTGTTGACAGGTTTCTTGTTCGACAATCAGACTTTCACGTTCTGTAGAATGCCTTTTGGGGTCAAAACAGCTGGTTGTGCCCTAATAAGAGCTCTAGACTGTAACCTAACTGATGAGGTTAAAGAGATGACTGTCAGGTATATTGACGACATATTGTTGGCCGCTAACAATGTTGAAGAACATATGAATAATTTGGATAAATTATTGGAAAACCTTCGTACTTCAAACTTCAAAATCTACCTCAAGAAGTCTCATTTCTTCAGGGACGAGATACTGTATTTAGGCCATGCAATACATAAAGATGGTGTGAGACCGAACCCTGTCAAAATTGAAGCAATTAAGAATTTACCCACACCAACCAGGGTGAAACATGTTTGTGCTTTTCTTCGAGTTACGGGATTTTTCAAGGAAAATTGCCCGGTGTACACTGAGACGGTAGCACCTATGCAGGAACTCCTCAAGAAGCATAATAAGTGGCGTTGGAATGACAGTTGTGAGAAGTCCTTCCAAGCTACAAAACTCCTACGGCAAAATTGTATTAAATTAGGCTACCCAGATTTTAGTCGCAAGATTGTCATTCAAGCTGACGCTTCGTTTATAGGCATTGGAGCCATGTTATACCAGGAAGATCCGAGTAACCTTCAGAACCGGTCTTACCTAGCATTTGTAAGTCGCAAGTTACGTAAACACGAACGTAATTACACTGTCACAGAGCTGGAGCTTCTGGCTATACTTCACGCTCTGTAGCAGTGAATAAAGATAATATTTGGTTACACCATAACGATAAGAACGGATCACAAAGCTCTTACGTTCTTATTCAAAACTACTATGCTCAGTGAACGGATTACCAGATGGTCGATTTATATCCATGAATTTGACATCGAGATCGAGCATTGCCCTGGCAAATTGAATGTTACAATGGACGCTTTAAGCAGGAACCTTGAAGCGGAAGTTGAAGAGGAAGCTGTAATAAATCACATTGAATTGACTGACAAGGAACACAGATTTCTGGATGAATTGAGGGAATTACCAAGAGAACAAGAGGCTGAACCTTGGAAGCTACATATGATACGATTCTTTAAAGGAGAACTACAGGCAGGAACACCAGAACACCGAGAAGCTTTACAGAAGGAAGGAAAATACATGTACTTGAACGGCCTACTACTCAAATTTGTAGATGAGGGACATTCGAAATTACGAATTATGGTACCAGATCATTTCAGCGTGGTGGGTAGATTATTAGCTTGGGAATAACCTAACCCCCAAGGGAAGATGATGAAGAAAAAGAAGTGGGTTTCGGACTGGAGAAAAAGGATGGAGAAATAGGACAACAGTCCAACAGAAGTTATAATTTTAACTTTAAGTATACTCAAAGGCAGCTGCCACTGCAAATCCGCTTTCCGATACCTAAATTGGGTAGGGACCTGGGTGAAGCTAACAGGAAACGCAGCTGGAACTTGGGCTATTCGCAAGAAAGCTGCTATAGCGTATTCCCTCTCAAGCATAAATATACCTACTATGGGGAAGGGAGGTGATCTGGCAAGACAAAGAGTAAAAGATTTATTGAGTATCAGTTCAAAGGAGTTAGTTTCTAAACAAGTATTTTGAAGAATACAAATAATTTGAATCAGCCGTGATATTTTAGTTCTTGAAATTGTAGAATTTCTAAAGAGCGACCGAATGCTTCCAAGAAGGATAGGGATAAAGCAATTATACCCTTGGGAATAATTTTGGTAAAAGTACCAATAGTTGTATTTAGAAATGACTAAGTTTTAACCCAGCAAGGCGCCGACTAAAAGTTTAGACAATGAGAAACACTTAAATTTTGAAAAACCAACCATAAGTGGTAGAGAGAATCTCCACAAGCAGGAAGCTGGCGTAGCGAGCTATGCTTGCCTTACAGGCCAGTTAGAATTAGCTATCAAAGCTAAGAGAGACTTTAATAAGTTAATAACTAAGAGTTCTTGCTCAAATGCAACAAGTAGTGAAAACCTTATCAATGGATTTATTTTTATTAAAGAGGGCATAAACCTAGGAAGAGACAGGGAAGAGAGGATCTTGCCTAACCGTTATTTCAGAGAAATTATAGAGCAAAAGAACAAATCTTAATTTATTTAACAATGTAAAAAGAAGTAGTTTATGTAACAAATATATAATTTTGATTTTGTAAACGATTGGGGTCGCAGACCTCCTAAATCATTTGAAGCTTGCACCAGGAAATTGACAATTTTTGGGTTTTAATCCTTTTATATGCTTTAAAATCTTCGTAAGATTTTGAAATAGCTAATATTAATAAATATAAAATTTTAAGATAATTAACGTAATTAGGGTTAAACAATAAATCAAGTAAGTAGTAGGGCTAAGCCGGTCCTGGATAGATTTCAAGGTCATCCATGGTTTCTCGTGGTCACGTGCCCCCCCAGGCGTTCCCTGGGGGGGCTTGGCGGAGGGGGGGAAGGAGGGGGAGGGGAGGGGGAGGGAGGGGAGGGGAAGGTCTGGCTTGGAAGCAGACCCAGTTGTTAGCCGACCTGTGTTGGCCAGCCAACTGACTGAGCTGGCTGGTGTGCATTGCCTATATAGCTTGTGGATGGAAGTGGGGGAGGGGACTGGTTCGGGAGACTGTCGAAGGTAGCCGAATGTGACCGAGTGTAACTTAGAGTAGTAGAACAATGCGATGGCCGGGGCTGTAGGTATCAATCAATAAAGACCTAATAATAATAAATATTCCATTAAGCATGGTTACGAATATGAATAATATGAAATACTAAATGTCCCCTAGAGATCTATGTATGGTAAAAATGTAGAGGTATATGGACTGTTGTTAACCCATGACGAGCTGTCGTGTGAGGGATTCGAACCCTCGCTTCCTGTTGAGGAAATTCGAACTTAAGTCGAACGCCTTAGACCGCTCGGCTCGGGCGACTGTCGAAGGTAGCCGAATGTGACCGAGTGTAACTTAGAGTAGTAGAACAATGCGATGGCCGGGGCTGTAGGTATCAATCAATAAAGACCTAATAATAATAAATATCTCAATGGTTGTGAGCCCTGGGGGCGAGCGGCTATTTTTGGGTGCTGTTTGTGGGTCCCTGTGCGAACGGAATACTTTTGAACACTGTTTGTGAGACCCTGATATAATAACGTGCGAGAAGCTACCCATTCTCAATGGTTGTGAGCCCTGGGGCGAGCGGCTATTTTTGGGTGCTGTTTGTGGGTCCCTGTGCGAACGGAATACTTTTGAACACTGTTTGTGAGACCCTGATATAATAACGTGTGAGAAGCTACCCATTCTCAATGGTTGTGAGCCCTGGGGCGAGCGGCTATTTTTGGGTGCTGTTTGTGGGTCCCTGTGCGAACGGAATACTTTTGAACACTGTTTGTGAGACCCTGATATAATAACGTGTGAGAAGCTACCCATTCTCAATGGTTGTGAGCCCTGGGGCGAGCGGCTATTTTTGGGTGCTGTTTGTGGGTCCCTGTGCGAACGGAATACTTTTGAACACTGTTTGTGAGACCCTGATATAATAACGTGCGAGAAGCTACCCATTCTCAATGGTTGTGAGCCCTGGGGCGAGCGGCTATTTTTGGGTGCTGTTTGTGGGTCCCTGTGCGAACGGAATACTTTTGAACACTGTTTGTGAGACCCTGATATAATAACGTGTGAGAAGCTACCCATTCTCAATGGTTGTGAGCCCTGGGGCGAGCGGCTATTTTTGGGTGCTGTTTGTGGGTCCCTGTGCGAACGGAATACTTTTGAACACTGTTTGTGAGACCCTGATATAATAACGTGCGAGAAGCTACCCATTCTCAATGGTTGTGAGCCCTGGGGCGAGCGGCTATTTTTGGGTGCTGTTTGTGGGTCCCTGTGCGAACGGAATACTTTTGAACACTGTTTGTGAGACCCTGATATAATAACGTGCGAGAAGCTACCCATTCTCAATGGTTGTGAGCCCTGGGGCGAGCGGCTATTTTTCGGTGCTGTTTGTGGGTCCCTGTGCGAACGGAGTACTTGTGAAACCCCTGGAGCGAGCGGTTACTCGTTGTAGCTGGATGTGAACTCCTGTGACATCTCAGTGCGAAAATAATTCATCATCTTCTTTTAGTAACTAGAGCCTCGTTACTAAATATGGTCACCACGCCCTACGCATTAGCCTCTATATATGTAACAAGTGAATCCACTTGGAGCTGTTCAGTTGCTAGTGTGGTGTACTGCTATGCGTTTGGTGAGTACTATAGTTAACCAATCTATAACTTTTAGACATCACTTTTCTAACCCAAGTCATTGGATATATATATGCAACAAAACACAGTCATCGCAGTCAAATATATAACAAAACATATAATGAATGAGGCATTTTGATCATCAACCCCGTATACTGGAGATGTGTTGTATTATTATCATAGGGAGTATGATACAACGCGGTTATTAGTTCCATGTATGTTAACGTGGTTAATCATCTGTGTTCGGTTATACTATGGATAACTTGGTCATCAACCCCGTATACTGGAGATGTGTTGTATTATTATCATAGGGAGTGTGATACAACGCGGTTATTAGTTCCATGTATGTTAACGCGGTTAATCATCTGTGTTCGGTTATACTATGGATAACTTGGTCATCAACCCCGTATACTGGAGATGTGTTGTATTATTATCATAGGGAGTGTGATACAACGCGGTTATTAGTTCCATGTATTTTAACGCGGTTAATCATCTGTGTTCGGTTATACTATGGATAACTTGGTCATCAACCCCGTATACTGGCGATGCGTGTTGTATTATTATCATAGGGAAGTGTGATACAACGCGGTTATTAGTTCCATGTATGTTAACGCGGTTAATCATCTGTGTTCGGTTATACTATGGATAACTTGGTCATCAACCCCGTATACTGGAGATGTGTGTTGTATAATCATCAATTACACGGCCGAACTCCCCCTGGGTTCTTTGACATGTCGACATTGAATGACATGCGTGTCGTAATTTTTGCCGCCTTTCAAAAATCACTTACCACGGCTAAGAGCTAACCTGCAAGCTTGGGGTTGATAGTCCGACACAATAACCACTCACGCACCGTGGCAAGCTATCAATCAATCAATAATTATCTCATAATAATAATAATAAATATTCCATTTAGCAACTATACGACCGAACTCCCCGCCTGTGACATCATCCACGGTCTCAGGACGTGGCGGTCATCTTGCACATTAGTCACTGCTCCAGCTCTGACTGTCCCTCCATAAGAATAACAGAGAGTAGTTGCGCGAGGCGGCCATCTTACACATTAGCTCCTGCGATAGCTTCGGTCTATTATACTTACCATCTAAACATCTAGTAAGGAAATAGCAATGTTTGATGATTATATAGGACTTGAAAATAAATAAAACAAAAGGACAATACATACTATTTCTTTATTTACAATATTTGACATACACATAGACATGTTTTGATTCACAGATAATAGCGAACACACATGAAGAACAAAACTGTATTGGTTTACTCATTAAGGGCGTAATGGCCCCATGGTAAGCTTGTGAGGTGATCATTTACCCATGAACGTTTATCATCAAACAAAAGCAACGAGCGTCGCATTTGCTCGACAAGAAACACTTCATGGGTACGGGACGTTAGACGTGCCTGTTTCGCATACTGTTCAGTGGGATTATATAATGCCTCACGATAACGAGCCATGCATAACGTTCGGATGACACTAGAGCGGACCCCCTTGGCTCGACTGACATGTCTTGAACTGTCGCAAGTATAGCAGTACATTTTTGATGCAAGACCTAAAAATTCTGTCATCACATCGACGCCACATTCATCTTTCATGAGCCCCATAACTTTATTGTTTTGAGGTAACAAGCCAAAGATGTTACCATCAGGAAAAGAGGACGTATCGAAATGCTCAGGATGGTCACGCATCACCTGATAAACGTCTGTTGCTTTAACCTGATATATGTAACTATCGGTATCAGTGTAAACAAGATGAACATCCTTAAAATAGCGACGAGCAAACCCATAATGAAAGTCATACATGGTTAATTTTGAAAACTCCAAAATAGTCATCCCTAAATAAATAGGTTTATTGTAAAGAATTTCAACCTTTCCTAATTCGACGGTAGCCAATGTATCAGTAATAATTTTCATGGTTTTAAAATGGGGCTTGGCAACATATTTCCGAGCTCCATACCTACCTTCCCACGAATTAACTAAATGGATGGACCGGTGTTTGCGTACATTTTCAAACGTTTTTCCGTATGCTGCATTATTCATCAATTTAAAAAAATTAATTTCAAAAGGTTGGGTAGCACGCTGCCGATGGTGAGTATTCAGGTCCATGTAAGGCTTCAACCACGCCTTTTGTGTAAACGATACAATACGATGGATCTTACTCAACACGAGTCCATACGTTAAGCATTGTAAAAGCACTTGGATGTGAATCACATACCTTGTTTTAGGAAGAAGCGTTCCCAGTAACTTTGGATGTTTTGAGCTCGAATTTGGAGGAATCCTACGCTCGACACAGAACGGTAAATCAGCGTGACCGTCATGCACATGTGCAGGGTATTGTATATCCACTTCCAGGACAAAGCCAATTTCTTTTTGACGAGCAGCGGTGAACACGTCAAAGCGTTCGATTTCCTCGTTACTGAGCCAAACAAAATCTTTATACGGGAGGGGTTGACTCATAGCATAGCCGTATAAATTATTTATATCGTAGTGTGTTAAATAGGAAATGGGCTGCTGAGCATTATACGTTGACATGTAAGGATGATTGGCATGGACATGTCTCTGAACAAGGGAAACAAATCCTCCACGAATACCCTTTTCAAAAAATAATAACATGTCAATATCTACAAGTAAATCCAACTCGATACCTGTGTACAACAACATGGCATCCCATGATAAACCCGGTGCTGTATAATAGTGACACGGGTCCAGCTTGTAAATCTGTATACACATGCGACGGAATTTCTCAAAAATATCCGTTAATAGCAAGGTATCCACAGTGAGATACAGATCAGCATATTCACCTAGGGTGGTACAACCAAAGGTATCCCACACGTTGCAGGCGTGGATATAATCGGTATCAGTAATGGTAGTATTATGCAACGTGCTAAAAAATGCATCCTGTGGAGGTAAATGCGTTTCGTCCAAGGAAGACCAACTGTTGGTATATTCATAAGGATAAACGCCCTTCCGGATGCAAAGTTTGAATTTAGCATCATCCGAAAAATGGTTTCGTGTAAAGTGCAATTCATCGGGTGAAATGCCCTTGACCAAGGCTTCTAACGAAGAGGCTATAAATCGATAGGAATCGAGAAACCGAAGTGATATACCCTGGTAATGTATAGAAAAGGAAATAAACCGCTCATGATTTTGCGGAATAATGGAAAAATGTTCCTTGTCTAATGTGGCAAACTCACGAATAATAAAGTGGGAGTCAAAATTGGTGAGACCGTGAAAAAAGACGGGTATATACTTTGCTGCACGAAACGTTAAATTACACGTGTTGTGTGCAGCTCCTCGATAGACGCCCGTGTAATGACAATGGTCGCGCACTTTAATGTCGTCAGGTAAAATAGGCTTCTGACAAATATGACACGTTGTTGCCGTATCATGATGTATCATTTCGTCTAGCGTCATCTGTATGGGCTTGGGAATTTGAAGAAGCTGATGGACATGCTCAGCTAACTGTTTCAGTTCCTGTAACAACCACTGAATACAGGTAGGTCCTCGAAACAATTTGAAATAGGATTGACTTGGATCATAGGAACAAACAACTTGAAAGGCCACAGAAAACGGAGTATGTCTTTGAATAGCATCTGTGTATGAGGAAGACGGATTCGGTGGACACCGCTGAATGGGGGTAGTTAGAGTTTCAATGTCTGCATACACAGTATAGGCCACTGGATCCATGCGATGGAAGTTTTTGAATTTCATTTTTGCCTCTTTCGGTTTTGGAAATGTAATTTTAACTGCTGGCTGAGTAGAACAATCCACTGTGTGGCTATCCAGCTTGATCTGCGTTGAAAAGTACTGCAAACACCGTTCACAAATAAATGTTTTATGGTGTCTAGATGAAAGTTGACCTCCAACAAGCTTGGAGAGGTTTTTAATTAAACAATAGTGACTTGTTTGCTCGTTAGAAATGTATAATAAATTTATATGGTGTACCTTCTGCTGCTGCGTACAATAAAGCGGTCCAATAACCGTATTCTTATCAAGACCATAAATCATAAAGGAAAAATGAGGATTAAGACTTTCAAATTTAGCCATAGAGGTAAGTTCCATAGGAAATGAGATAGTTGCAAAGTTGAGCGTGGAGAGTAACCTGTTAAACATGACCGTGTATGAGGATGTTAAACTAACATTACTTTGAACAGGGGCTAGAAATGCAGCCATGCACCACAAAAAGCAATAGTCGTCCTCATTTTGAATGTTGAGAACGGCTTTTCTACGTTGAACAGGAAGAGGAAGTGGAAAATATAGAGAACCTGAATTTAAGGGATCAAAGCAACATACATTGACTTGTAGAAACGGGATGACCTCGAGCGATTTTCCACTTTCACCTTCAAGAAAGGCGTCAAACTTAGACACCAAAGCGTCAACGACATGTTCGTTATACCAAGCTTCCCTGTCATCCGTCCGATAACATGGTCTCATTTTTGTTGTCAAATAAATGGTTTCCCGTTTTTCATCTCCACTGACTTTAAAAAATACAAAGGTACACGCTAATTCTGTGTTCACCTTTAATGCTGTGAAGCGCATAAAAAGAGTGATAAATTGTAATAAAAAAAACGGGTAAACATGCTTGTAAAAACAATTTTGGATGTAAAATTTTGTTGACATTGTATATTCGTCCACTGCACAGTCGTGTTTGAAAGCAGTCACGAACATTTTCCCAAACAAGTGGCACCATGAGGTTATTTTCTAATAAACACTTACAATAATAGTCAACTGCTATTTCTCTGGTATTAAATGGTTTTGTTAGAGGTGGAACAGCGAGGCCATCTGCTCATACACGATGTGACAAAGAGTTAAATGTTATCCGCTTCAAAGAGGACTAGGCATGCATTATTGTGCATGCCTAAATACTTCAATACCAAGGGGCGTGAATTTAACGTTGCCAGCGTCTCGTTGGATATGCTGGCAAATCGACTTGGTAGAAACACCATAAACTCTTGGCAGTGACAAAGAAGTCTGGTGCCGAATCGTGTCTCAATTCTCTGCAGACTCTCTACAGGGAACGGCTGGTTAACTGGGAGATCCCTTAGTCTTCTTGTTTCCAACCCAGCCTGGGCCCCTATTTTGTTTAACTGTTGGAGAGCATCCATGTTAACTATAAAAAAAGATAGCCCCCCATATAGTCTATAATCATCTACTAACTGTTGAATAATGATAAGAAAACACAAAACGTTAACTCACCTTGTACAGAGCAGAACGATGTTCACGCCAAAAGAGACTTGATGCAAGTGAGATTGGGTGCGACCCTTACACCTGTATATATAACAGATTCGTGGGTGTGCTCACCAGTGTGGAAGGGGGTATAATTATAACAAAGTTATTTACTGCAACCCGACCGCTACTATGTATGGGCACCGTGCTCTACAGTGTGGAAGGGGGATATCATTTTAACAAAGTTATTTACTGCAACCCGAACGCTACTATGTATGGGCACCGTGCTCTACAGTGCAGAAGGGGATATAATTATAACAAAGTTATTTACTACAACCCGACCGCTACTATGTATGGGGCACCGTGCTCTACGTGCAACATGGCGACCGAAGGTTACATTACCGTCTTTGGTGACCATGAGATATTGATAGCGCGGAAGTAATTCATCATCTTCACTTAGTAACTGGAGCGGTAAGCGTCCGAAGGACCGCTACTATGTATGGACACCGTGCTCTACGCGCAAGTCCCAATATAAATGGAGTGAAGCCGGTTTGAGCTGATTATTCGCTAGTGTGGTGTGCTAGGAAACAACCAAGAAAGATTTTGCTGCAAAATATATATATTTCTTGTGTGAGTGTTGTGGAATAACTAATTCGTTTTTATCTTTTACTGGTACGCATTCAAGCAACAACGTTTGGTGAGTACTATGGCTAACCAATCTGAAACTTTTAGACAACACTTTTCTGACCCAAGTCACTGGATATATGCAACAAAACATGGTCATCGCAGTCAAATATATAACAAAACATATAATGAATTTCGTACTACATCTACATACACTAACTACTTGAACAGTACCTTCAAAGAATGGCCATTAAACTATATTTTATCACATCACACAACTCGATTTGACTACCAACTTCATTATTCTATGGGGCAAGACACCATCATTTTCCCACGACAATTCAATGAGTTACAGTGTGTGACGTACATTAACGACTATCACATTCCTGACACAAATGACACGTACGAAAATAGTGACGGTGAAATTGACTACATTAATTGTCACAAGTTGTGTTTAAAATGTTTTGTTTTATGCTATGGATTAGACCTTGCTATGGAAGATGATGAAGATCCAGATAGTAACAACACTGACGACACGCTTCCCCTCCCTAATAATATTCACAGTCAAAGTTATTTTGTAAAACATAAAAATTGGAAGTATCTCTTAGATGACTTGAATGAGGAGGACATATATTGGTGCCATAAATGTACAAAACCAAAATTTGTTACAAGATGTGTATTCCCAGAAGGAAGTAAAACGGATATAATATATCCAAACACCAATGATTACTTATATTCTTCATACATTTACTCAGTTGGTCAAGTTACTTTACATCCTACAAACCAACTAACATCTCTCAGAAGTAGATATCATCCCTACTAAAAGGTAAGTTATATTTATTGTATGCCAGATTTACCACAAACCTTCCAAACTCAAATTGCAATAGCTTTTTCTCTAGAATGGAATTTCGTTCCAGTGTAAACAACAACCTCGCGGGAGATGATATAGAAGAAGAGGCAGTAACAACGCCTACGCTTGCCACTAGTTTTACTTCAGTGAGGAGTCCTGCTCATCAAGATACCATCCCCATCGCAACACCATACACATCACAACACCATTCACATCGCAACAACGTAAAATCTTATATATAGCTTTTTGATTACTATGAGTTTTTTTAATAAACAAAAAAAAAGTTTGACTTTTGAGTTTTTGATTTAACTATTGGTTACATGCATGCTACCCCAAGTATGAGTTAGAAAAAACAAACATATATTTTAGTTCATTTCTTTATTAGCATCGTTTGCACATCTACATGTTACCACTTGTTTAACATAAGGTAAGAATAGTGTAGAGTTTATTTTTGCTTTGTTCTTGGTCCTTTCATATGTTTTGTTTGTAAACGTCCACCACTCAACACGAGCTTCCCCTTCATAGCACCTGCTACCACAAGGGCCGCCATTTTTTCTGCAACAGATGCAGAAGGTGACGTCACACGTTCCATAGCCTTTCTCAAAAGTATCTGGTCGGCGACACGTCTTAGTTCAGAGATGTTATTCTCACGCTTTGATGTTCTGTACGCTAGATCATGCTGCTTGCAAGCTGCGTCTAAAGCATTAATTCCAGGATCACCACGTGCCAGTCGAACGTCTAACTTTGTACCAGGGCCACAGTATTGATAACCAGGTAAGTGCAGCTCAAAGGGTAAAAGATCTATGACTTTGTCAATGAGACCATGACCAGTAGAGATCCGGCATATTTTTTTCAGTCGGTGACGCACATGTTGATTCTTTTTCCGCTGCTGCGGAGGTTGCTTCTTTCTTACCATCACATCCGTGGAATGAAGACGCATAGTCGTTGCATGAGGTTTTATGTCCATGATACAGTTTAATTAACTGACACGTTCTACAATTTTGAACTGATGGCATTTTGGAAATGTACACTTGTTGATGATGTTCATAATCAGTGCACGGTTGAAGTTCACACAACACAGGATCCCGTGTCCAATCACTCGGCACACTATCCCAAATCTCCTTTACAGCATTTGACGCAACATAAAACAAAAACGCTTTAGGTAAAGCATTTAGTTCTTCTAGGGTAAAATTGTTCAGTTTTTTCTTACAAGCGAAATACTTAACAATAGCCCGTTCAATGGGGTTAGATTTTAAGCCTTCAATGGTAGCCATTATACACACAGACACGTCTGTATTAGACATACGTCTCTGTCTCACTGTTCTGGTCTGCATTCATGCACAAGGTTTTACACTCATTTTCCAGGTACCGACATGCATTGCGACTTAGCCAATCAAAGAGTTTCGATACGTGTAGGAGTGTCTTTTTTTGTACACGTTCACCAGGCTCATATAAGGTGTGTAGTGCAGGACATCCCATTTCATGTAGATCGATGAGTTTACAAGTTGGAGAAACATACTGACGTAACCATTCCTTTTTTTCACCTCCTTTTACAAAAATAGTGTTGGCACCGAACAAATAGGCTTTTAATACAAACAGTAGATAGTTATAAGGAATGTTTCCTTGATTCCAGTTCAATCCTAAATGACGTTGCAGCCACTCGGTTTGTCTTCTATCCTCGTCCGACTGCATGTATAAGGGAAACGGTGGTTCAAAAGTGAAAGCACTTACTGTGGGCGTCCACATGGTTGTGCAATCTATAATTGCAACGTCCTTGAAAACAAACTTATTTTCATTGACTTTGAAGCCTTGCATATCGACAATCAATGTTCTAGACATGGTTACTGCTCGCGGATACACACTCCTTTCTTCACCAGTGCTTTCTGTCAACTAATCCATCTCTACCTATAGTCCTACTAGTTAAGAGGTTGGAAAAGGAACTGGGTTTGCTAAAGGGATAAAAACAACATAAAATGGCTTATACTACTTTATTTGCAAAAAGATCAGAACATTGTTTTTCAATCTTTTATCATAGGATTTAGTCCAGGGCTCTGCAGCCAAACTTCTATTTATACTCTGGTCACCATATTGGACAGCGGCTGATAATACACTTGCGTCTCGTGAACAATCAGGCAATAGGCTGTTGTTTTTTCTGGAATAACTACAGACGTTTCAAATTCTAACCGGATATCGATAGTTGTTTCCTTCATCGACTCCTCCAAATACGAACAGTCCATCACCACCAGAGGTGCTTTGGTTTTAAAGTCTTGCGGGGATAATAGCGGACATGCTTCTTTCTGATAATAGGAGGACTGAAAGTTTGTAAACATGTCGTAGAGCTTACCATATTTGTTCTTGGTAAAGTTTAAATCCATTCCTTCATAGGGGAAGGTAACTCCGTTCAGGAAGAGTCGTATATTTCGCAATTGGATGTGATCAAATTGTGATGCATCTTTATTCTGTTGATATTTGCGATCTGTTTGAAATCCAACCATGACGTAGAGAGGTCGCTCTGTGTACCGTGAGGTTTTTATAGACCAAGTATGTGTATCAGTGAGTGGTAATACCGGGTACTCATGCAGCTCCCAGCTTCTAAATTGTATGGGTAAAGCTGTATCCTTCTCCACAACCTTGAGCAGACTCAATTTTTTCTGGTCAGAGAGAGTCACGTGCGGTACTTTCCATAGAATTCGTTGCAATAAAATTTTTGAATCTATTGCAGCTCCATCAGCACCCTTCAGCGCATTATAATCGCTCCTATCTCGAACAAGAATCAGATCCTGTCTTGCGTTCACAACGACGCGCTTATGGTCCTCTGCAAAGCCTAATATTAATTTTAGGGGTAAATGACCGGTAAATGTACCATCATCATTAACCATCCAGTCGTTTGTCGAGTCAGGACACCAACCGGCCATACGAAACGCTTTACTCTCCTCACTTCCGTACGAGGGATAAAGTTTCATAGCGCTTGTTATACCAACATTTCGAGTCGTATCCACTTCGATTCCGTTGATGATGTAGCGAACCTCGGAAAACAAAAAGGCCAGCGCATGGTTAGCCAACTTTGACGTTGTCGGAATGGTACCATCTGATTTGGTGAGTTGACCTTCAATCTGGATGTAACTTTCATGGGGTAGGGTGTAGATATCTTGTTGATTAATGGTAATACGAATTTCGTCATTGTTATTTAGACCCTGAGTGTACGGTTGATAGGAATGGTGTTCAATTCTTACAATACCCTCCTGTACTTCGACCGGATTGATCACGTCGAGGATCGAATTCATGACGTACGGTGTAACCCAGTTGTTGTAAGATCTGCTTGTTGACACGTGTTAACCTGTACACGCGTTGAGAACAACTAACACCCACCCTCAATGGTGTTGTTGCTTTATACACTTGTTTCATGCTGGCTTCAGATACAATTTGTAGGTCACAGGTGTATGAGGGTCTAATTCGATGAGACGTTGGTTTCTATTCACTAGTCTCAAGGTAATATTCCTGATGTGGGTCACACTCACAGGGTGATAGAGCACCACCGATGGGTTTTCGCGGATGATATAACCACCAGGTGAAGTAACAATAAAATCATAAAGCGAATGCGAGGGATCTTGATTGGTGTAGACGTCTGTAATAATATTACACGTGACAGATATATGATGATCTTAAATTATTTTCACCGGTTGGTCAGACTTGTGTATCACGTTTGGTACTAACACTTGTGGTGAATAGCCTAGCAATGGACCAATTGAGTCTGGTTGTGCTTTAAAATCAATCCTAAAGGAAGAAAGAATACTGCAGCGATGTGTCACGTTGTTGGCTATGAGTTCAAACTTGCGTGTCCCGTCCAGAAATGCTTTTAGACTAAATTCCTTGGTGAGAGTTGTGTAGATGTGATCGTGAATATCATCTACGGTGTAGCTGCCAGACGGTAGAGTTAACACATAGTCATCGTAGTAAAACTTATCATTGACGTCTTCAATTATGTTGCAGATTCTATTATAGCCTTCAAACGAAACAAGTCCCAGCACGTAGGGTCGTTGTCCCAATTCAATTGGAGGATAAAAGTCAACAGTTACTTCGGCTCCTTGTCCGTGCACTGTAAACGCTCTACTTTCTGCCATTATACTGCTCACGTTACCACCTGCGCTGAGTCTTATATAGAAAGGTCAGACATAGGCGACCACAGTGTTGAGTGTTAAAAGTTTGTACTCGTTTCACATTATAGTTTATTGTTGCACTGCTTCCGAAATAGCGAACAAGCTCTGTCGGCGGAGGAAGGTTTCCAAAACTGTCAAAGTACCACACGGTACAACCATGCTTGACGTAGGCCACGTAATGTGTTCCCGGTCCATGACTGTCATCCAAATTAATAACTGCACTCTCACGCTTCCAAGGTTGAGGAGGTAATTGGTTGCGCATAAATACACCTCTAGAGTGTGCAATTTTCAACTGTTTTGCATATTTTATGACTTCTCCGTGTGTCATGGCTCGCCAGGGCAGTGCATCGATTAAGCGTTTTTTGGCGACATGTAAATGCCAAGTCCTTTTTTATAGGGTGCTAGCTTCATGTTCACACCCTTGCCACGCAGTGCTATAGCTTCCATCGTTTTATTGTGCCTCTCACTTTCCTTCAACTGTTGCTTCGCTTCCTCGACAGCTTTCACCGTTCGCGCTACCGCACTTGCTCCACCAAGAAGTGAACCCAGGGCTGCCAGTCCAGCGAACAGTGCGGGTAAAAATCCGCCACGTTTTGGTACAGGAATAACTCGAGCACGTTTTTTAAAACTTAGTTTACTTTTGGAATTCGCATGCAATCGTGCTGCTCGGAGAGCTTTTTTAATGGCCAACTCGCTATTGGTTTCTCCACGCGAAGCCTGACGTGCCGCATGGAGAATAGCTTTAAAGCCTCCCTTTCTTGACAACGTCTTCCTCTTCTTCACCACATATCTCTGTTTCACCATCGCGACCAAGGAAGAAGACAACCTTACAGTATAAAGGATAGACAACAACTAACGCTCCTCAGGAAGAGAGCCTGCAATTATTTAATCGATGGTGGCGGTATATTCGAGTTCTATATACAGCGGAAAATCATTCATTGATTTTCCCGCCTCTTTTTCTTCAGACGACAGTTTCAGTTGAAAGGATAATTTGTCCTCGGCTTTCACCGCAAGTTCGATGAGTGATGATATAACACTACCGTTTAATAGTAGCTCTAAATGTTTGAAATCCGGTGTATACTCGATAACACGAATGGCACCATCATACGGTAAACGGTAATTGCTATGCCCCGAACGTAGTATATAGGTGAGGTTACTGGGATCTTCAACCGGTTGTCGGTTTACAATGTGAACCAAAAATAAGTTTGGCATTGTTTTAATGAAAAGCGATAATCGTTGTTCCAAAAATCGTTTAGTCGTCACGTCATGAGGATGTACAGGATCGGCAACATCGGCTATTCGTTTTCGCTTCATCTGTAGAGCGTTCTCTCTGATTTCCCACACCTTCTCTATTTCAGAGAACAAATACCGTTTTGTACAAGCATCTTGATCATCCTCCGGATCGGCCACGTGTACAAGGCGTGTATTATTCGCTGTATAACCATTTACTGTTAGGAATGGTACAAAACGGCGTAATTCTTTCACCTTGTTATCTACATAGTCCTTTCTAGCAGCGTCCGTGTCGTTGGTTGGAAGAGCTAGCTGAGTGATTCGACGTTGGTGTACATCATAGTCTTCCTCTTTTGTTAACACCACAGCATTGGTTAACATATAGGCTTTGGTGCACACATCTTGATTGTTTACGGGGTCTGCAACGCCCATGATACGTTTATTCTGTGCTTCATAGTCTCCCTTGATACGCCGCAAGCGATAATAATCTACATACTTTTTTGAACATGCGTCCGAAGCTAATTGTGGTTCTGTTATATTGGTTAATCGCTTTCCATTAAAGTCGTAATGACCATCCGTTGTGCGTGGCAGTGCATTGGCATCGACATATCGTTTATTAGCCGGATCTGTATCATGTTTTGGATCGTTTATCGAAGCAGATGGCTCATTTCCTTTCTTTGTTTTATGTGTTCTCCCAAAGGCATCCATGGTTACACTAGATCTGAAACAGCCACATGCTTCATGTATATAGAGACCACCTCTTCCCGTTTCACGTTCAGTCGATATGCAGATTATTAAGCAACAACATTCACTTCCGGTGGGGGATTTGGTTTCTCGCCTCTTCTCGACAACGTCCGAACGCCGCCACGGTTCACTCTTCCCGTCTTCCATTCGCTGTCTCATCGCCGGACCATCGGGATGTGGAAAAACCAATCTTCTGCTTACCTTAATCACCTCCTTAAACGGAGTACGATTTCAAAATATCTACATTTTTGCCAAGTCGCTCTATCAGCCTCTTTATGTGTTCTTGCAACAAGTCATGTCGGGTCTTCGCAATAACATGGGTTACTTCACATTCCCCGCGCACGAAGATGTCGTCTCACCGGATCATGTTCGCCCGAATTCGCTCATGATTTTTGTTGATGTGTCCACAGAACGACAGGCTATCATTCAAACCTATTTTACCATGGGACGTCATAAATATATTGATTGTTTTTATCTCGCTCAAACCTATTCCCGAATACCCAAACAGCTCATTCGCGACAATGCCAACGTGATTGTTCTCTTCCGGCAGGATGAACGCAACATGCGTCACGTCTACGATGATCACGTGAACCCAGACATGACCTTCCTAGCCTTTACACAGTTGTGTGCCACATGTTGGAATGCTCATCACCACGGTTGCCTCGTTATCGATAAGCAGAGTGATATCAACAACGGACGCTACCGCATGGGGTTTGATCATTTTATACGTATTTAAGGCACTGCATGACTTTTTCAAACGTCATTTATTCAGCTAGCATGGCAACAGCAGGAAGTCAATTAAAGAAACACATTATCCGTGCGCAAAATAATATTCGACGCAAGTTCCGTGAACTGAAACGCACGCATGCTGATAGTGAGCTGTTGATCGCGAAACATTTGAAATCACCTCTGGAAGCCGTGTTAAAGGGAACATCACAGACCAATAAGCCAAATACAGTATCAAAAGGAACACAAACAATCGAGGAGGAAGAACAAGAAGAAGGTGATGAAGAAGCTGAGGATGTTTTTACTTCTGGAACAGAATCACCGCTTCCAGAGTTTCTAAAAACAACAGTCATTGCTCAAACGCCCTCTAGCTCTAGAGAAAAAAAACCTACCCTGTCAGAAATCTTGGCTACACCTGAAAAGTATATGCAGCTGAAAGGTATTCTGGTAGAACATTTTGGACCGTTGGTAACGCCCTACCTTGAAGACCTTTTTACTAGAAAAACTGATACGACCTACGGTGTTCGCTATGAAAATAAACGTTTTCGAATTGGTGACTCAGAGATCAAAATAAAAGATAATGTCGTGATTGTTAAAACAGTTCGATATCAATTGACGCCAGGTCTTTTAGAACTTTTATTTGCACGTGTACCTTCCAAGGATGGCTATGACGAAGACGATCTTCAAAAGTATAAGGACATCTTGATGGCTACAAATGGTTTTAGACGTAATTATAAACGTTCTGAATCAATAAATGCAAATAAGGGTTTCAAATATAAGGCCATTATATCCAAATTGTTTCCCACCTATGCAAGTGTCCGCCATGAAAGCTCAGCGTCCGGCGTCCCGTTTAAAACGTTAAAACCTTTCGTTGATTTCGCCTATTGGAACGATCCTAATAAGTTGGTTAAACGTCTACAGCTCCTGCACGCTTCCCAACAGGCTGGCCATACAGGTCATGAAGGTGAAATTGTAGAAATAGAAGAGGAGCTTCGTCATGCTGGCATTATTGTATGATGGGTCCACGTGACAATACCCCTTCGCCTATTAAAACAGTGATTGCTCACGAGTTGCATAAACCAGCTCGCCGTATCTATCCACGTCGTCATGTTGTCTCGCGAGGAATTGATGAACTTTGGCAAGCTGATCTCGTGGAAATGATTCCCTATGCTACTAAAAACAATGGCATCAAGTATTTGCTGACTGTCATCGACGTCTATTCTAAAATGGCATTTGTAGAGCCTGTGCGAAATAAAACAGGTACTCTAGTTACTGCAGCCTTTAAACGCATTATTCAAAAAGCTAAACGGCAACCTCGCCTCCTCCAGACAGATCAAGGTAAGGAGTTTTTCAACAAGGAGTTTTCCACCTATCTGCAAAAACTCGGTGTTCATCACTATACCACTTACAGCAATTTGAAAGCGAGTGTGGTAGAACGTTTCAACCGAACGTTAAAAACACATATGTGGCGAGAATTTACAGCCAGAGGGTCCTATCGCTGGCTTCATCTACTGCAGACTCTAGTGTCACGTTACAACGATACCAAACATAGAACTATTGGGTTAAAACCACGTTTGGTCATAAAAAACAGTCCACGGTTGAATCGCCTTCATCATGGCATCAAAACAGCTGACCCACAACGCCATCGTTTTCAGGTGGGTGATTATGTACGCATCAGTAAACATAAATCCCTCTTCTCAAAAGGATACACGCCCAACTGGAGCACAGAAATATTCAGCATTCGCCAAGTAAAACGTACCCACCCCGTCACTTATCTACTCCAGGACCATAACCACCAGCCCATCGAAGGAGGATTCTACATCGAAGAACTTCAAAAATCGCAGTATCCCAAGCATTATCTTGTTGAAAAAGTGATTAAAAGACAGGGTAATAAACTCTATGTCAAATGGTTAGGTTTCAATTCCTCTTTTAATTCTTGGATTAATAAATCTGATCTTGTATAATGAGCCTTGTTTTATTTCATCCTCTTAACCTTTCCTTGTCGGGTTGGCCGAGCGGTCTAAGGCGTTCGACTTAAGTTCGAATTTCCTCAACAGGAAGCGAGGGTTCGAATTCCTCACACGACAGCTCGTCATGGGTTAACAACAGTCCATATACCTCTACATTTTTACCATACATAGATCTCTAGGGGACATTTAGTATTTCATATTATTCATATTCGTAACCATGCTTAATGGAATATTTATTATTATTAGGTCTTTATTGATTGATACCTACAGCCCCGGCCATCGCATTGTTCTACTACTCTAAGTTACACTCGGTCACATTCGGCTACCTTCGACAGTCGCCCGAGCCGAGCGGTCTAAGGCGTTCGACTTAAGTTCGAATTTCCTCAACAGGAAGCGAGGGTTCGAATCCCTCACACGACAGCTCGTCATGGGTTAACAACAGTCCATATACCTCTACATTTTTACCATACATAGATCTCTAGGGGACATTTAGTATTTCATATTATTCATATTCGTAACCATGCTTAATGGAATATTTATTATTATTAGGTCTTTATTGATTGATACCTACAGCCCCGGCCATCGCATTGTTCTACTACTCTAAGTTACACTCGGTCACATTCGGCTACCTTCGACAGTCGCCCGAACCAGTCCCCTCCCCCACTTCCATCCACAAGCTATATAGGCAATGCACACCAGCCAGCTCAGTCAATTGGCTGGCCAACACAGGTCGGCTAACAACTGGGTCTGCTTCCAAGCCAGACCTTCCCCTCCCCTCCCTTCCCCTCCTTCCCCCCCTCCGCCAAGCCCCCCCCCCAGGGAACGCCTGGGGGGGGCACGTGACCACGAGAAACCATGGATGACCTTGAAATCTATCCAGGACCGGCTTAGCCCTACTACTCAAGTACAAGGTGTGTACCTATTTCTAGATAGGTATCTTAGAAATATGAACAAATAACAACTTCGAAAGTAACAACAAAAAACAGGAAGAAATGAAATAGAAGTTTCAATAACTTCTTGTATTAATACAGAACTACTTTTGGCAATTATACAAATAGGGCAGGTCACTTATTGTGAAACCTGAAGAGAAAAATTGAAAGGAAGTTTCTAGAACTCCTATATTTAAGTAGGGATCACGAGATAAATGGGGAAAATTTCCCTTTCGTGAAACCTAGAGATAACTCACTTTTGAGTAGAAAGAATTGGATTCCCTCATTAGAAGGGAGAAACAATATACTTTAAGGCGTGTACTAGACACGAAGTTTTACAGACATTAATTCGTTATACGTGGAGCAAGTGAGGGAGGGCACTTATTGAGAGTGACACCTCATTGAAAAAAGACCTAAAGTAACAATTTTATTATTTTAGTTTGTTAGTAAAGGGTTTGGGAAAGATCAAATGGGATTGTGGAAAAGTGTTCATGGCCGTATTTATTGTACTCGGTCGAGCGCGACGCTGATGAAAAATTGAACAGGCACTGTTTTCACTATAGTCTGTTGATATAGTTGAAAGTTCGCTGTACCAGCACAAAAAGTTTATGGCAAAGAAAGTTATTGCAATTCTGTAAAAGTTGAGTTTTGGCTTGAGAGAATTATGAGTTGTAGTTTCTATGGGCAGCAGTTAAATACGGCAGAAAATTTCCCACGTAGGAAGACAGTTTATGTGGATTAGAAGTTTATCCCACATAAGTTTCTCAGCGAAGAAAGTATTCCCATATCAAGTGGAAAATACATGACAGTATAACTGGTAGAGAGAGAGTAGGTTCTGGAAGGTTCCAGAGCAATGATGACTTGTTTAAATTGGGTAGAGAATCCCTCGGCGGAAAACTAGATTATATAGACAGTGAATGTTTTAGAAATATCCCTCGATGTGAGATAGCATCTCAGAAAATCTTTCATTTTGAAAGTTAGACTTGATAGTTCGAGTTTGATCAAGAAGATCTCTTGAAAGCAGTTATTTGATCACATATAGCAACTTTCACTGTCTATAAAATCCAAATAAAAGCATTGAGCCTCTTAAAAGCGATGAGAATGTGGTTAAAACATGAAGTCGGTACTTATCTTTGCTTCATGAAGAAGGCGATATTGCTGTTGACGGTTGATTCTAAAACTCGAACATGGCGTCGAATTTAAAAGTTTGCCTCTAGAGTAGAGGAGGCGAGCTTAAGTTCAGCTCCAACTGACTGGTTTGACTTCAGACGCACAAGTGAGGCCAGCTCAACGGAGCGCGGAGAGACCAGGGAAGGGAAAAGAGTGGGGGTAGGAGACAAAAGGAATACATATAAGAATAGCCAACTTTGAAATAATAATTTCTCTTGATGAAATGGTCTTCAAAGAGTTGATAGCAGGCGTCACTAGCGCAGCCTGGTGGGTGAAAAAGTAGACGAAGTTCTCTTGATCACGGAGATGATAGCTGGCGATAGCGACGAGATCTGGTGGCTAGATTGGTAAGGAAGTCCTCTTGTGCAGGGAAAAATTGAGGAACTTCAGAGATTCGCTGCTAGATGACGCTAGGTGGGTCATGGAAGATATATATCTAGAACAGACTTACAGGTAGTGTAAGAAACATATACCAACAAAGAGAAATCGGAAGATCACTGTTGGTGTTTGCGAAAAAAGAAAGGGGTGAACTAAAGCAAAGAGAAGCAAAAGCTTACTCTGCCTTAACGTGTATTCCAAAGAATACACCAAGCTGGGAGGGGTAAACACCAACAGAGAACAAAGACATGCAATTAAAAGCTTAAAGGTAAAGGAGCAATTAAAGGAAGTGGTCTTATAATATGCCCATTAGTGGTCAAGATCTTGGCTACCCTAACTCTCCCATCCATTGCAGGATAACACTCGGTCACTCTAGCAGAAATCCAGACCAAGGGAGGAGAAACATCCCTAACCAGGACCAAGTCCCCCACTTTAATGTCGGGATTGGAAAGAAACCACTTGTCTCCGTTGCAAGGAAGTTAATTATTCCAAATTCCACCTCTTCCAGAAAGAATTACGGCGGGCTTCAAGTTTACGTCAAACAATAGGTAAATTAGAATCTCTGTAAGAGTTGGGAAGGGGAGGAGGGGCAAAAAGAGATGTGCCTATAAGGAAGTGACCAGGTTTGAGTGGAAGCAGGTCATCAGGGTCATTGGAAAGCGGAGTTAAAGGGCGAGAATTGACGACACCTTCAATCAGAACAGATAGCGAATTAAATTCTTCATAAGTCAGAATCCGATTACCTAAAACCTTTCTTATGTGACGTTTAGTGAGCTTTACGCAGGATTCCCACCTACCACCGTGATGAGGGGCGTAGGGAGGTATAACACATCATTTGAAACCCTTTGAGTAGGAAAAATTAGAAATCTGTTCCATGGCAGGAGAAGATGTGAGAGCTTTCTTCCACAAGGAAGCTGCGCCTTGAAAAGTGGACGCGTTATCAGAGAACATCTCCGAAGGAACACCATGCCTAGCAGCGAAGCGAGAGACAGCTGATAAAAAGGAAGAAGTAGAGGCATTCGTTACTAGTTCCAAATGGATCGCGCCAGTAACCATGCAAACAAAGAGAGAAACATAGAGCTTACCAAACAATTTGCGTTTAGCTTCAGGGGAATTGCGTTGATATTGGAACGGACCCATATAGTCCACAGTTAGAGCAAAAGGACGTACAGGAGAAGAGCGAAAGGAGGGCAGATCGCTCACTAATTGAGTATTGACTTTAGGTTTAGCTTTGAAGCAAGGGATGCATTTGTGAATTACAGAGTAAACTTCATGAATTCCATTTATAATCCAGTACTTTTCCCTTAAGAGGCAAAGCAGTGTACGTGTACCAACATGCAGATTACGATAATGAAAGTCACGTATAATTAAAGAAGTTACGTGATGTTTAGAAGGCAAAATAACAGGATGCTTTTTGTCCTTAGAAAGCAAAGATTGCGAGAGCCTACCACCTACCCTGAGTAACCTATTGTCATCAAGGAACGGGGCTAAGGCACGAAGACGACTGGATTTGGAAAGATCCTTTTTTAGAAGGAAGTAAAGACAATTCAGAAGAAAAGGCTTCTGGCTGTGTTAGTTGCAAAACCTTAATGGTAGCGAGATTCAATTCATGATTGGTAAGGTGTGGTTTGGGGAGAAGAGGTTGGTCAACCACAAGATATTTCCATCTGAGAAGATAGGCAACAATTCGAATTAATTTGTGAACGGAAGAATAGCGTGACAATAAGGGATGAGAAACGTTGGAAACAAGACACGAAGCAGTAGATTTAGATACTTTAACGTCAGGCAAGTTGGAGTTTGTAGCTGGAGGTTTAGAAGGCCAACAAGAAGAGTCTTCGATTAACCACGGGGGGCCATGCCAGTACAACTGAGAAGCTGCCAATTGAGAGGGTAAACATCCACGAGAAATGATGTCGGCGGGGTTGTCAGCGCTGGGCACATGCCTCCATTGACATCCCGAAGAAAGAGTTTGAATTTTGGAAACCCTGTTTGCAACAAAAGTTTGCCAATGAACGGGGATTTTGGCGATCCAAGAAAGAGTGATCATGGAATCGCTCCACAGATAAGTTTGCGAAAATTCGACCCTTAAGACTTCCCGTAATTTCTTAACAAGTTCTGCGGCCCTGAGTGCAGCACACAATTCAAGCCTAGGCAAAGTGATAGTTTTAAGAGGAGCCACCTTCGATTAGGCACAAACAAGGTTGGAAACTGAAGATCCATTTAACGAACCGCGATAAACCAAATATGCACAGCAACCGTAAGCTTTTTCGGAACTGTCCGCAAACACATGAAGGAAAAGGATGCATTAGGATGAGCGTTAATTAAATTCCTGGGAATTTCAATAAGGGAAAGATCAAGCAAATTGCCGCGAAAAGAGAGCCATGTGTAAAAAAAGAAAGGGGAACAGTGTCATCCCATTCACATTTGAGCGACCATAGCTCTTGCATGAAAATTTTGGCTATAACAATAACTGGGGCAAGGAATTGAAGCGGATCAAAATTTTTTGCAATTTCAGAGAGAATTTGTCTTTTTGTGTTAGGGAGCTCTTCTGCAAGCCAAACTTTATAGATACGAGTGTCAATGTTAGTGCACCAATGAAATCCAAGAGTTTTTATGGATTCGGAGTCTCCACAAATTTCGACGGAGGAGGGGTCTACATCTTCAATAGGAAACTGGGTGAGAAACTCATGGGAGTTGGAATTCCACTTATGAAGTGGGAATCCTCCCTTCTTTAGCAATGCCTGAAGTTCCAGTGACACGAAAGAAGCTTCCTCCAGAGTGGGGAAGGACTGCAAGTAATCGTCAACATAGAATGATGTAGTTAGTGCTTCGGAAGCTTTAGAATCAAATAAATGACCATCTTGCGAGGCTAACAAATGTAGGGATCGGATAGCAAGGAAAGCGGAAGGTTTTAAGCCATAAGTAACCGTCTTTAAGCGAAATACCTTAATGGGCTTGCTGATTTCGTCGCACCACAAGATTCTTTGGAGATCTCGTTGTTCAGGCTGAATTAAAACCTGACGGTACATCTGTTTGATGTCCGCTATAACAGCTATGGGAAATAATCGAAAGTTTAAGAGTATAGCATATAAATCTGACTGAATAGCAGGACCAGAGTAAAGAGTATCGTTAAGACTGTTGCCATTAACGTCAGGTGATGAACCATTGAAAACGACTCGGATTTTATCCTTTACAAGAGGGTTTTTCCACACGGGATGATGATTTAAGAAAACCGTTACAATTGGGGGGTGCAATTCGTCATCAGATTTGCTAACAACTTCCATATGATCTAAGCTTTCATACTCATCCATGAAATCAGTATACTGCTGTTTAACGAGAGGTTCTTTCTTGAATTTGCTCTCGATAGCAAAGAGAGCATTTCGAGCTTTGGGTTGAGAATTAATAAGTTTAGGGGGATTATGTAATCTTGGCATCTGAACAATGAACCGGCCATCAGGAGAAAGAGTGTTGGTGTTCAGAAAAAGTTGCTCACAGAATTCGTTTTCTGAAGAGGTCACGTTGGGAGAATCAACGCTTTCAAGCCTCCAGAACAGTTCCAAGTCAGTATTAGCGAAATAACATTGCGATGCGGGTTGGGGAGAATAATGAGGAAGTTGACCGGTGACGAACCATCCAAAATTAGTGTCTCTGGCAACCACGTTTGAGGATAACTTGCGAACCTGTTTACAAAGTCAATTCCAGAAAACATTGGCACTAAAGAGTATGTCAATGGGGTTTTGTACATTGAACAGGGGATCGGCTAGCCTTAAATGCGAGGGAATGCTTAAACCTGAAATATCAACAGAGTGACTTGGAGTATCTTCTCCTATGCAATTGAGAATGGGACAATTCAGTATGAGAAAGTTATTTCTGTGACAAATGTCTCTTGTGGTTAGCTTTGAAAACTGTAAAGCTTGCGAATTTGAGCTGTTAATGGCCGATACGTTAATAGAAGTGGGGTTTACAGGTAGGCCTAGTTTTTTATTAATGAATTAGAAACGAAATCGTGGGTTGCCGCCGAATAAAGAAGACCGCGTGCACGGACCCAGTTGCCAAAGTTATCCTGAACTTCGATTTGGACAGTGGACAATAGTACTTGGGCACTACTTATGGACTTGGCATTTTGAATGTACGATGAAGCATTGGAACTGTTAGCATTGTCACTTTTCTGAGAAGTAGATGCGGTCGATGACCTTGCTTGATCATGACGATGTAGTAAAGTGTGATGAGCTTTTTCACAATGGAAGCAGAGTCAGGTGGACTTGCAATTTGAAGCAGAATGCGTGGGTGCTAAGCAGTTGAAGCAATGTTTATTATGGGAAACTAATTTTCTTCTGTCGTCGACTGACAGTTCTTTAAAATATTTACAGAGATATAAGGCGTGGGAATCTTTACAAAGTATGCACTTTAATGGTTCATTTAAACGCTTACGGGGTTCGCTTTGAGTGTTTAAAACGAGAGAACTAGCAATTAGGCGTTCACTAGACCTAGATGGGTGACCAGTGGCGTTTGACTTGAGTTTAGATGAGCTGGACCCAGCTTTTTGGGTACTAGACGCTAAGCGTTCGCTTTTAGGTTTAAGAGACATTGATTCAAATTTAGAACTAGGGGATGAGGGTTCACTTTGATTAGCTAAAGCAGTTAAGAATTGGCATCTAGCATTTATGAAAGTGACTAAATGCTCGTAAGAGTAATCGTCTTCTCTGGAAAGTTCAATCTCCCAAGCTTTGAGGGTAGCAACATCGACTTTAGAAACCACTAAGTGTATTAAGAAAGTGTCCCAGTGTTCAGTGGGTTGATCTAATTGGGATAGAGCTTTAACATGAAGTTGTGTGGTATCAATGAGAGTACGCAAACTAGTGACGTCATTGTGCTGTGACGCAGGTAAGTTAAATAGAGCCTTCATATGGCGTTGAATACGTAACCGTTAATTACCGTATCTTTCCTTCAACAAGTTAAAGGCAATAGGGTAGTTTTCAGCACTTAACGGGAGTGCTTCAACTAACTGCAGGGCTTGACCTTGTAGAATAGATCGCAAATAATGAAACTTGTAGATGACTTGAATGTCTTCATTGTCATGAACAAAAGAACAAAATAGTTCTTAGAAAGAATCCCAAGTATATTCGTCTCCAAAGAAGTGGGGTAAATCAATCTTAGGTAGGATTGGTTTGGGCTTGTGAGTGCCCTCACGAAAAGAGGTTTGTTGTTCGTGAAGGGAACTAATAACAGAACCGTCTTTTTTCTGTTCTTCTTCGAGTTGGCGTATTATTTTAAAAGCAGAACCTATACCTTCGTAATATTGATTTTCCACATCGACTCGATCATCAGTTTGATTGAGCATACAAGTTTCGATTTCAGTTTAGATGTTACAATAATTTTCACATGAACGTTCAAAATCCTTTACGCGATGTTTTAACAAATCTAATTGAGCTTCTGAAGGATCTAGCTCTTTGATGTATTTTCTAAATCGGGTAATTTGCCCTTTATAGGATGCTCGTTTAGAAGTAAGTTTTTCATCCTTATCCTTTTCTGTAGGAGCCATGACAAAATAGGTAAACTAAAGTATAACTTACGAAACTGTGGAACCTTGGAAATGCTGTTAGACTGGCAGCAGCAAATACGTTGAAAGAAAGGGACACACCAAAGGAGACAGGAGCGGCCTCTTTCTCCTTCACAGACTTTGCACGGTGAAGCTATAGCTGAAAAATTCAAAGCAGATATTAATGATTTGCAAAATATTGTCAAATAACCCTTGACAAATAAAGCCTGATAAGTAAAATGTCATAAATGGACTCTCCCGGGTTTCGGCACCAAATTTTGGGTAGATTATTAGCTTGGGAATAACCTAACCCCCAAGGGAAGATGATGAAGAAAAAGAAGTGGGTTTCGGACTGGAGAAAAAGGATGGAGAAATAGGACAAGAGTCCAACAAAAGTTATAATTTTAACTTTAAGTATACTCAAAGGCAGCTGCCACTGCAAATCCGCTTCCCGATACCTAAAGTGGGTAGGGACCTGGACGAAGCTAACAGGAAACGCAGCTGAAACTTGGGCTATTCGCAAGAGAGCTGCTATAGCTTATTCCCTCTCAAGCATAAATATACCTACTATGGGGAAGGGTGGTGATCTGGCAAGACAAAGAGTAAAAGATTTATTGTGTATCTGTTCAAAGGAATTTCTTTCTAAACAAGTATTTTGAAGAATACAAATAATTTGAATCAGCCGTGATATTTTAGTTCTTGAAATTGTAGAATTTCTAAAGAGCGACCGAATGTTTCCAAGAAGGATAGGGATAAAGCAATTATACCCTTGGGAATAATTTTGGTAAAAGTACCAATAGTTGCATTTAGAAATGACTAAGCTTTTACCCAGCAAGGCGCCGACTAAAAGTTTGGACAATGAGAAACACTTAAATTTTGAAAAACCAACCATAAGTGGTAGAGAGAATCTCCACAAGCAGGAAGCTGGCGTAGCGAGCTATGCTTGCCTTACAGGCCAGTTAGAATTAGCTATCAAAGCTAAGAGAGACTTTAATAAGTTAATAACTAAGAGTTCTTGCTCAAATGCAACAAGTAGTGAAAACCTTATCAATGGATTTATTTTTGTTAAAGAGGGCATACACCTAGGAAGAGACAGGGAAGAGAGGATCTTGCCGTTATTTCAGAGAAATTATAGAGCAAAAGAACAAATCTTAATTTATTTAACAATGTAAAAAGAAGTAGTTTATGTAACAAATATATAATTTTGATTTTGTAAACAATTGGGGTCGAAGACCTCCTAAATCAATTGAAGCTTGCACCAGGCAATTGACAATTTTTGGGTTTTAAACCTTTTATATGCTTTAAAATCTTCGTAAGATTTTGAAATAGCTAAGATTAATAAATAGAAAATTTTAAGATAATTAACGTAATTAAAGTTAAACAATAAATCAAGTACAAGGTGTGTACCTATTTCTAGATAGATATCTTAGAAATATGAACAAATAACAACTTCGAAAGTAACAACAAAAAACAGGAAGAAATGAAATAGAAGTTTCTATAACTTCTTGTATTAATACAGAACTACTTTTGGCAATTATACAAATAGGGCAGGTCACTTATTGTGAAACCTGAAGAGAAAAATTGAAAGGAAGTTTCTAGAACTCCTATATTTAAGTAGGGATCACGAGATAAATGGGGAAAATTTCCCTTTCGTGAAACCTAGAGATAACTCACTTTTGAGTAGAAAGAATTGGATTCCCTCATTAGAAGGGAGAAACAATATACTTTAAGGCGTGTACTAGACACGAAGTTTTACAGACAATAATTCGTTATACGTGGAGCAAGTGAGGGAGGGCACTTATTGAGAGTGACACCTCATTGAAAAAAGACCTAAAGTAACAATTTTATTATTTTAGTTTGTTAGTAAAGGGTTTGGGAAAGATCAAATGGGATTGTGGAAAAGTGTTCATGGCCGTATTTATTGTACTCGGTCGAGCGCGACGCGGTTGAAAAATTGAACAGGCACTGTTTTCACTATAGTCTGTTGATATAGTTGAAAGTTCGCTGTACCAGCACAAAAAGTTTATGGGAAAGAAAGTTATTGCAATTCTGTAAAAGTTGAGTTTTGGCTTGAGAGAATTATGAGTTGTAGTTTCTATGGGCAGCAGTTAAATACGGCAGAAAATTTCCCACGTAGGAAGACAGTTTATGTGGATTAGAAGTTTATCCCACATAAGTTTCTTAGCGAAGAAAGTATTCCCATATCAAGTGGAAAATACATGACAGTATAACTGGTAGAGAGAGAGTAGGTTCTGGAAGGTTCCAGAGCAATGATGACTTGTTTAAATTGGGTAGAGAATCCCTCGGCGGAAAACTAGATTATATAGACAGTGAATGTTTTAGAAATATCCCTCGATGTGAGATAGCATCTCAGAAAATCTTTCATTTTGAAAGTTAGACTTGATAGTTCGAGTTTGATCAAGAAGATCTCTTGAAAGCAGTTATTTGATCACATATAGCAACTTTCACTGTCTATAAAATCCAAATAAAAGCATTGAGCCTCTTAAAAGCGATGAGAATGTGGTTAAAACATGAAGTCGGTACTTATCTTAGCTTCATGAAGAAGGCGATATTGCTGTTGACGGTTGATTCTAAAACTCGAACATGGCGTCGAATTTAAAAGTTTGCCTCTAGAGTAGAGGAGGCGAGCTTTAGTTCAGCTCCAACTGACTGGTTTGACTTCAGACGCACAAGTGAGGCCAGCTCAACGGAGCGCGGAGAGACCAGGGAAGGGAAAAGAGTGGGGGTAGGAGACAAAAGGAATACATATAAGAATAGCCAACTTTGAAATAATAATTTCTCTTGATGAAATGGTCTTCAAAGAGTTGATAGCAGGCGTCACTAGCGCAGCCTGGTGGGTGAAAAAGTAGACGAAGTTCTCTTGATCACGGAGATGATAGCTGGCGATAGCGACGAGATCTGGTGGCTAGATTGGTAAGGAAGTCCTCTTGTGCAGGGAAAAATTGAGGAACTTCAGAGATTCGCTGCTAGATGACGCTAGGTGGGTCATGGAAGATATATATCTAGAACAGACTTACAGGTAGTGTAAGAAACATATACCAACAAAGAGAAATCGGAAGATCACTGTTGGTGTTTGCGAAAAAAGAAAGGGGAGAACTAAAGCAAAGAGAAGCAAAAGCTTACTCTGCCTTAACGTGTATTCCAAAGAATACACCAAGCTGGGAGGGGTAAACACCAACAGAGAACAAAGACATGCAATTAAAAGCTTAAAGGTAAAGGAGCAATTAAAGGAAGTGGTCTTATAATATGCCCATTAGTGGTCAAGATCTTGGCTACCCTAACTCTCCCATCCATTGCAGGATAACACTCGGTCACTCTAGCAGAAATCCAGACCAAGGGAGGAGAAACATCCCTAACCAGGACCAAGTCCCCCACTTTAATGTCGGGATTGGAAAGAAACCACTTCTGTCTCCGTTGCAAGGAAGTTAATTATTCCAAATTCCACCTCTTCCAGAAAGAATTACGGCGGGCTTCAAGTTTACGTCAAACAATAGGTAAATTAGAATCTCTGTAAGAGTTGGGAAGGGGAGGAGGGGCAAAAAGAGATGTGCCTATAAGGAAGTGACCAGGTTTGAGTGGAAGCAGGTCATCAGGGTCATTGGAAAGCGGAGTTAAAGGGCGAGAATTGACGACACCTTCAATCAGAACAGATAGCGAATTAAATTCTTCATAAGTCAGAATCCGATTACCTAAAACCTTTCTTATGTGACGTTTAGTGAGCTTTACGCAGGATTCCCACCTACCACCGTGATGAGGGGCGTAGGGAGGTATAACACATCATTTGAAACCCTTTGAGTAGGAAAAATTAGAAATCTGTTCCATGGCAGGAGAAGATGTGAGAGCTTTCTTCCACAAGGAAGCTGAGCCTTGAAAAGTGGACGCGTTATCAGAGAACATCTCCGAAGGAACACCATGCCTAGCAGCGAAGCGAGAGACAGCTGATAAAAAGGAAGAAGTAGAGGCATTCGTTACTAGTTCCAAATGGATCGCGCCAGTAACCATGCAAACAAAGAGAGAAACATAGAGCTTACCAAACAATTTGCGTTTAGCTTCAGGGGAATTGCGTTGATATTGGAACGGATCCATATAGTCCACAGTTAGAGCAAATGGACGTATAGGAGAAGAGCGAAAGGAGGGCAGATCGCTCACTAATTGAGTATTGACTTTAGGTTTAGCTTTGAAGCAAGGAATGCATTTGTGAATTACAGAGTAAACTTCATGAATTCCATTTATAATCCAGTACTTTTCCCTTAAGAGGCAAAGCAGTGTACGTGTACCAACATGCAGATTACGATAATGAAAGTCACGTATAATTAAAGAAGTTACGTGATGTTTAGAAGGCAAAATAACAGGATGCTTTTTGTCCTTAGAAAGCAAAGATTGCGAGAGCCTACCACCTACCCTGAGTAACCTATTGTCATCAAGGAACGGGGCTAAGGCACGAAGACGACTGGATTTGGAAAGATCCTTTTTAGAAGGAAGTAAAGACAATTCAGAAGAAAAGGCTTCTGGCTGTGTTAGTTGCAAAACCTTAATGGTGGCGAGATTCAATTCATGATTGGTAAGGTGTGGTTTGGGGAGAAGAGGTTGGTCAACCACAAGATATTTCCATCTGAGAAGATAGGCAACAATTCGAATTAATTTGTGAACGGAAGAATAGCGTGACAATAAGGGATGAGAAACGTTGGAAACAAGACACGAAGCAGTAGATTTAGATACTTTAACGTCAGGCAAGTTGGAGTTTGTAGCTGGAGGTTTAGAAGGCCAACAAGAAGAGTCTTCGATTAACCACGGGGGGCCATGCCAGTACAACTGAGAAGCTGCCAATTGAGAGGGTAAACATCCACGAGAAATGATGTCGGCGGGGTTGTCAGCGCTGGGCACATGCCTCCATTGACATCCCGAAGAAAGAGTTTGAATTTTGGAAACCCTGTTTGCAACAAAAGTTTGCCAATGAACGGGGATTTTGGCGATCCAAGAAAGAGTGATCATGGAATCGCTCCACAGATAAGTTTGCGAAAATTCGACCCTTAAGACTTCCCGTAATTTCTTAACAAGTTCTGCGGCCCTGAGTGCAGCACACAATTCAAGCCTAGGCAAAGTGATAGTTTTAAGAGGAGCCACCTTCGATTAGGCACAAACAAGGTTGGAAACTGAAGATCCATTTAACGAACCGCGATAAACCAAATATGCACAGCAACCGTAAGCTTTTTCGGAACTGTCCGCAAACACATGAAGGAAAAGGATGCATTAGGATGAGCGTTAATTAAATTCCTGGGAATTTCAATAAGGGAAAGATCAAGCAAATTGCCGCGAAAAGAGAGCCATGTGTAAAAAAAGAAAGGGGAACAGTGTCATCCCATTCACATTTGAGCGACCATAGCTCTTGCATGAAAATTTTGGCTATAACAATAACTGGGGCAAGGAATTGAAGCGGATCAAAATTTTTTGCAATTTCAGAGAGAATTTGTCTTTTTGTGTTAGGGAGCTCTTCTGCAAGCCAAACTTTATAGATACGAGTGTCAATGTTAGTGCACCAATGAAATCCAAGAGTTTTTATGGATTCGGAGTCTCCACAAATTTCGACGGAGGAGGGGTCTACATCTTCAATAGGAAACTGGGTGAGAAACTCATGGGAGTTGGAATTCCACTTATGAAGTGGGAATCCTCCCTTCTTTAGCAATGCCTGAAGTTCCAGTGACACGAAAGAAGCTTCCTCCAGAGTGGGGAAGGACTGCAAGTAATCGTCAACATAGAATGATGTAGTTAGTGCTTCGGAAGCTTTAGAATCAAATAAATGACCATCTTGCGAGGCTAACAAATGTAGGGATCGGATAGCAAGGAAAGCGGAAGGTTTTAAGCCATAAGTAACCGTCTTTAAGCGAAATACCTTAATGGGCTTGCTGATTTCGTCGCACCACAAGATTCTTTGGAGATCTCGTTGTTCAGGCTGAATTAAAACCTGACGGTACATCTGTTTGATGTCCGCTATAACAGCTATGGGAAATAATCGAAAGTTTAAGAGTATAGCATATAAATCTGACTGAATAGCAGGACCAGAGTAAAGAGTATCGTTAAGACTGTTGCCATTAACGTCAGGTGATGAACCATTGAAAACGACTCGGATTTTATCCTTTACAAGAGGGTTTTTCCACACGGGATGATGATTTAAGAAAACCGTTACAATTGGGGGGTGCAATTCGTCATCAGATTTGCTAACAACTTCCATATGATCTAAGCTTTCATACTCATCCATGAAATCAGTATACTGCTGTTTAACGAGAGGTTCTTTCTTGAATTTGCTCTCGATAGCAAAGAGAGCATTTCGAGCTTTGGGTTGAGAATTAATAAGTTTAGGGGGATTATGTAATCTTGGCATCTGAACAATGAACCGGCCATCAGGAGAAAGAGTGTTGGTGTTCAGAAAAAGTTGCTCACAGAATTCGTTTTCTGAAGAGGTCACGTTGGGAGAATCAACGCTTTCAAGCCTCCAGAACTGTTCCAAGTCAGTATTAGCGAAATAACATTGCGATGCGGGTTGGGGAGAATAATGAGGAAGTTGACCGGTGACGAACCATCCAAAATTAGTGTCTCTGGCAACCACGTTTGAGGATAACTTGCGAACCTGTTTACGAAGTCAATTCCAGAAAACATTGGCACTAAAGAGTATGTCAATGGGGTTTTGTACATTGAACAGGGGATCGGCTAGCCTTAAATGCGAGGGAATGCTTAAACCTGAAATATCAACAGAGTGACTTGGAGTATCTTCTCCTATGCTATTGAGAATGGGACAATTCAGTATGAGAAAGTTATTTCTGTGACAAATGTCTCTTGTGGTTAGCTTTGAAAACTGTAAAGCTTGCGAATTTGAGCTGTTAATGGCCGATACGTTAATAGAAGTGGGGTTTACAGGTAGGCCTAGTTTTTTATTAATGAATTAGAAACGAAATCGTGGGTTGCCGCCGAATAAAGAAGACCGCGTGCACGGACCCAGTTGCCAAAGTTATCCTGAACTTCGATTTGGACAGTGGACAATAGTACTTGGGCACTACTTATGGACTTGGCATTTTGAATGTAAGATGAAGCATTGGAACTGTTAGCATTGTCACTTTTCTGAGAAGTAGATGCGGTCGATGACCTTGCTTGATCATGACGATGTAGTAAAGTGTGATGAGCTTTTTCACAATGGAAGCAGAGTCAGGTGGACTTGCAATTTGAAGCAGAATGCGTGGGTGCTAAGCAGTTGAAGCAATGTTTATTATGGGAAACTAATTTTCTTCTGTCGTCGACTGACAGTTCTTTAAAATATTTACATAGATATAAGGCGTGGGAATCTTTACAAAGTATGCACTTTAATGGTTCATTTAAACTCTTACGGGGTTAGCTTTGAGTGTTTAAAACGAGAGAACTAGCAATACGGCGTTCACTAGACCTAGATGGGTGACCAGTGGCGTTTGACTTGAGTTTAGATGAGCTGGACCCAGCTTTTTGGGTACTAGACGCTAAGCGTTCGCTTTTAGGTTTAAGAGACATTGATTCAAATTTAGAACTAGGGGATGAGGGTTCACTTTGATTAGCTAAAGCAGTTAAGAATTGGCATCTAGCATTTATGAAAGTGACTAAATGCTCGTAAGAGTAATCGTCTTCTCTGGAAAGTTCAATCTCCCAAGCTTTGAGGGTAGCAACATCGACTTTAGAAACCACTAAGTGTATTAAGAAAGTGTCCCAGTGTTCAGTGGGTTGATCTAATTGGGATAGAGCTTTAACATGAAGTTGTGTGGTATCAATGAGAGTACGCAAACTAGTGACGTCATTGTGCTGTGACGCAGGTAAGTTAAATAGAGCCTTCATATGGCGTTGAATACGTAACCGTGAATTACCGTATCTTTCCTTCAACAAGTTAAAGGCAATAGGGTAGTTTTCAGCACTTAACGGGAGTGCTTCAACTAACTGCAGGGCTTGACCTTGTAGAATAGATCGCAAATAATGAAACTTGTAGATGACTTGAATGTCTTCATTGTCATGAACAAAAGAACAAAATAGTTCTTAGAAAGAATCCCAAGTATATTCGTCTCCAAAGAAGTGGGGTAAATCAATCTTAGGTAGGATTGGTTTGGGCTTGTGAGTGCCCTCACGAAAAGAGGTTTGTTGTTCGTGAAGGGAACTAATAACAGAACCGTCTTTTTTCTGTTCTTCTTCGAGTTGGCGTATTATTTTAAAAGCAGAACCTATACCTTCGTAATATTGATTTTCCACATCGACTCGATCATCAGTTTGATTGAGCATACAAGTTTCGATTTCAGTTTAGATGTTACAATAATTTTCACATGAACGTTCAAAATCCTTTACGCGATGTTCTAACAAATCTAATTGAGCTTCTGAAGGATCTAGCTCTTTGATGTATTTTCTAAATCGGGTAATTTGCCCTTTATAGGATGCTCTTTTAGACGTAAGTTTTTCATCCTTATCCTTTTCTGTAGGAGCCATGACAAAATAGGTAAACTAAAGTATAACTTACGAAACTGTGGAACCTTGGAAATGCTGTTAGACTGGCAGCAGCAAATACGTTGAAAGAAAGGGACACACCAAAGGAGACAGGAGCGGCCTCTTTCTCCTTCACAGACTTTGCACGGTGAAGCTATAGCTGAAAAATTCAAAGCAGATATTAATGATTTGCAAAATATTGTCAAATAACCCTTGACAAATAAAGCCTGATAAGTAAAATGTCATAAATGGACTCTCCCGGGTTTCGGCACCAAATTTTGGGTAGATTATTAGCTTGGGAATAACCTAACCCCCAAGGGAAGATGATGAAGAAAAAGAAGTGGGTTTCGGATTGGAGAAAAAGGATGGAGAAATAGGACAAGAGTCCAACAAAAGTTATAATTTTAACTTTAAGTATACTCAAAGGCAGCTGCCACTGCAAATCCGCTTCCCGATACCTAAAGTGGGTAGGGACCTGGACGAAGCTAACAGGAAACGCAGCTGAAACTTGGGCTATTCGCAAGAGAGCTGCTATAGCTTATTCCCTCTTAAGCATAAATATACCTACTATGGGGAAGGGTGGTGATCTGGCAAGACAAAGAGTAAAAGATTTATTGTGTATCTGTTCAAAGGAATTTCTTTCTAAACAAGTATTTTGAAGAATACAAATAATTTGAATCAGCCGTGATATTTTAGTTCTTGAAATTGTAGAATTTCTAAAGAGCGACCGAATGTTTCCAAGAAGGATAGGGATAAAGCAATTATACCCTTGGGAATAATTTTGGTAAAAGTACCAATAGTTGCATTTAGAAATGACTAAGCTTTTACCCAGCAAGGCGCCGACTAAAAGTTTGGACAATGAGAAACACTTAAATTTTGAAAAACCAACCATAAGTGGTAGAGAGAATCTCCACAAGCAGGAAGCTGGCGTAGCGAGCTATGCTTGCCTTACAGGCCAGTTAGAATTAGCTATCAAAGCTAAGAGAGACTTTAATAAGTTAATAACTAAGAGTTCTTGCTCAAATGCAACAAGTAGTGAAAACCTTATCAATGGATTTATTTTTATTAAAGAGGGCATACACCTAGGAAGAGACAGGGAAGAGAGGATCTTGCCGTTATTTCAGAGAAATTATAGAGCAAAAGAACAAATCTTAATTTATTTAACAATGTAAAAAGAAGTAGTTTATGTAACAAATATATAATTTTGATTTTGTAAACAATTGGGGTCGAAGACCTCCTAAATCAATTGAAGCTTGCACCAGGCAATTGACAATTTTTGGGTTTTAAACCTTTTATATGCTTTACAATCTTCGTAAGATTTTGAAATAGCTAAGATTAATAAATAGAAAATTTTAAGATAATTAACGTAATTAAAGTTAAACAATAAATCAAGTACAAGGTGTGTACCTATTTCTAGATAGATATCTTAGAAATATGAACAAATAACAACTTCGAAAGTAACAACAAAAAACAGGAAGAAATGAAATAGAAGTTTCTATAACTTCTTGTATTAATACAGAACTACTTTTGGCAATTATACAAATAGGGCAGGTCACTTATTGTGAAACCTGAAGAGAAAAATTGAAAGGAAGTTTCTAGAACTCCTATATATAAGTAGGCATCACGAGAAAAATGGGGCAAATTTCCCTTTCGTGAAACCTAGAGATAACTCACTTTTGAGTAGAAAGAATTGGATTCCCTCATTAGAAGGGAGAAACAATATACTTTAAGGCGTGTACTAGACACGAAGTTTTACAGACAATAATTCGTTATACGTGGAGCAAGTGAGGGAGGGCACTTATTGAGAGTGACACCTCATTGAAAAAAGACCTAAAGTAACAATTTTATTATTTTAGTTTGTTAGTAAAGGGTTTGGGAAAGATCAAATGGGATTGTGGAAAAGTGTTCATGGCCGTATTTATTGTACTCGGACGAGCACGACGCGGATGAAAAAATTGAACAGGCACTGTTTTCACTATAGTCTGTTGATATAGTTGAAAGTTCACTGTACCAGCACAAAAAGTTTATGGCAAAGAAAGTTATTGCAATTATGTAAAAGTTGAGTTTTGGCTTGAGAGAATTATGAGTTGTAGTTTCTATGGGCGGCAGTTAAATACGGCAGAAAATTTCCCACGTAGGAAGACAGTTTATGTGGATTAGAAGTTTATCCCACATAAGTTTCTCAGCAAAGGAAGTATTCCCATATCAAGTGGAAAATACATGACAGTATAATTGGTAGATAGAGTGTAGGTTCAGTAAGGTTCCAGAGCAATGATGACTTGTTTAAATTGGGTAGAGAATCCCTCGGCGGAAACCTAGATTATATAGAGAGTGGGTGTTTTAGAAATATCCCTCGATGTGAGATAGCATCTCAGAAAATCTTTCATTTTGAAAGTTAGACTTGATAGTTCGAGTTTGATCAAGAAGATCTCTTGAAAGCAGTTATTTGATCACATATAGCAACTTTCACTGTCTATAAAATCCAAATAAAAGCATTGAGCCTCTTAAAAGCGATGAGAATGTGGTTAAAACATGAAGTCGGTACTTATCTTTGCTTCATGAAGAAGGCGATATTGCTGTTGACGGTTGATTCTAAAACTCGAACATGGCGTCGAATTTAAAAGTTTGCCTCTAGAGTAGAGGAGGCGAGCTTTAGTTCAGCTCCAACTGACTGGTTTGACTTCAGACGCACAAGTGAGGCCAGCTCAACGGAGCGCGGAGAGACCAGGGAAGGGAAAAGAGTGGGGGTAGGAGACAAAAGGAATACATATAAGAATAGCCAACTTTGAAATAATAATTTCTCTTGATGAAATGGTCTTCAAAGAGTTGATAGCAGGCGTCACTAGCGCAGCCTGGTGGGTGAAAAAGTAGACGAAGTTCTCTTGATCACGGAGATGATAGCTGGCGATAGCGACGAGATCTGGTGGCTAGATTGGTAAGGAAGTCCTCTTGTGCAGGGAAAAATTGAGGAACTTCAGAGATTCGCTGCTAGATGACGCTAGGTGGGTCATGGAAGATATATATCTAGAACAGACTTACAGGTAGTGTAAGAAACATATACCAACAAAGAGAAATCAGGAGACCACTGTTGGTGTTTGCGGAAAAAGGAAGGGATGAACTAAAGCAAAGAGAAGCAAAAGCTTACTCTGTCTTACCGTGTATTCCAAAGAATACACCACGTGGTTTAACCTGGCACGTGCATGAAAGTCTCGAGCATATCGGGACAGATAAGTCAGAAGTGACCATCGCCGAAGCATTCACGTGGCCTCGCATGAGAACAACCATATGTGAAGTAATTAAAACATGTGACACGTGTCAGCGTACAAAACCGAATAACTACTAAATGAAACCATATCCTAATTCTTTGTTGCCGCAGAGGCCTTGTGAGTTACTTGCGATTGATACCTACGGTCCAATTCCTAAGGGAAGGAGAGGATGCCGACATCTACTGATTTGCTTAGATGTATTCTCAAAATTTGTGGTTTTACGCCGCATACAAAAAACCACTACAAAACAAGTTCTAAGCTGCATTAAACATAAATTTATTCCGACCATATGAAAACTTGAGTTCCTATTATCTGACCACGGGAGATATTTCACCAGTAATGAATTCAAGAAGGGAATGGTAAATCTTGGAATAATACATATTTTATCCTCGATACTGTGCGCGTTTGAATCAGGATCCAAATGACCACATTTTGAAAAATACTGAAATCAGATAAGCACGAGAAAATTTATCTCAGGGTCTATCTAGGCAAATAATTGGTCTATCTGGCATCCCTGATTTCGCTAATTCTCGAGTAGGTAAGGAGTGAAATTATTTTTGGAAACACACACTTTCTTAAAATATATCAATTTATTGATAATTAAAATTGACTTTAACTGGCAAAAATTTCAAGACACAAACAAACAACACAATCATTTAAAAAATCAACCATCCTATCATTCACCACTTTGCAAAATTTGATAATCAGAAATCAAAGTCCATCTGATATCAACAATCAAAAAAAACATTTTTTTTACATATTTACACTAGATAATCACTTTCATTAAAGAGTCCGAGTGATTCATCCTATTTACATATCTCGTTGCACATTACGAAGATTCGTCGTTCGTTGATGACATTCAAAAAAATATATTTATACACTTTTCATTTTTCCTCAAATTTACACACAAAAAACAATATATTTTATTCTGTTGATTCATTGCTAACTCTGTCTTATGAACCTCATATTAAGATTTGGCTTAACAAAGTCGGATGTTAATACGGTCATTATTTTCAAAAACTTTGTTTCAACAATAAACAAAATTTATGAAATTTTCATCAAATTGAAAATTAAATTATATCTCATTTATCTATAAGTCTCTTTGTTCCAAATGAACAATGTTCAAAAATAGGAATTTCATCATTTGAAATTTATTATTCATAATTGACATTTATTTGTTATAAACAACGCAATTGTTGCAATTTATTCTCTGTTGACTGAGTTTCTTGCCACAACATCTTCTCACTTCGAACATCTGTGCAATATTTCACAAAAATTTAAATTATAAAATTCTCTGAATTTATTATTATTATTATTTTGAATTATTTCCATAATTCTCTTAGAATTTTATTTACAACTGGGTTTCACTTTTCATCTGGTGAATATTAACAGCTCATATCAAAAGAAAAATTCTTTTTATCAATACTCAAAGCACAAAACATAAATATTTAATTATTTAAAGTGTTAATCTTTGCATTTTCCAACTCTTTATATTTATTTTTTTCTCTTAGGTCAGGTTCCTCAAAATCTAAACTCAGACTTTTCGAATATTTAGGCATCAGGTTTGGAAAATTGAAGTTGATCCAGATAAAATTTTCATTTTTGAAACCGACAGATTTAGTGGGATTAGACTAGAAATATGGGGCGGTGTAATAATGCCTTACCCTTCTTTTACAATTCAGAGCCCATATGCTCTCCATAAACATTCACATGACACACACGCATATCCCTGTGTGCGCAAGACAGCGGGACTCAAAGCCCTCATGGACGACCCATCTGGCCTCCTCACCAAACTTAAGTGTTGGCAATTATATTCACACACTAAACAATTATATTTGACTTCATGTATTATATTTTTTATCCACCAAACACTTTTACATATTTTTCTCTTTGTAATATCCTGTCTTACCACTCTGCATTTTTCCCAAATTTTATCTTTATAAGAAAAGATGTATTTCTTATGGTCAACATTTCCTGGCCTTCCCTTTTACATAAATTCTGCCCTAGAGTTATACATAAGTACCTGCCTTATTGTTTTCTTTTGATATTCGTTTATTGTTTTTTTTCTCTTTTGGAAAATTTTACTGAGCTCAAAATTGATTATATTTCACCTTCATTTACCAACTAATTCTACCTGTTTATAAATTTCAACTTCTATTTCACAAAAGTTATCGCATTTAAAACCTTCAATTTAAATAAATTCCTCCACAAGTTATTATTATTATCAATGGCAAAAAAAATGTTTATTTAATAATGCTTTCCTATTACTTCATAAGGATTATTAATGCCCTGTTTCACTCCTAAACAATTATCTAACTCCTTGTCGCGTATTATCTATAACATTTTATTATTATTATTAATGCGGTAATCAGTTAACTTTATTTAGTTTTAGTAAATGGTGCTATTACCAAATTATCTTTTACAACGTTAAATAGTGTTTCAATCAATAACATTACGAAATTATTTTATTCACATTTGATATTATTATTATTATCTTTGTTTTATTTAATGTTTATTTATTTATTTATTTATAAAATTAAATTATTCAAATAATCCAAGATGTAACTTAAATCTCTCATAAGAATTTACTTAGATTCTTCCTATCCTTTTGAAAAAATTTATATCTTTCATGTTGCAGAAAACATAAACATGACTGTAGTCTGAACGAAGTAGAAAATACGGCAAAATAAATTGTCAGACTTTCATGTCGCTCCATTTGCCAACCTGGACAAATATGATATTCAAAATAAACGGTGGTGTTGATTTCTTAAAATGACTGAGTAAAAAGAATTCTCAAAATGCTCTACTAAGCTAGTTGATAGTACATGAAATAGCTCATACTTCATTCTTGCTGTGCTGGCGATGCGTGTCCTTCAGTAAACGCTATACCCATAGCGTCTCCCATGGTCATCTGCAATCCATTTCAACTTCGTTGGTTCCACGTCACACCTATCCTTAATTCGTTTAACGGCGCATGTCGATAATGATGATCGCTCGTTTAAAACAAACACTCCCGTATTCTTCAACACAAGGTAACATCTCGAACTGTAGCAATAGTTCCAAATGAATGTGTTACTCTTGCAATTTCGTTTCCTGGAAAAAGTTCCACGTTTGAAAATACTGTTCTGATCGCCCGCTCGCATAGGAACACCTATTAGCAGTTGAGACTGAACCCCAAGTTCACAGTCTGTCCTGTCTAAAGTTTGAAGTGCCTTGTACAGTTTCGCAAATAGAAACAACAAATTATTGTAGGCGACTTCAGTGAATGGTTTATCAAATAACCATCATTTGTAGAGTACATGTAGGAATATCTGACTATATAGAGTCCTCTAATATTACAAGTCCGTTGTTGAAAAATTTCTATCACTTTGAACATAGCCCCAGCCCACATGGCTTATTTGGTGGTAAAGTTCCTTCGGCGTGTAGTATGACGTAGTATTCACTGTTATGAAGCGTAGCGGCGAGTTCCTCCCAAGCAGTTGCTTGCTAGGAATGACTTGACTGTCTTGCAAACGTGGCTCTTTATATAGGTCAGCCAGCAATCCTTCTCGAAAATTCCATTTCCAGATCTCGGCTCCTGGTGTACGGATTCTTCTGCTCAATAGCTTAAAATTCTTCTCTTTTCTGTGCCAGAAAACTGTGCTACTTTTTAAGTCGCTAATCCGTCTCCTTGAGTAAAATTTATAAAAGGACGTATGCAAGCTTTCACGTCATGTCTCCGCGTCACTCGCTCCTGTCTCTATATGCTTCCTTCTACACTTTGTCCTCCGAGAGCGTTATTCAAACATCATTAGCCTTGTTGTCTCTCTGGACTAGCGTTCGTTCGTTACCATCAGCTCGTCATTATGTCACGGACGTTTGCACGATCCGGGGACATCCACCCCTTACGCCATAAAAAAATTATGTGAGACATCACATATATATTTTTTCGTCTGGCTCTAAAATTGCCTTTTTCTCCCTCGGCTTTTCCTCTTTTTTTCCTTTTACAGCTGATGTCCTGTTCTCCGATGGTAGATCTTCAAGTTTGCTGCATTGAACCTTCCCACGATGTTACCCGACGGTTCTTCAATTAGTTGGTAACTTCCGTTGGCAAAACTCTCTACAATACGAAAAGGACCGTAGTATAGGCTGGAAAATTTTGAATACACTCTATTCAAAACATCTGATGGGACGGGTTTTCTTACAAGGATCTGAGTCCCGATATTCAGAGGCTGCCTGAATCTCATCCTTCGGACTCTCCTTTCCCTCTTAGCTGCTTGTTCTCGAATCCTTTCTAGTGCTCGATTCTCTCTAAGTTGCATGCTAGGTTCAATTTCTGGTGTCATGGGAATAATCGTGTCCCATGGTCAGATAGGTTTGTCTCCATTGTGTAACAACATTGGTACTTGCTTTGTGCTCTCATGCACCGTAGAATTCATGGAATGCGCTGCAATTTCTAGTACATCCATCCACTTCCAATGTTCATCAGACCAAAACAAACTACAGAATTTTGCAATTTCTGACATTATTCTCCCGGCTGGGTTACTTTCCGGATGGCGTATTGAACACAATATTTGTTTAATGTCCAACACCTCCATGGCATTTCTAAACTCACGTGATGTGAATTGTGACCCATGATCAGATAGTAGGTATTCCGGTTTCCGTGCCTCAGAAATGACACTGTCTCGTATCCTCCTCAAAACATAGCGGGAATTTGCTTTTTGCATGGGATGTAACATGGTATATTTACTGAAAACATCCATGGTTACTAATATATATACTTATTTCCCCTTTTTGATTTTGGCAAAGGCCCATAAATGTCTGTGGCGAATTTTTCTCGTGGTTTCTGTGGAATAATGGGACGAGGTGCTTCTCTCAATAGCTTGGTGTTGTGCTTACTCCGTTGACACAAGTCACACGTCATGATCGTCTGTCTGACAGTATTCCTTATCTTGTCCCACGAAAATTTCTCTTGTATTAGGCTTACCACTTTATCTAATCCAGCGTGCCCCGACATTCTATGTGCTAACCATATAATTCTCTTCTGCAATACGGGTGGTACCGCCACACTTAACTTAGTATGATTCGCATCTCTGAATTTGTATATAATATCATTCCTCACCACGTAATTCCTTGCAAGTTTCTCAGTTTCAGGGTAATCTGCATCATTGTTGTCCATGTTTCCTTTCAGAAATCTATAGATTTTTCTTAAAGTTGCGTTCCTTTTCTGAGTCGCAGATATTCTCTCTAATCGTTCCAGGGTTTCTTCGTCTTCCTGTACCAGATTGATATGCATTACCGTAAACGTTGGCTCAACCGCACGACTTAACAAGTCGGCTTCTACGTTGGATTTCCCTGGTTTATGCTCGATTGTAATATTAAACTGTTGTACAAATAAAGCCCATCGTGTTATTCTCTCACTAGCAAAATTTGTCTTGAGAATAAATTCAAGAGCATGATGGTCAGTTCGGATGATGACAGAATGACCAATCAGCATCTTTTTCCAACTTTCCAAGGCATGAACTATAGCAAGAGCTTCTAGTTCAGTCGTATAGTAATTCCTCTCTGAAGATCTAAGCTTTCTGCTGATAAATTACAAATAATGCCTAGTGCCATCCACATCCTCTTGCAATAGGATTGCTCCTATCCCTTCATTTGAAGCATCCGATTCTATTATGAAGTTTTTCTTAAAATCAGTATATTCCGGCTTCACACTGTTCAGCAATAATTCTTTAGCTTGTTTGAAGGATTCTTCGTGTTCTTCACACCACTTCCATCTGTTTCCTTTTCTCAAAAGACTCTGCAATGGCGCTACAATGTTGGTGTAGTTAGGAAAATGTCCAGCGAAGAATTGGCAGGTCCCAAAAAATACGGACATGCTTTATCCTCGTCGGTCTTGGAAAATTAGCTATTGCTTGAATTTTATCCTCATTTGGACGATAGCCTCGTCCATCCAGGATATGTCCTAAGAATTTAATATCCTTCTTGAAAAATTGGCATTTCTTTAAATTTACCTTGAAATTTGACTTCCTCAAGTCATTGAACAAATATCTCAGGGGTAACAAATGTTGTTCTTCGTCTTAAACGCAACCAGTATGTCATCGATGTAACAGATTACAGAATCCTTAACTTCCGAACTAAGATTTTGTATCGAACATGTCTCCTAATTCCAATCGCATCCTATTCAGATTATGCGTTTCCACTATCTTGACTACTTCTTCTTCTTCTATTATGTTCTGGATAACCTGTGACCATCGGATATTTCCCTCGGTGAATTTCTCTTCTTCACCCTCAAAATCTTCCTCTCCTGTCTGATGAAAACGTATAGTCTCTGACTTCATATCGATGATAGCCTTATATTCAGTAATAAAGTCATTTCCTATGATCATGTCATGGATAATGTCCTTCATAACAACAAAAACATGCTCGAAATAGCATTCCCCAATTTTCAGCCTCAAATACAACTGTGTTTTGCATGTTGTAACTTTGTTAGGGATAATGCCTTGTATCTTAATGCCTGATACAGGAATCTCCTCTAAACTTTCCGTGAGCTTCCATAAAGCGTAGAGCTTTTCGCTTACAACACAAAGCATTGCTCCAGTATCAATCAGGGTATGCATTTTCATGCCATAAACTTCACATTCTAAGATGGGTAATTTTGATCGTTTTTCTTGTCCTATTCTTTCTTCTTTTAAGTCTACCAAATCCTTGTCTTCGACTTGCCATCTAACGATCTTCGCAACGTAACTACTTGTTAACATTTTGGAGTTTTTTCTTCATTTACTACTGGCTTTTGTAACCCGGAAGTACTTGGTTTGTTATGCTGCTCATCTAGGTACTGTTTGCTCTCTTGATGTCTCCTATCAATATCTTCCCTAGCCTGTTGCTTAAAATTTTCTCTCTCTTGTTGTTCATCTCTTTTGTTATGTTGATGTTGTGGTAGGGTCCTATTATAGGGTTTTGATTGAAAATCAGGTTTATTCCATTTATTCCACCTGTTTTGATACTTGTACGATCTTACATACGGTCTATTCTGGTATGGAGTGTCCCTAGTATTGCTCCATTCTTTATTATCAACATTATATTTCGGTTTATTCCCCGTCTGGTTCGTTTGACTGTGACGATCAGTCACAGCCGTATTTATGGTATGATTCTCAGTTTTACTCCCTCTCAAATGAAAGAACTGTGCATTGGCATGGTCTAACCTCTGCAATACCTCATCAAATTCTTCCATATTTCCTATATTGGCTGCGATTAATGTTCTTTGTACTTCTATCGGAAATTGTCGGATCAATGCGGATATCATCTCGAAATCTGGCATGGATGGTTCTAAAAATTGTAGTTTAGACAACTGCTGTGAAAAATATGCTGAATATTTCGTTGGCTGGGATGTCGAATATCGTTTGGCACACAATTCTGCTCTTATTTGTTGCTGCGTTTCCGGCGACCAAAATTTTCTCATAAGTCCTCTAGAAAATTCTTCGAAGTTATGAAAATTTGACCTGAAGGCGCGGAACCAAACCAGTGCAGGCCCATCCAAAATCTGCTTACTACCCGGATCTCTCTCTCTTTCGAAATCTTCGAGTCCCGGATGTAATCTTTGACCTCCCGTAAAAATTCGTCCGGTGGAATACTCCCCATTCCGGTAAATTTTCTTGGCTTGTCAGCCTTATCCTTGTAGATTGCAATGGGAACAGAATTTGTTATTACTCTTGTCTCTTCAAATTCTTTAGAAATTTCTTTCTTTTTTTCATTAGTTGGCATCTCTTCCAATTTTCTCTGGTCTAGTTGAGTTTTGTATAATGAAAGCTTCTCTTCCAATCTTCCCACTGTTTTCTTCAACTCTGAATCATCTGTTTTATTTCCATTTCTCCTTGGATTTCTTCAATGGTTTTCTTTACGAACTCCTTAGTAACAGGATCGTTCTCTTTGCTTTTCACGTTTTCGTTAGTCTCTTGAACGTCTTTGATTAGCCCCTTAATTATCACTTCGTGATTCTTCACAAGGTTAGTTACATGAAATACGTCTTTTTGTATCTTTCCCACATCTTCTGATATCACCTTGATATGTGTGTAAAAAGAGCTTCTCTCTTCTTGGGCCTCCTCTTTAGCTTCATCCAGGATTGAACTTTTGATTTCAGTAAGTGCTGTGTCTTTCACACTCTCGCAAAGTTCTTTGATTACTCGGTCTCCTTTCAATTGTTCTAAAATAGTTTCCCGGAAATCCGTTGCTACCTTCTGTAAAACCTGCCTTGCAGTGATGTTACATTCTTCGGTGATCCTGATTTCTAAATTAACCAGATCGTTGGCCACTTCGTTGGAATGTTTTTCTAAGTTTTCTTCCATGCCTTTCAATTTATGGTGCGTCTTTCCTAATTCGCCCTCCAATGTTTTCGTGCTTTCATTAATTTGTGTTTCCAATGAAACTCTATTCTCATCTAACCTAGTCTCTAAAATCGTGGATTTTTCAAACAATTCGCCTAACTGTACCCCAAACATTTTAGACTTCTCTGCAAACTGTTTCCCCAAATTTTCGGTCAAACGATGCTGTAACAATTTGGAATTATCGGCTAAGTCTAACCTCAAAGTTTCTGAGTTACCTATGATTTTTAGATCTATTAGGCGTGAACTTTCAGTTAATCTATCGAGTGCTTTGGAATGTTCCCAAATCTTTTCTTCCAAAGATTCCTTAACGCGTCAGTGTTGATACTTAATCTGTCTTCAAAGTGCTTAGAACTCTCTGAAAGTTTGCTATCTATGTCTGATTTTAGGGAATTTGAACTTTCATTTAATTTAGTTTCAAAAGACTCGTTTAATGATTTAGAACTTTCAGATAATTTATCCTCTAATGATTTAGAATTTTCTTTTAGTTGGGAGTCTATTGATTCATTCAATCTATTTTCTAAATATTGGGAATTTTCTTGGATCTGCTTTTCCAACTTTTAGGAATTTTCCATCAGTTTACTCTCCATAAGAGCTGCTTTCTCCAAACTCTCCTTATTGTTCGACTCCAGTCGAGCTAAAAACTCCAATACTTTATCCATGTTTTCCAACAGAGAAATGTAGGATAGGTATTCTATGGTATCAACGAAGTCTTATTACTAAACATAGACTATCCTAGTAGCATTTGAGAATTCCTAATAAATTGAGATTTACCCTACGTCGCTATTTAATGGAAAAAATCACTACTTATTTAAATCCTTAATTCAATCAACAACAACTACTATGAAAAATTCAAAAAATCCACCATCTGGATAATATAAGTGTGCGTTTTCAACAAAACAAACAACAACTCCCAATTCTAACATTTATCAAAAACAACTTAATAAAACTCCCTTAAATATTCCCCCCAAATGAAACGAAATCATCTCAAAATCAAATTCAAAATTATTATTCCAAAAGTACAAACTCTACTGTGTCTTCAAATCACGGACTCAACAAATCCCTTAAAAAAATCTTTGGTTTTGTCAAAAGATCAAAACTCAAAAGTCTACACAAATGCTTTTTCGAAAACAAGTTAGAAAGACCAATTCGGTAGCCCCTTAGTACGGGCGCCAAACTTCCCTCCTCTACCTTATGTGCCCGTTTGGATCAGGATCCAAATGACCACATTTTGAAAAATACCGAAATCAGATAAGCACGAGAAAATTTATCTCAGGGTCTATCTAGGCAAATAATTGGTCTATCTGGCATCCCTGATTTCGGTAATTCTCAAGTAGGTAAGGAGTGAAATTATTTTTAGAAACACACACTTTCTTAAAATATCTAAATTTATTGATAATGCCAATCAAAGAAAGTGTTAGAGTTGTAATTTTGTTTCTTGAAGTGCTTTTGGAAACAATCTTTATTTCAATTTCCTTTAACTGCATCTAAACTACCGTAAATTGAATTAACTAATTTAGAAACATTCCTGGAAGCGTGCACAACAATTCACCAATGTTTCATCACAACCGGATGAATGGTATATGAACTCATACGGAATTTTGTTTAAACAATTCGTGCTGTGTCACTCATTTTTAAAATTGACTCTTGCGCTACCTACTGTGAAATGGATTTACTAAGTTAGAAACCCTCACGTAATTGTACACAACAACTCAACAAAGTTTCATCGCAATCGATGAATGATAAATGAACGCATACGGGATTTTGTTGAAACGCTTTGCGCGTCGTCACACATTTATTGCATCTACTCGTACGCTACCTATTGTAAAATGGATTTATTAAGTCGAAAACCTTCCCTGGCGTGTACACAACAACTCATCAAAGTTTCATCGCAATCAGATGAACGGCATATGAACGCATACGGGATTTTGTTTAAACGATACACGTGCCGTCACTCATTTGTTGAATCTACTCGTACGCTAACTATTGTAAAATAGATTTATTTAGCCTGAAACTTTTCCTGGAGTGTACTCAACAATTCACCAAAGTCTCATGGCAATCGGATGAATGGCATATGAACGCATATTGGACTCTTTTGAAACGATTCGCGTGCCGTCGCTCATTTCATGAATCTACACGTGTGCTACCTATCGTGAAATGCGTGGAATAAGCCAGACACCTTATCAGGAGTGTACACAACAATTCACCAAAGTTATAAAGCAATCGGATGAATAGTATATGAACACATACGGGACTTTGTTTAAACGATTCGCGTGCCGTCGCTCATTTGTTGAATCTACTTGTGCGATACCTATTGTAAAGTGGATTTACTAAGCCAGAAACCTTCCTTGAAGTGTACACAACATCTCGCCCAAGTTTCATCGCTATCGGACGAATGGTATATCAACTCATACGGGACGTTGTTGAAACGCTACGCGCGTCTTTGCACATTTGTCGAATCCACTCGTGCGCTACCTATTGTAAAATGTATTTACTAAGCCTGAAACTTTTCCTGGAGTGTACACAACAACTCACCCAAGTTTAATCGCTATCGGACGAATGGTATATGAACGCATACGGGACTTTTTTTAATCGCGCGTCGTCGCTCATTTGTTTTATCTACTTGTACGATACCTATTGTAAAGTGGATTTACTAAGCCCGAAACCTTCCCTGAAGTGTACACAACATCTCACCCAAGTTTCATCGCTATCGGACGAATAGTATATGATCGCATAAGGGACTTTGTTGAAACGCTTCGCGCGTCGTTGCTCATTTGTTGTATCTACTCGTGCACTACCTATTGTTAAGTGGATTTACTCAGCCAGAAACCTTACCTGAAGTGCACAGAACATCTCACCCAAGTTACATCGCAATGGGTTGAATGGTATATGAACGCATGTGGGACTTTGTTGAAACAAATGCACGCAATTTTGTCGAAGAAAATCGCGCGCCGTCTATTGTAAATTAGATTTACTACGTCTATAACTTTTCCGGGACTGTGCACAACAACTCACCAAAATTTGATCGCAATCGGACGAATTGTATATGAACGCATCGCCAACACGCATTTCTTTAAACTAATCACGCGCTGTCAATTGTAAATTGCATTAACTATGCCTATAATGATTTCGGAAGAGTTCACATCAACTCATTAATATTTGATCGCAATCGGATGAATGGTTTATGAACGCATAAAAGAGGAACAATCGAACATCCTTTTTTATATGTATATGTCTGCGTTGCAATGCCAATCAAAGAAAGTGTGGCGTTGTAACTTTGTTTCTTGAAGTGCTTTTGGATTCCCAATATTTATTTATTTTCCGTTAACCACCTCTAAACTATTGTAAAATTGATTTACTATCACAAAAAATCATGGGAGCGTCCTCAACAACTCATCAAAGTTTCATCGCAATGAAATAAATGGTATATGAACGCATACGGGACTTTGTTGAAAAGATTCGAGCGCCGTCACACATTTGTTGAATATACTCGTACGCTAACTATTGTAAAATGGATTTACTAACTCGAAAACCTTCCCTGGCGTGAACACAACAACTCATGAATGTTTCATCGCAATCGGATGAATGGCATATGAACGCATACGGGATTTTGTTTAAACGATTCACGCGCCTTCACTCATTTGTTGAATCTTTTGTGCGCCACCCATTGAGAAACGGATTTACTAATTCATACACCTTCGCAGGACTGTACTCAACTCACCAACGTTTTATCACAATCGGATGAATGGTATATGAGTGCATTCGGGACTTGGTTGAAACGATTCACGCGCTGTCACTCATTAGTTGAATGTACTCGTGCGCTAACAATTGTAAAATGGATTTACTAAATCAGAAATCTTTGCGGGAGTGGAAACAACATTTCTCTAAATTTCATTGCAATCGCATGAATGGTATATGAACACATACGAATTTTTTTAAACGATACGCACGACGTTACACATTTGTTGAATTTACTCGTGCGCTACCTATTGTAAAAAGGATTTACTAAGTCAGAAACCTTTCCTGGAGTGTGCACAACAATCCAACCAAAGATTCTTAGCAATCGGATGAATGGTACTTGAACGCTAGGTGACTTTATTTAAGCGATTCGCGTGCCGTCGATCATTTGTTGAATCTACTTGTGCGCTACCTATTGTAACATGGATTTAAAAAGCCTGAAACTTTCCCTGGAGTATTCACAACAACTCACCCAAGTATAGTCGCTATCGGACGAATGGTATATGAAGGCTTACGGGACTATATTGAAACACTTCGCGCGTCGTCGCTCATTCGTTTAATCTACTTGTGCGATACCAATTGTAAAGTGCATTTACTAACCCAGAAATATTCCCTGAAGTGTACACAACATCTCACCCAAGTTTCATCGCTATCAGACGAATAGTATATGAACGCACACGGGACTTTGTTGAAACGCTTCGCGCGTCGGCGCTCATTTGTTGAATCTACTCGTGCCCTACCTGTCCTAAATTGGATTTGCTAAGCCAGAATCCTTCCCTGAGGTGTACACAACCGCTCACCCAAGCTTCATCGCTATCGGACGAATGGTATGTGAACGCAACAGGACTTTGTTGAAACGCTTCGCCCGTCGTCGCTCATTTGTTGAATTTACTCGTGCGCTACTTATTGTCAATTGGATTTACTAAGCCAGAAACCTTCCCTGATGGTACACAACAACTCACCTACGATTAGTCGCTATGGGACGAATGGTATATGAACGCATACGGGACTATGTTGAAACACTTCGCGCGTCGTCGCTCATTTGTTTAATATACTTGTGCGATACCTATTGTTAAGTGAATTTTCTAACCCAGAAAGCTTCCCTGAAGTGTACACAACATCTGACCCAAATTTCATCGCTATCAGACGAATAGTATATGAACGCATACGGGATTTTGTTGAAACGCTTCGCGCGTAGTCACTCATTTGTTGAATCTATTCGTGCTCTACCTATCGTAAAGTGGGTTCACAAAGCCAGAAACCTTGCCTGAAGTGTACACAACCACTCACCGAAGTTTCATCGCTATCGGACGAATGGTATGTGAACGCATACAGGACTTTGTTAAAACGCTTCGACCGTCGTCGTTCATTTGTTGAATCTTCTCGTGCGCTACCTATTGTTAAGTGGATTTACTAAGCCAGAAACCTTCCCTGATGTGTACACAACATCTCACCCAAGTTTCATCGCTATCAGACGAATAGTATATGAACGCATACGAGACTGTTGAAACGCTTTGCGAGTCGCCGCACATTTGTTGAATCTACTCATGCGCTACCTATTATGACATGAATTTACTAAGCCAGAAACCTTGCCTGTAGTGTACACAACCTCTCTCCCAAGTGTCATCGATATCGGACGAATGGTATGTGAACGCATACAGGACTTTGTTGAAACGCTTCGCCCGTCGTCGCTCATTTGTTTAATCTACTTGTGCGATACCTATTCCTAAGTGGATTTTCTAACCCAGAAAGCTTCCCTGAAGTGTACACAACATCTCACCCAAGTTTCATCGCTATCAGACGAATAGTATATGAACGCATACGGGACTTTGTCGAAACGCTTCGCGCGTCGTCGGTCATTTGTTGAATCTATTCGTGCCCTACCGATCGTAAAGTGGATTCACTAAGCCAGAAACCTTGCCTGAAGTGTACACAACCACTCACCGAAGTTTCATCGCTATTGGACGAATGGTATGTGAACGCATACAGGACTTTGTTAAAACGCTTCGACCGTCGTCGCTCATTTGTTGAATCTTCTCGTGCGCTACCTATTGTTAAGTGGATTTACTAAGCCAGAAATCTTCCCTGATGTGTACACAACATCTCACCCAAGTTTCATCGCTATCAGACGACTAGTATATGAACGCATACGGGACTTTGTTGACACGCTTCGCGAGTCGTCGCTCATTTGTTGTATCTACTCGAGCGCTACCTATTATGACATGGATTTACTAAGCCAGAAACCTTGCCTGTAGTGCACACAACCTCTCTCCCAAGTGTCATCGATATCGGACGAATGGTATGTGAACGCATACAGGACTTTGTTGAAACGCTTCGCCCGTCGCCGTTCATTTATTAAATCTCCTCGTGCGCTACCAATTGTTAAGTGGATTTACTAAGCCAGAAACCTTACCTGAAGTGTACAGAACATCTCACCCAAGTTTCATCGCAATGGGATGAATGTCATATGAACGCATGTGGGACTTTCTTGAAACAAACGCACGCCATTTTGTTGAAGCTGCTCGCACGCCATCTATTGTAAATTGGAATTTCTACGCCTGTAAGTTTTCCGGGACTGTGCACAACAACTCACCAAAATTTTATCGCAATCGGATGAGTTGTATATGAACGCATCGCCATTACGCATTTGTTTAAACTACTCACGCGCTATCTATTTTGAAATGGATTAACTATGCCTATAATCCTCCCGGAAGTGTTTACAACAACTCACCAACATTTTATCGCAATCGGATGAATGGTTTATGAACGCATAAAAGACGAACAGACAGACATTCCTTTATATACTGTATATATAAGATATAATATAAGATATAAGATTAAAATTGACTTAAACTAGCAAAAATTTCAAGACACAAACAAACAACACAATCATTTAAAAAATCAACCTTCCTATCATTCACCACTTCGCAAAATTTGATAATCAGAAATCAAAGTCCATCTGATATCAACAATAAAAAAACACCTTTTTTTTACATATTTACACTTTCATTAAAGAGTCCGAGTGATTCATCCTATTAACATATCTCGTTGCACATTACGAGATTCGTCGTTCGTTGATGACATTCAAAAAAAAAAAAGATTTATACACTTTTCATTTCTCCTCAAATTTTCACAAAAAAAAACAATATATTTTATTCTGTTGATTCATTGCTAACTCTGTCTTATGAACCTCATATTAAGATTTGGCTTAACAAAGTCGGATGTTAATACGGTCATTATTTTCAAAAACTTTGTTTCAACAATAAACAAAATTTATGAAATTTTCATCAAATTGAAAGTTAAATTATATCTCATTTATCTATAAGTCTCTTTGTTCCAAATGAACAATGTTCAAAAATAGGAATTTCATCATTTGAAATTTATTATTCATAATTGACATTTATTTGTTATAAACAACGGAATTGTTGCAATTTATTCTCAGTTGACTGAGTTTCTTGCCACAACATCTTCTCACTTAGAAAATCTGTGCAATGTTTCTTAAAAATTTAAATTATAAAATTCTCTGAATTTATTATTATTATTATTTTTAATTATTTCCATAATTATCTTAGAATTTTATTTACAACAGGGTTTTACTTTTCATCTGGTAAATATTAACTGCTCATATCAAAAGAAAAATTCTTTTTATCAATACTCAAAGCACAAAACATAAATATTTAATTATTTATATTGTTAATCTTTGCATTTTCCAACTATTTTTTTTCTCATAGGTCAGGTTCCTCAAAATCTAAACTCAGACTGTTCAAATATTTAGGCATCAGGTTTGGAAAATTGAAGTTGATCCAGATGAAATTTTCATTTTTGAAATCGACAGATTTAGTGGGATTAGACTAGAAATATGAGGCGGTCTAATAATGCCTCACCGTTCTTTTACAATTCAGAGCCATATGCTCTCCATAAACATTCACATGACACACACGCATATCCCTGTGTGCGCAAGACAGCGGGACTCCAAGCCCTCATGGACGACCCATCTGGCCTCCTCACCAAACTTAAGTGTTGACAATTATATTCACACACTAAACAATTATATTTGACTTCATGTATTATATTTTTTATCCACCAAACACTTTTATATATTTTTCTCTTTGTAATATCCTGTCTTACCACTCTGCGTTTTCCCCAAATTGTATCTTCATAAGAAAAGATGTATTTATTATGGTCAACATTTCCTGGCCTTCCCTTTTACATAAATTCTGCCCTAGAGTTATACATAAGTACCTGCCTTATTGTTTTCTTTTGATATTCGTTTATTGTTTTTTTTTTCTCTTTGGGAAAATTTTACTGAGCTCAAAATTGATTATATTTCACCTTCATTTACCAACTAATTCTACCTGTTTATAAATTTCAACTTCTATTTCACAAAAGTTATCGCATTTAAAACCTTCAATTTAAATAAATTCCTCCACAAGTTATTATTATTATCAATGGCAAAAAAAAATGTTTATTTAATAATGCTTTCCTATTACTTCATAAGGATTATTAATGCCCTGTTTCACTCCTAAACAATTATCTAACTCCTTGTCGCGTATTATCTATAACATGTTATTAATATTATTATTATTATTATTATTATTAATGCGGTAATCATTTAACTTTATTTAGTTTTAGTAAATGGGGCTGTTACCAAATTATCTTTTACAACGTTAAATAGTGTTTCAATCAATAACATTACGAAATTATTTTATTCACATTTGATATTATTATTATTATCTTTGTTTTATTTTATGTTTATTTATTTATTTATTTATTTATAAAATTAAATTATTCAAATAATCCAAGATGTAACTTAAATCTCTCATAAGAATTTACTTAGATTCTTCCTATCCTTTTGAAAAAATTTATATCTTTCATGTTGCAGAAAACATGAACATGACTGTAGTCTGAACGAAGTAGAAAATACGGCAAAATAAATTGTCAGACTTTCATGTCGCTCCATTTGCCAACCTGGACAAATATGATATTCAAAATAAACGGTGGTGTTGATTTCTTAAAATGACTGAGTAAAAAGAATTCTCAAAATGCTCTACTAAGCTAGTTGATAGTACATGAAATAGCTCATACTTCATTCTTGCTGTGCTGGCGATGCGTGTCCTTCAGTAAACGCTATACCCATAGCGTCTCCCATGGTCATCTGCAATCCATTTCAACTTCGTTGGTTCCACGTCACACCTATCCTTAATTCGTTTAACGGCGCATGTCGATAATGATGATCGCTCGTTTAAAACAAACACTCCCGTATTCTTCAACACAAGGTAACATCTCGAACTGTAGCAATAGTTCCAAATGAATGTGTTACTCTTGCAATTTCGTTTCCTGGAACAAGTTCCACATTTGAAAATACTGTTCTGATCGCCCGCTCGCATAGGAACACCTATTAGCAGTTGAGACTGAAACCCAAGTTCACAGTCTGTCCTGTCTAAAGTTTGAAGTGCCTTGTACAGTTTCGCAAATAGAAACAACAAATTATTGTAGGCGACTTCAGTGAATGGTTTATCAAATAACCATCACTTGTAGAGTACTTGTAGGAATATCTGACTATAGAGTCCTCTAATATTACAAGTCCGTTGTTGAAAAATGTCTATCACTTTGAACATAGCCCCAGCCCACATGGCTTATTTGGTGGCAAAGTTCCTTCGGCGTGTAGTATGACGTAGTATTCACTGTTATGAAGCGTAGCGGCGAGTTCCTCCCAAGCAGTTGCTTGCTAGAAATGACTTGACTGTCTTGCAAACCTGGCTTGTTATATAGATCAGCCAGCAATCCTTCTCGAAAGTTCCATTTCCAGATCTCGGCTCCTGGTGTACGGATTCTTCTGCTCAATAGCTTAAAATTCTTCTCTTTTCTGTGCCAAAAAACTGTGCAACTTTTTAAGTCGCTAATCCGTCTCCTTGAGTAAAATTTATAAAAGGACGTATGGAAGCTTTCACGTCACGTCTCCGTGTCACTCACTCCTGTCTCTATTTGCTTCCCTCAACACTCTGTCCTCCGAGCGCGTGATTCAAACATCATTAGTCTTGTTGTCTCTCTGGACTAGCGTTCGTTCGTTACCATCAGCTCGTCATTATGTCACGGACGTTTGCACGATTCGGGGACATCACGGCATCCATCCGCGAATCCGTCAGAACGCGTAATGAGAAATATTTCCATGTTTTTAGAGTATTTGTGCCCAATGAACATCACAAATGGGTAGATCGTGTGGAGGATATTGAAATCTGTATAAATTCAACGAGACACGAATCTACGCGTCAGATACCCATGCTTTTGAGCTACAACAAATCACCGGAGAGATCGTGGGATAATGTTATCACGTGCCACCGTGATCTCATGCCAGCACATGATTTAAGGATCCATAACACTGTCAAACATATGAGAGCTCGAGCGGATCGATGATTGAGAAGAGTACGAGTTCCACCGGGAACTGGTCGAAAACGAGTTGGTATTAATTAAGAAACCTCCGTTATCTGATCCATCAAACAAGGTATTTCACAAGTTCTGTGTCAGATATCTGGGACCGTTCAAGATAGTCCAAAATCTTGGAAAGAATGCATACAGAGTGCAGGAGTTGAGCACGGGTACGCAAGCAGTTTATAATATTGCTAACATGAAAGTTTACAATAAACCTGAGCCACGGGAGCCGAGAAGAAACAACATCGTAACAGCAAATTATGTGGGTACGTGAGAACGCACAAAATATACGGGGCACGAGTGAGCTAGCACTTGGAGGAAAACTTAAACATTGGTTTGTTTATAAGTTGTACTGTGAGCAGTCTGAGATAGCTATATTGACATCTATTGTATGAGTGAGAGACAGCGAGAGGGAAGGGGGACCCGTCTTGGTTGGTTGGTTCCTTAGTTTAGGGGCTGCGACAACGCGGTCATGTAGCCCCGAGACCCGTCTTGCCTGAGGCGGCGAGCACTTGGAAAGTGCTCATTAGTGGCGAGTGGCCGAGCTCTGAATGGCAGCAGGGGCGATTGGAAACGTAAGAATTGAGGGAGCATGCCACTGTCTGATTGATGTGCTGTATGGTAGCGAAAATTGACTTCTACCTAAGTTCAATTTTCACCTTTTAAGTGGTGAATGAGCCCTTAAATGTATGCTTACATTTAATGTATGCCTACATTTAAGTCATCATATATTTTATTTTCTTCAGCTCTAATACAGCACAGTTAAGGAAAAGGTTGGTCTTATTTGGAAATAGTCTGTCTGGATGAACAATGTAATTCTGTCGATGTCGCCAGTGAAACAACGGCCAAGTTAAATATAGCCAATTCTGAGAAAAAGAGAAAGCAGGGCAAGCTAGATGTCCGTTGACCAGTTCAAATAAGAGGTGTGGGGTTTTCCTTGTCTATGAAGACGTTAGAGCAAGAACGCAGGGGGCAAGTAAGGACGGAGATAGTGACCAGACGAGAGAGTGGGAGAAGGTCAGCACCCTGGAGTCACCAAATTATTTTAACGAACAGCCAAAAAGAGCGAGACGCTACTTTTAGGCGCGGTGTATATTTGCGCGCGGATTTTGGAAAATGTGTGTTCCCATGATGTAAATTTCTTCACGAGTGTGTCAATTGATTATGCTGATTTTTACAAATCGAATGAGTTGAGTCTGAAGTCTGTACGATTATTATTTCTAATTATTGTGGAGCGAATTTCCCCTTCCACGTGATATTCGGGTAAAAATACAAATACTACGGTCTGTGATTAGACGCGGAACACTTTTATTCTGAGCGGAGACTCAGACTTCCAGAAACCACGTTATTCTGAGCGGAGACTCAGACTTCCGTTATAACACTTTGAAATACTTTAACATTTGCGAATGCTTTGGCAGGATTTAGGACTTCGATAGATAATTGTGTTGCGTGTCGGGCAACTTATGTGATAATAGTGTATGTGCTTTAGGTGGAGACTGTCCACATATTGTAGGGAAAGTTATTCGGTACTGAAATTGAACAGTTGGGCGAATTGAGTAGCTCATTATGCAGTCTAGATTGTAGCCTGAATTTAATAATAATAATATTAATAATAACATTATTTCAACAGCAAGATGTTCGTCTCCAGGAAGAGAGAAAAGGACCGTGTCGTGTCCTATGATATGATAGCATCAAGGGCTAGATATACAGAAGGAGGATAGCAGCAGTTAAATTTATTTAATTTTGGTCAGGGAGGGATCATGAACAAGGTTGGGAAATTTGTGTTGTAAATAAGATTTGCTTTGCTGTGCGTAAATGTAAATTCGTTTCGCTGACATAACTAATAAATAGCATCACGTGACTTGATTGTAAATATGAGATATGATTTTGTATGTTTTTCTTGTGGCTTTAGCCCTTTGCCTTGACTGTAGAGTGCTTGCTTTCATGTTGCTTACGCGCATGAACGTGAGGCGCTATCGAGATTACTTACGGTTGAAACGTTAGATAAGGGTGATAAATGGGACTGATTTAATATAATGGTAGACATGGGGGGAATTTCCCGTATTTTTTGGTTTTATAATTGCCCAGGAAAATGCTAGTATTGTTTTGCTTTGTGCAACTGTGGTTGCCACAGAAGGCAGTCCGCCTATCTGTAGTCATATCTTTGGTAATTTGTTTTAGTTAGATATTCTTGATCTGGAGTACATGTGGGGTCATCTTGGTCAAGCCTAGAGATGTGTGTGTGCTTTGTGTGTTATATTCTTCGATTAGTGAGCAGGACATGGTGATCCATTTTCCGTTGCTACTAATGCTTCAGTATGCGTGCCTGAGGGGCGCATTGCTGATACGTGAATCTTGAGACCCAAGGTGCGTTTGACAAGAAAATGTTGATTTGTGATGTATTTTGTCTCGTGTTTTCATGAGGCGGGTGGCTACTTAGAATTCAGGCTGAGGCTTGGATATTTGTTGACACACACAAAAGCACGCTGGAGCTTGAACGACCTAAGTACTCAGATCCTTGAATATGACAAGCCGTAGCGTGCGCGCTTCGCATTTCTTTTGCTAATGAGTTAAATGTCTTGCCTAGTAAATTATAATATGATTTTTGAATTAATTGGGGAGCTGCCCATGCCGTCATCTAATTGTTTTCAGGCCGTATTAATCGAAGTGTTACTTGTAATAGTTTTTATCAGCCTGCTGAGGCAAGTTCTATTTTGTTGTTGCTGTTGCTTGGATTGCAGCCGAGTTTTTTCAAGTGTCATTTTAAAGGTCGCAGACGGCGAACCGATTTCCTTGTATGTCACGTGATTGCCTTGTTTTGTTTTGTATGACCTAAGACCGATTGATCGGCTGTCGACAATTTGTAAATATACAAAACGTGTATGTTTGAATTTTATATAAGGGTTATATTGTGTCAGTGTGTATATTTTTATATTAGCCATTTAGTGTTTGTTTCCCTATTATTGTCATGATCTCCAACTCTCAGTACGGGAATTCATGACTTAATCATTTGATCGAATGGAAGTGAATTTTCGTCACGTACTCACATCTTTCAATGTCCGACAGCGCGCACTTGTCACATAAACCTTACTAATAAAACTATCAATATTCTCGGTCTTTTCAATACAATATTAATAGTCTATTTGTACAATTGGGCACATGTTTCGCACAAACGTTAGTGCTTCCTCAGCCCAAATATACATTAAAACATAAACAAATATTACGCACTTAAGTTTATGTCTTAATGTATATTTGGGCTGAGGAAGCACTAACGTTTGTTCGAAACACGTACCCAATTGTATAAATAGACTATTAATATTGTATAGAAATGACGGAGAATATTGATAGTTTTATTAGTAAACATATTCAATACGGACCTGAAATGGATAATATTCTGATGACATTAACTTTGTCTTTATTTTTTTTAATCTTGTATTTTATTAATTATAATTTTCATTGGAGATGACATATCGGTACACCACGGGTTCTCAGCTGTCACAGCTGATTGTGTGTTGAGTTAGCTTATTTTGAACTGATGCTTTTAATCAGTTATTTCATTTTGACGGCTGACTTGAGTTGAGGGTGCTTTGGAAACAAATACGAGTGGGACTTCCCGAGTCCTTGTCCGGGTTTGTTGACATAGTATCAGATATCGGGAAATTGCGTGTGGGTTACTGGGTCACTCGCAGGTTACTTGTAACAGGCCAATGACCCATGGCACCACACAAGGGTAAATATTTTTATTGTTTGTCAGATTTTTATTCCGTATTAAATTGTTATTGTTTCAACCTGTCATAAACCTTACTTGTAACTTTAAGTTCCTTTATGAATCCTGGAATTTGTAAGAAGCACGTTCTCTTCATACTACTTTTTATGGACCGATCACGACCCCTTGTGTAGTCCTACTTTTCCTAAGGGTACACTACATGTGTGCCAATTTTGGAATAGCTCCCATGCACACCTTCCATGATATCCAACATGGAGCTAAAATTTCTAGTGCGTTTTTTTCAGCAGTTGGTAGCACAGACATCATTTTCAAATATGGGCTTGAGATATCCCTGTATACATGTTCACTCATACTAAATATGGTTTCGATTGCTGCAGCCGTTTAGGAGTTGATATGGGGGGACACACTCACAGCCAGACAGACAGTAGGACAGACAGACAGACAGACAGACAGACAGACAGAAGGACGGACAGACAGACAGACACACATTTTCCCGGATCGATCTCATAAGTCTACTTTTTCCTCACTTTTGCAAAATGTGAAAAGTAGGCTAATAATAATATTATGTGATTGCATAGGCACATTCCAATCGCTTATATAGGACCACGCACAAATACATCTACGTGGGCTACACATGTCACGAAGATATGTGTGCCCTTTCCCCACGTATCACCATATAAAATACATCAGTGAACATTGCTCCAAATATTGTATGAAAATGTCTTCCGGGCAAAAATGATTTGCATGGTTGGCCTAAAAAGTATTTATTCCATAGAAAGTTGCTCAAAACGAAATAATCCTCACGCACAAACGAAATTGGCACGACTGCGGCTACCAGTGGCGGCGACTGGGGTGTACGAAGTGTACGGCAGCACAGGGCCCCTAGGCACGGAAAGATGAAGGCCAGAGAGCCGCGAGACGGTACCTAGGCTACCAGTGGTGGCGCCAGGGGTGTGCAAAGTGTGCGGCAGCACAGGGCCCCTAGGCACGGTAAGATGAAGGCCAAAGAGCCACGAGACGGTACCTAGGCTACCAGTGTTAGCACCAGGGGTGTGCGAAGTGTGCGGCAGCACACGGCCCCTAGGCACGGTAAGATGAAGGCCAGAGAGCCGCGAGACGGTACCTAGGCTACCAGTGTTGGCACCAGGGGTGTGCGAAGTGTACGGCAGCACACGGCCCCTAGGCACGGTAAGATGAAGGCCAGAGAGCCGCGTGACGGTACCTAGGCTACCAGTGTTAGCACCAGGGGTGTGTGAAGTGTGCGGCAGCACACGGCCCCTAGGCACGGTAAGATGAAGGCCAGAGAGCCGCGAGACGGTACCTAGGCTACCAGTGTTAGCACCAGGGGTGTGCGAAGTGTGCGGTAGCACAGGGCCCCTAGGCACGGTAAGATGAAGGCCAGAGAGCCGCGTGACGGTTCCTAGGCTACCAGTGTGGGCACCAGGGGTGTGCGAATTGTGCGGCAGCACACGGCCCCTAGGCACGGTAAGATGAAGGCCAGAGAGCCGCGAGACGGTACCTAGGCTACCAGTGTGGGCACCAGGGGTGTGCGAAGTGTGCGGCAGCACAGGGCCCCTAGGCACGGTAAGATGAAGGCCAGAGAGCCGCGAGACGGTTCCTAGGCTACCAGTGTTGGCACCAGGGGTGTGCGAAGTGTGCGGTAGCACAGGGCCCCTAGCCACGGTAAGATGAAGGCCAGAGAGCCGCGAGACGGTTCCTAGGCTACCAGTGTTGGCACCAGGGGTGTGCGAAGTGTACGGCAGCACACGGCCCCTAGTCACGGTAAGATGAAGGCCAGAGAGCCGCGAGACGGTTCCTAGGCTACCAGTGTTGGCACCAGGGATGTGCGAAGTGTGCGGTAGCACAGGGCCCCTAGCCACGGTAAGATGAAGGCCAGAGAGCTGCGAGACGGTTCCTAGGCTACCAGTGTTAGCACTGGGGGTGTGCGAAGTGTACGGCAGCACAGGGCCCCTAGGCACGGTAAGATGAAGGCCAGAGAGCCGCGAGACGGTACCTAGGCTACCAGTGTTAGCACCAGGGGTGTGCGAAGTGTGCGGCAGCACACGGCCCCTAGGCACGGTAAGATGAAGGCCAGAGAGCCGCGAGACGGTTCCTAGGCTACCAGTGTTAGCACCAGGGGTGTGCGAAGTGTGCGGCAGCACACGGCCCCTAGGCACGGTAAGATGAAGGCCAGAGAGCCGCGAGACGGTACCTAGGCTGTCTCGCAACTTACAGGGCCACGCAAAAGGTTACTGACAACCAACGATAGACAAGATCTTAAAATAAATAATAAACAATTGAAATCTCATCTTCAACAACCTGTCAACTTGGGCTAGACAGATCGAAAAATGCTAATTGTTGAAATTAGTGTGAAATATAATTCAAATGTTTATCACTAGATTTCGCATTAAACTATTGACAAAATAAAATCCTTCCTCCTCGCAGTGTTTGATGGCTATTCAAATACAATTGGAAAGACACTGGCGGGGCCGGGTTCAATAGGGTGGGAATACCTGATTAGGAAAATCTTCAAAACCAAAAATACCATTGACCGTCAGACTGAAGTTCAAATTAGATCTGAAGCTCAGCACTGGAAGGTTAGTAATGGTTGACTAAGGTAGCTTGTGTGTAGTGCTCCGTCGATAAGTGTGTTATCTCTTGGATATATATACTGGGTTCCTGAATGTAAGTTAGATATATCGACGCAGAACAATATAAGATATATCTCCTGTTTATAAATTTGCGCAAACTTATTTACTTTGAATTGTTGCGATAGGATAGTGCCTTATATATTTGTTAACACTAGGGTGTCAGTATCGCATACCTAACATATTCATAGTGCTAGAGGACTTGCCTCTCAATCGATATATCGAACTGCTACGATGAGCACCTGTTCGGAGTGTGGAAAGGGAGTTTCGAGGCAGGATGTCACAGCTTAAGTACAATGTACAGTGATTGTAGCAGATGGCTTCTTGGCAAGTGTGTTAATCTGCAAGGCAGGGACTTGGAATTTTTAACATCAAACAGTCAATCATAGAGGTGCAAAATATGTCACGACAAGAGGCGTTCTAACACCCATGGAGAAGAGTTATCAACAGCAGTGGTGCCATCTGTTGGGGATATATATAATCTCTTACTAACTCTGATGGAGAGCATGGCAACTTTAAAGAAGCCAATTAGTGAGAATGAAAAGCAACTAGGCAACTCGATTAATATCTGTCACGAGCGACTGGACGAACACAGGGAGATCTCTGACAAACAGCAAGCAATAATAGAGAGGCAGCAAACTATTATTGATAACATATTGTCTGAGAATAAGCATCTAGTGAAAAACGTCACTGATCTAACACTATAAATGCGATGAAAGTGAGCAGTATTCTAGAATTAATATGCTGGAAATACATGGTGTACCGAGATGCCCAACACAAATTTAACGAAGACAGTTATTGATGTAGCTAGGGCACTGGACGTAGAAATTAAAGAAGAGATGATAGATGCGTGACATAGGCTTCCAAAAGTATACAATCGTCCATCTTCAGAAATAATTGTAAAATGTGTTCGTAGGTGCCATAAGGAACAGCTTCATGAGCGGCGGAAATTGAAAAGATCCTGTCCACCGCTCAACATGGGTTTACTCTGTCTAATCCTGTTTATGTTCACCAGTCCCTAGCACCTGCCAGAAGAGTTATTTTTGCTAAGGCTAAACAAATACAGCGTGACAAGGATTATAAGTACTTACGGGTGAACAAGAGTGGCAAAATTAAGATTAGGAAGGGAGATTTCACTCTCGTTCACACCTTTAGTTGTGTTGATGATTTAAGTAAGCTATAATATATCCTTGGCAGAGCTTATTCCATTAACGTGATTTAATTGTTAGACTAATAATTATTTTATATACAGTCTTTAATCATTTTTAGCCTATTTTCAATTTTGAAAAAAAAAATAGGCTTATGGGATCACCTTTTGTCCGTGTGTGTGTGTGTGGAGTGTGTGTCCCCCTAATAACTTCTAAACGGCTGGAGCGATTTCAATGAAAATCGTTAAGTTCATTGCACCCGACTGTGCCCTTCAAATTTTGTTACGTCTCACCAATCCAACATGGCAGCTGTGCGAAATATTTCACCAGCATTCAATATCTCCGAAACTATTCCCGATATCACCCTTGAATTTTTTACGGTGATAAAGGGAACTACTTGAAGTTCACCTATGTGACTTTTGAAAAACTGGTAACTACAAAACCACCATGGCGGCCACGCGAATTTGCGACTTTAAATAGACTTTTCTCGCGATTTAACCAACCAAACGCAATAAAACTTGGTACAGTATATTGTACAGCATCCCAGGGGTATGCACCCCTTGGAGACCATCCCCCCAACATCTGGCTAAATCCCCTAAAATGGCAACCCTTGGAAAGCCGGGGCAACATCCATTAATACTGTAAGGACAGCTTGCTACTCCATAAAGCAGCTCAAGCCTTACGTAATCATTACACTCAGCGACATAGTACTAACTGGGCCAATACATTGCTGACAGGAGGGCGTCAGAAGGTATAAAACGACGTCCTAATGAGGTCAAACTCTCTCTCCATTGTCAGTGCTCCATCAAGACGGCCGAAGCTACGCTGGTGTCAACCGAGGTGAGTCAGTCAATCGTGTTCAGAGTTCCTATTTATGTAACCTGCAACCCACAACTTGTATCACATTATAAACATAATTTCATTCCCTACAAGGGACTCACACAAAGAATATCACAGACCAATAAAACACTTGGTCCACACTCTACACTAGCATTACTGTTATACGCCTCTTTACATCCCAACGCCCTTCCTTACTCCCGTCACAGTCAGACGTGACACACCGTAGTAATAACGCCAACTCAGACGTCATTGTATTCCTCACAGCGGCTCGCGTGCTCAAGTGAAGCGCGTGCCACCCGGCTGATACGAGCAGAGTCGATTACATAACAAGCAGTCAGCTGAACGACTAGTACAGCGACCCTTTGCAGTGGGTCCCATCCCCTCAAATACTACCACATTATTTATAGGAACGCCCCCTAGTTCCTAGCACACCACAACACACTACACTGGTCAGCTTGCCCTGTCAAGGGGAGCTACCCTTCTTTAGGCACAAACTCATAAATTAGTACAGCAACTCTCCCTTTTAGATCCACCCCCAAATAAGGGATCTAAAACAATATGTTTATATACTTTATAATGCACCGACATCTAACTTGGTTCAATTGTTAACATAAACCACAAGATGGCGGATGTGCGAAATATTTCACCGGCATTCTAAATCTCTGAAACTATTAGCGGTATCACCCTGAAATTTTGTACGGATATAAAGGGAACTACTGGAAGTTCATCTATAAAACTTTTAAAAACCAGTTAACTACAAAACGAACATGGCGCCCAAGCGAATTTGAAAATTTTAAATAAACCTTACTCACGATTTAATATTCCAACTGCAATGAAATCTGGTACAGGAAATGTTTATACACATTGCAATACACTGGTATCTAATTTAGTTCAATTGATTACATAACCTCAAGATGGCGGCTTTGCGAATTTTAAAATTACGTTTTTATTTATTGTGTCGTAATGATGCGATCGATGTGAAGGTTCGAATAATGAACCTACGCAATAATTTTCCTTTAATGGTACATGACTCTATGGCCTATACATTTAACAATCCAACATGGCGACCATCCGAAATATTTAGACGGCTCTGAATATCTACGAATCTCTTTTAGCAATCATACTGAATTTTTTATGTTCATAGGGGCTATGAGCTTAAGTTCACCTATAGGACTTTAAATAACCTGGTGATCACAAATCCAACATGGCGGCGACGCGAAGTATAAATATTCACATGGACGTTACTCGCAATTTAACCATCCGAGCGCAGTGAAACTTGGTACAGTAAATCTTTTTACGAATGTTAATCCACTGGCATTTAATTTATTTCAATTGTTTCCATAACCACAAGATGGCAGTTTGCGAAATTTTAAAATCTCCTTGTTACTTCTTGTGTCCTAATCATGCGATTGGAGTTTGAATGCTACAGGTACACAATAATCTTCATGTAACAGTACATAACTCTAGGACCTACATATATAAAATCCAACATGGCGACCATCCGAAATATTTAGTCGGTTCTCAATATCTACGAATCTATTACAGCAATCAAACCGAAATTTTGTATGCAGATAGAGGCAAATAACATAAGTAGGATATATGAAAATAGGCTGCACAGTTCTTGACGGAACTACTTGTTTATGAGATGTGTTCACATCAATTTCCTATTTATTATCAAAACGCTAACGGCCTTGGAACGAAGCCTGGCGCATTTTTCAAAACCTTCTGTACTGCTCATTTGATATATACTTGTATTGACAGAGACTTCCCTAACAAACGATATGAGGGACAGTGAATTATTTGACGACAGTTATGCAGTATTTAGACATGACAGGGACCTATCACTGGCAAGAAAGGCTAGAGGAGCAGTTATAAGGGGTTTCAGGGTCAAGCTATGTTCTGAATATAACAGACAACAAAGTGAATCATTTACGCTTTATATTCTCAACAAATGTAGGAAATTATTTATAAATGTTGTCTATTTAACTCCCTCTTCTGGTGAAAATTCAGACTTTCACGACCATCGTTGAAATAGGATTCTCTGTTTTGCGGCCTTATAGGCCGTGTTTTAAGGACATTTTGTCGTCCTGACTATTCGCTGCAGACCGCGTTCAGCATGTTCACTGGTTATATTAAGCGAGGTAAAACAAGTAAACAGAAGATATATAAATAGTCAACAACCCAAACATAGAGGCTACCATAGCAACGGCGTACAACATAAAAGTGGTGCATCAAGGACAGGGCTGCTCTTCTGTTGCATCTTCTCGTCTACGACGGTCAATGAAGGCAGGCTAGAGGGGATTAAGAACTGGAAGCCAAGCTCTGTTCACACGTTCTGCTTCCTCCTTAAGATTGAAGCTGTTAGTATGCTTCAGGATTTCAATGGCCTCCCTTTGTAGCCTGGCATGATAAGACACCGTGGTGGACAGAACTTCAGTGTCTCCATATCTTATGTCGTGACCTGCGAGTAGCGAGTGTGCTGCAACAGTGGATTTATCTATTTGTCCCAGCCGGCTGTGTCGTTCGTGCTCCTTGAGGCGAGTGGCAATACTTCTTTTCGTTGTTCCAATATATATTTGGCCACAATCACACGGGATTTTATAAACCCCTGCCGCAGTATAAGGATGTCGCTTATCTTGAGCGGACCTAAACATGTCCTTAATTTTTCGTGTAGGCCTGTATATGGTCTTTATATCATGGGACTCGTGTAGCCTCCCTATTCTGTCTGTGACCTTTTTTTATACACACATCAAAAAAAGTTTTGCATCACCTCGGTTCCCAGATCTCCGGCATATAGACGTTGACTGTGTATATTGTATCCAAGATACAGTCCCTTTGACTGTTCATAGATGTCACTAAAACTGCTCAAAGATGTAAACAACCATGCATGAGCAGGGCCTATTAGACGGAGGGGGTACGACAGCCGATCAGTTCCAGTCATTCCACCAGGACGAAGGTACGCTGCTCATGTTGTCTGTAGTTCTACCATGCCTAGAAGGTCAATACCGCAGTTCGATCGCGTCCGCATTGTTACTTTGTGTCAAGAAGGGCTCTCAACAAGGGAAGTTTCCAGGCGTCTCAGAGTGAACCAAAGCGATGTTGTTCGGACATGGAGGAGGTACAGAGATACAGGAACTGTCGATGACAGGCCTCGCTCAGGCCGCCCAAGGGCTACTACTGTAGTGGATGACCGCTACTTACGGATTGCCGCTCGGAGGAACCCTGACAGCAATGCCACCATGTTGAATAATGCGTTTCGTTCAGCCACAGGACGTCGTGTATCAACTCAAACTGTGCGCAATAGGCTGCATGATGCGCATCTTCACTCCCGACGTCCATGGCGAGGTCCAGCTTTGCAACCCCGACACCATGCAGCGCGGTACAGATGGGCCCAACAACATGCTGAATGGACCCCACGGAATTGGCATCACGTTCTCTTCACCGATGAGTGTCGCATATGCCTTCAACCAGACAATCGTCGGAGACGTGTTTGGAGGCACCCTGGTCAGGCTGAACGTCTTAGACACACTGTCCAGCGAGTGCAGCAAGGTGGTGGTTCCCTGATGTTTTGGGGTGGCATTATGTGGGGCCGACGTACCCCACTGGTGGTCATGGAAGGCTCCGAAACGGCTTTACGATACCTGAATGACATCCTCCGACCCATAGTGCAACCATATCGGCAGAATATTGGAGAGGCATTTGTCTTCATGGACGACAATTCTCGACCTCATCGTGCACATCTTGTGAATGCGTTCCTTCAAGATAACGACATCGCTCGACTACAGTGGCCAGCATGTTTGCCAGACATGAACCCTATCGAACATGCCTGGGATATGTTGAAAAGGGCTGTTTATGGACGTCTTGACCCACCAACCACTCTGAGAGATTTACGCCGAATTGTCGTTGAGGAGTGGGACAATTTGGACCAACAGTGTCTTGATGAACTTGTGGATAGTATGCCACGGCGAATACAGGCATGCATCAATGCAAGAGGACGTGCTACTGGGTATTAGAGGTAGTGGTGTGTACTGCAATCTGGACCACAAATGCTGAAAGTCTAGCTGTATGATGGTACAACATGCAATGTGTGGGTCTCATGAGCAATAAAACGAGCTGAAATGTTGTTTGTGTTGATCTCTATTCCCTTTGTATTTAACGGTTCCGGAACTCTTGGAACCGAGGTGATGCAAAACTTTTTTTGATGTGTGTATATGGAAGGAAAGCTCTAGCCAGGGGCTGCTTGTCTCCAATTACCCTTGTAGTTGGACGTCTTGGATGGAAAGCTCGCTGGTTATCTCCTCAAGCCTGCCCTCATTGACCGTCGCAGTCGAGAAGATGCAACAGATGAGCAGCCCTGTCCTTTATGCATTACTTGTATGTGGTTCGCCGTTGCTATGGTAGCCTTGTGTGTGGGTTGTTGACTATTTATATATCTTCAGTTTACTTGTTATACCTCGCTTAATGTAACCTGTGAACATGCCGAACGCAGTCTTCAGCGAAACGTCAGGACGACAAAATGTCCTTAGAACACGGCCTATAAGCCCGCGAAACAGAGATTCCTATTCCCTCTTCTGGCCTTTCTGTATACCAGGATTACTTTAACTATGTTGAAAACATTGAAAACCTTATGGTGTCTGTTTTTATCATAATGGGTGATTTCAAGTTACATGAAATTAATGATATCAACTATGATTTTAGTAAAGGATCAACGCTCTGTCTAAATCTAGCACAGTTCATGACATATTTGGGTTTAACAATATTCTTAACGACAAATCTATGGCATTGGATATAGTCTTGAGTAACATAATAATAGAATTGAAACATCAAGATTTTATTTTGGTACCTGAAGACTTGCATCATCCTTCTCTCTTTCTGTCATTATTGACAATTAAAAAATATCCATTTCCTAAAAGTATAAGTCGTGAATATTTCAATTTCAGTAAAGCTGGTGTTATGCATCTATATTGTCAAGTGCGAGACTTAGACTGGAGCTCGTTGTATTCTTTAAAAAATGTGGACCATGCAGTAGACATATTTTGTCACTGTTTAAATGTTTTGAAACATGTATTCCCAAAAGAAAGCTCATCTAAAAGTCCAGATATCCAGTTTGGTTTACATATGACATTATACAGGATACAAAAAGTAAAATGAAATGTGCTAGAAAGCGAAATTTTCTAGATATTACGCCAACCAATTTAGACAACTCCGATATGAATTGAAACTCAAAATACAAATAGCTTATAGAACGTACGTTTATGATTAAGAAAATATGAGTACAAAGGAACATAATATCAATCACTTTAGGACGCATGTAAAAAGTAAGAGGGAATCAAGAGCGGGGGAAAATACTTACATATGTAATGAGAACAGTTACGTGTCTGGTAATATCGCCCATAGTTTTGCACAGTATTTCGCGTCGGTGTAACTGTGCCCGCTGGCCAAAGGTTTCGGGGAGCCATCGGTTTCAAACGATCCTTTAGAGACCCTCTTCCAGCTAAACACAAGTATTGGGAACGACACATTCATAGCCTGGTTTCGCACAAAAGTCTGCACTCGGAGGTATCGGGAATTGGTGAGGTTGATTCTTAACCAGCTCAGAGCAATGCATCGATATCTAAACTTAGCAAGAAGGAGAGGTCAGTCTTATGTTAAAATAATGAATACATTTTATTCAGAATAGATCTCTAGCCTAGCATGAGAGTGCAAACGGCTAGTCCGATACTAATCTGCCCTGAAAGAAAATATTTAAAAAAAGTCCTATGGAAATCTAAGCTACTCTCATGGTCCTAATACAAAATTAAATGAAAACATACAAACTAAGAGTATGGCACGTAAGATCAACCCTAAGCAATTACATCGACAAGGACTACGGGAGGATCAAACATCAAAGAATTTACTGCAAATCAAGGGATTTACTTGTTAACAAATACTAAGAATATTTACATTTAACAACAAAGGGGAAATTGTTCTAAGCTATGATGGTGCCATCTCCTACATTTATCTCTAAATTTCCGTGTTTATCTAGTCCTAACTAACATTAATAAACGAGACGCGTTTATTACAAAGAAAAGATTCTAAATATGTGCACAACGTTGCTGAATAAAAAAGAATTAATCTAATGCAACACAAATATGTACAATAATCCAGCACTCCTTTTGTTGTTCAATTGGCACTGCCTGCCTACCCAATTTGTCACTCTTTGCAACAAATTTTCAGAGTCTCCTGATGTGTAAAGGAAAAATTAGAACAATAGAAAGCCTGCAAATGCGATGATAATTAAATAATTACATCGTCTCACATTGCTGCCAATCTGATGAGTGTGCTTCAGTTTTCACATTATCAATTGGTTGTCGACTAATGGTGTCAAAGTGTATCAACGTGTATCAAAAATAAATCAACAATAACTAAAGTCTAATTTTGGTCCTTCCAAATATTTTATTTTTAGCGTTTATTTATTATTTAGGCTCAAGGGCGAATTATAAAATTTGTTTAGTTTCAGAAAAATTCTATCTTTGATTATTAAAGTTGTTACACAATTATTTTGCCTTACAGTGTATTTGTTCAGTTTTATGGACCTTTAATTGCGTTTAGTGTAGTCAGGTAGGATCTGTAAATCCGTCTTTAGTTTAATAATTTCATAACATTCCACTCAGGAATAACTTTAATAACAGACACCTTGTGTCTCCATCATTACTCTTATTATTAGACATCCTGTGTCTTTCTTAAACCATGGATTCATCAATCCTTACTTCATCGGTCTGGTACTGTACCCGAAATACCTACCATCAGCATGTTGGAATCCCCCGATGGTAACTGGATCGTAGAACCTGAAAACCCCGGCTAGAAAACCCCCAGATTCTACCCAACATGTGACGAGGAATTGGGATACAGGAATTCCTAACTGAGACTATGTTAAGAAAAACCATGGTAAACGACTAAAAGAAAGCTCAAAAGCACGAGAATTACGAAAAGACGTAACCTCTGGTGTGTGGAAAACCACTGAAATACCCACCACTGGCCCTCTTAACGTGTTCTCTTATATTTTCTATAAAGTATCTCACTTCGAATATTTAAAATGAACTAAATAATTTATTCAAAAGTCAAAGATATAGTGAGAACCACTATATTATAACAAAGACAAAGTGCCCAACTTCCAACTGAAGTTTCATGATCATTGGGAACAGATGCTAGCCCCCAATCACCACTGGAAATTACTGCATTTTACCCAAATTATATATAAACAATTTATACAGTCCAGCAGAGATTTTGGAAAACGATGAAATCATTTAAAATGAGTCCCTGAAAATTTCACATTTATAATACACACAAATTTATACCCTGGAAAAATACTTAATGTTATAATACATATTTACAGTCATATTGTAACACTTTCTTAGTGTTATCCGCAAGAATCAGAGATGACACCTTCCATAAGTGTCTTACTAGATTCGTGGTTTCTGTGTTATTCTGATTTATTCATTTCATCTGGCCAAGCAATTCAGCTAAGTCGAATTTAATTTATTTTACATACACCTAAAATGAACTCTCATCACCAGATCGGAGTTAGGGATGATTATAACACCTGATAAGCGTTGCAGTGATACTAAGATTCGAAAATCTACCAAGTAGATTTAATTCTACATGCCTAAAATGCATGATTCCCACAACAGACTATTAACGTGAAAAGATGCTGAAATTCAATGCCTTATGCCATAATTACTCTTACTTTCGTAATCCATCTGAGTGGATTGTATTTCGTATTACAACTCAGAATATTCCATTGAATACCCTTTCAACAATAAACGACACTAGCCTCAACATGGCTTTACCATCAAATATCATGCTGCACTGAGCATTCTTATCACTATTTATATTGCACTACTATTACTTAGTGCCTCAAATAATCACCTCCCTTGGTGAACAAAGAATTCCACACTAGGCTTAATTAACAGATCAAATTCACATTAAAATAGAGTTGCTAAAATTATACAAGTTTCGTTACATTTCAATTAATCAATGTTTAATTATTGTTTCATTTACTCTCATATTATTATTTATAACGATCAATGTGCGTTGCTTTTAATAAGTGTTAATTACAATCACAAATCTGGCGATAGATCTGCCTCCACATAAATCTAATCTGGGATTCACGTTAATAAATAGGATGAATATTTGTAAAGAGTCTTCAAACTTCAAACTGTGTATAAAACACCTGTATTGTCCATCTCCAATGGATCTTAAACGTATCTAACGAAACGATCGTAATACAAAATCACAAAAGGTTACTGAAGAAATAAATTGGATCAAGTCAAAGGTAAGAATAACTCTACTCGAATGGTTTCAAGAGCGACAGATAGTGTCCTACAACACCGGTCTGGGTGATCATATCAATCAGCTCTCCAAATGATCGGTTAGAAACACTAAAATCGTCTATCTGTCAGAAGAGCAGAATATAAATTCCTAGCAAAGCAAAAGAATCCACTTTCTTTATTGAACTAGCTTATAAAAAGCTTACTGCAATATTTAACAATCAACCTGAATACTGAAATTCAACTTTCAAGTGTATAACAATTTTTTGTAGTCGAATTATAGTAGAAACTCCAAACTGAGTCTACCCAAAATTGAATAACATCATAACAAGACATGTAACGAGTGTTCATTCACTATAAAAAACGTGGAATGACGAATCTTGGCCTAATGTTCCTCTTCTCTACATTTAATAAATTCTCAATTAAATAATCTTGAATTTATAGTTACCAAAAATTTTTAACAACAATACATTTAATCACAATGGGTACATCCTTTAGTAAGATCAAAACCCTGTCTAGAATAGAATCAGACTTGACACTAAGATGAAGCCTAAACTCTACCCTAAGACATTCTACAAAAATCCTATAATATGTGGCAATGTGACAACGTTAGAATAAACATGCTTAACTACGATTGATGAGACATTTTCTGTACCTTAGATGATTCTCGGAGCTCACGAACGAACAATGGCCTGTCCTTCATGACTATTCCTTCCATATATGTAGTAGTGGTCTCGATTCTCCAGGAAAACAGGAACCGAATCCCGGGTCTCCAGACATCTCTCCCCTGGTTCCCTTTGGTCCTCAGGATATCTCCTATCCTGGCAGAATTGTCAGCTCCCACTTCACCGAAAATTCCTTCCATCACAGGAAAACGTCCTAACAATCGCAGCACATCGATGTCCATTTCGGCTAGAGTTGTAAGTTCAATAGTCTCGCGAAACCGGGTCATCGCGTAACACACTGTACTCAATAGAAACAGCTGTGTCCACCGACACTCAAAAGCGCGAACAGCTATGCCGGTTGCATAGAAAATGTTCGTGGCCTTGCCAGAATAGCGACACTCATGTCTGCTGCGTCTAACCACCAATAGTTAGATTAATAAAACGCATAATAGTCTTTCCCCCTGACATCCAATTACTCAACATGGTTGTGATGTCAGACAAGCATAGTTCAGGCTTTATATATGATGAAGTAGTTGCAATATCCATGCACTTGTATACAGAAATGCTTCTCGAATAATAGCACTCACTGTCCTCAAAACACATAAGATGTGTGCCTTTTAATAGCCAGTCCCAATACGGTGAACTGTGCCTGCATGTGCAATATGTCTATAAGCTTGTAAAAGCAAGTTTAAACTTTACATGAACAGTACATGGCTTGTCTATAATGAACAATTGTCTGAACTGACAAACTGCATTGCTACTTCGTCCACAATAACATACATGGGTTGGTTTTTTAGTTTTGGCACCTTAGTTATAACTGGATTAATAACTCAGATGGTTCCAAACTTCACAGGCCATCGATGTAGTCCCCACCGTTGCGTACAACGTGTTCCCAGCGATGCGGAAGTCGTTGGATCCCCTTGGCACTGCCCAATCTATTGATGGTACGAAGAGAGCACTCGGCAGCCTGCTTAACGTCTTCAATGGTACGGAAGCGCTGCTATACTGTTCCCCGAGGGCAAACCGTTAATGCGGCTTACTATTGTTCGTTTCTGCAACACCATCTCCGAGGAGCTCTGAGAAGGAAACCACATGGTTACACCGCCCATCGTTCTGTATGACAATGCTAGGGCACACACAGCAGGCGTTGTGTCGGCATTGTTGGATCGCTGGGGCTGGGAGGTCCTCTATCACCCCCCCCCCCCCATATTCTCCCGACATCAGTCCCTGCGACTACGATCTCATCCCGAAAATGAAGATGACAATGCATGGGGAGCAGGCTGCCGAGCGCTCTCTTCGTACCATCAATAGATTGGGCAGTGCCAACGGGATCCAACGACTTCCGCATCGCTGGGAACACGTTGTACGCAACGGTGGGGACTACATCGAGGGCCTGTGAAACTTGGAACCATCCAAGTGAGTTATTAATCCAGTTATAACTAAGGTGCCAAAACTAAAAAACCATTCTATGTATGTGTATATGAAATTGGAGTCCTATTCGACACCAGGAAACTCCACGCAGTACAGTGCTTGTACAATTTACGCAGCGCGAACTATCACTTTCGATTCACGTGATCTGACACTACGGTCACTGGTCCAACTCTGTATGTATATTCAAGAGTGATACAATCCGTTCTGAGCTGTCTGTCGAGCAGGCAAACTCGCGTCTCCAGTCGCACTGACCGCAGCGCTACCTGTGCTCAAAATTGGTAATCATAATATACAAATATCTTATTTTCCATATTCCTGGGACTTCAATTACTTAAAAGTAGTTGATAATCCGTCACCTGCTATTATTACAACCGTGTCATGATACACCAAAACGTGTAAAAACTTTTATTCCCGTTTTATGGACATAATTTATCTCTTGGTGGTGGTCGATATAATAATCAATATCACTGACCAAGCAGCTGTGACGTTAGTTCTGCCAACGCATGCGCCATGCTCCGCTCGGCCTGACTCCTCTCCATAGTCAGCTAGAGGGCCGCGAAACATATGATCCTGAACCGCTCTCCATGTTCTCAAGTAATTTACGTTTTACCTTCTAATAAAAGCATTCTGGTCATGAGAATGAGGGTACAGTACGACTTCAATAGTTCATTACCACCGGGATAAATTACCATAAACATGTACTCTAATTGTAACATTATAACATTAGTTAACAATTAGTGTGGATTCCTGAATTATACACATTTTAAACACAAGTTACAAAGACTAAATGTGGTGAAACACAGCTGAGAATGCTCTCCTATAGCATAAAGTATTCTGATACGATACTAGCGGTATTTTACATGTAGCCTCTTCCCTTAAATAACGTCGAACCTGCGATCTCTCGCTTCAAGATACAGTTCATTTACAATGTTATTCTAGCTTGTCGTAACAAAATAAAACTTTATTTCAGATGCTCATTTGTCAAACACGTGGAAAACGGATCCCGTATCCAGATTATATAATGTTAGGAATTTCACTGCCTTCTAGATTATTTTATACACTGCCTGAGATTCATAGAGCCTTGCCATGAGAAGCTCACTCGCACACATGCGACCTTGTCTTTCATTTTTCACCTGTTAAGAACTTGTTTATTATGTCATGAGCTTCACAAGCAAAAGTAGTCTGTTGCTGTTCTTGAAATGATACGAAATGGACATTCTAACTTTGCCTTCCTGGCGTTAAAGAAATTGATAACAAAACTAAATCTTTCCACACGTGAGCTTATATTAAAACCACCTATGTTGTGCACTTAGTGAAACCATTTTTTGACTAATCTACTGTTCCAACCCAATATATACAGCTACTGAAACATATTCTGACTTACAGAGTACAGCGTCAAGACTTCGAGACCCGCCATGAGATGTTTTAGTGGTCTCCGTAATGGTCTTAAATCATCTTGCCTTTGTTTCAGCGACCTTCCATTGCTAGCTCCCCACGCATATTGTCTAGTAATCCATCCTCGACTTCAAAGCGTGGTTGTTTTTATCCATGTGATGTAGATGGTTGGTTGGTTCCATGTTGTGAGTAGGGGTAGGGTTTTCACTGGTGTTATTAAACTCACTGACTCTACTGGTGTGGTAAAACAAATAGCCCATTCACTCTGCCACTGAGCTTACCATTGCTTTTGCAGCGCTCACTCGCAATACTTTTGCACGAAGTCGAAAATAATTATTTACAGTTTAACAAAATACATTTATGCACTTCGACATAATATGACATAGTTTATTATTATCACAGTTTTTGCAAAATCATAGTTTTTATAGCACGCTTGTGCATGCAGGCATGCGGTCTGTGAGTTTGCTCGCCATGCTTTCACAATTCGTCAAATCCGTTGAAAATATTGCACTGGTTAAATATTACTTCACGTTTACAATAACTTCCTCTGGTTGTTAATGTTCAATATAATCATGGATTTCTCCATCTCCCGAACGTCTTTCATCACTCGTAACTGGTATCACGTGTTCGATTCCAATACGTCACTAACCCGACTGTCCCACACGGACATTCGACTAGAAGTGGTGTCTCTCCAGCGCGGCTTTAGTTCCATGCTTGAGTATGCCGCGAAAATTTACGGTTCCGCTTTTCTGCGATGTGGACCGTAATTTAAGAATGCTCAATGACTTCAAATACATTCTTGACGATTTACAGGGTATCCAAAATGTATAAAAGTTGATGATAATTAAATTTGGCTCAAAATTCTTCCCGCTTCCTGTAGGGCAGTGGTTCCCAACCTTTGTCAGCTGACGCCCCCCTTTTCAGATACGGGAGTTCATCGCGCCCCCTCCCCCTCCCCGGCCCCCTCCTCCTCCACTCATCGCTTCTATAACCTATTCGATTGACGCGGAGGATATAGACCTAACCTAATAACACTACATAATGAAATAGGCATATATATATTACATACTAACTTCATTTTAGCACAATACAAAGAACACACTATTATGACAAATCCTTAAATTAGTCAACAAATGTCAGTGAGAGGGTTGACACTGTTTTCTCTTGGTAAGATTCGGTATGTTTGGTTTGATATTTGACTGAGCACAGCGGAGATCGCTTGCAACATCAGGCCGACAGCACTGCTTTGTTTCTATGACACTCAGCGTTGAAAATCCTGACTCGCATAAATATGTCTTTGAAAATGGGATAGTGACACGCAATGCACATTCGGCTATTACAGGATACACTGCAAGACAGTTTACCCAAAAGTCGTCCAGTCCTAATCATTTAGAATCATCTTTTAGCTTTGATTCACACTTCAAATCTATGGCTTCTTCTTGAAGCTGTGCTGGCAGTGCTTCAATGTCAATGGCAAACGAATTTCTTGTTAACATCCAGGACCATTCTTCCGTTGAGATATCAGGAAATTAAAAGTTGAATTCTTGCGCCAAGAAATCCAAATGTGACTGAATTTCTCCATACCTCCCTGCCCTGAGCTAATCGTTTAATCTCTACATAGCTACCATACCCTACATTCTAGGCAATCTGTTTAACATATTCTAACCTTGGTCTACCCCTACAGTTCTTGTCCTCGACCTTCCTTCCATAACAAAGCTTGCTATACCTGAGTATATTATTATGTGTACTACCAACCTATCTCTTTTCTTTATTAACAGTCGCTAAAACAACATTTCTCTTTACACTAGTCTTAATTTGTTACCCTATCTACCCATAACAAATAATGTGTGTTTGAGTCTTTAGTCTTGGAACTAGATTAATGCAGCTCTCCAGGCCTCCCTGTCTTGAGCTAATCATTTCTTCTCTACATAGCAACCACATCATACATTTTAGGCAATCTGTTTAACATATTCTAACCTTGGTCTACTCGTACAGTTCTTGTCCTTGACCTTTCTTCCATAACTAAGCTTGCTATTCCTGGGTGTCTTAGTATGTCTCCTACCAATCTATCTCTTCTCTTCATTAGCAGTCTCCAAAAACATCTCTCCTTTCCCACTCGTCTTTATTTGTTACCCTATATACCCATAACAAATAATGTGTGTTTGAGTCATTATTCTTGGACTAGATTAATGCAGCCCTGCATGCCTCCCTGTCCTGAGCTAATCATTTCATCTCTACATAGCAACCACATCATAACTCAGAGGCAATCTGTTTAACATATTCTAACCTTGGTCTACCCCTACAGTTCTTGTTCTTGACCCTTTCTTCCATAACTAAGCTTGCTATTCCTGGGTGTCTTAGTATGTATCCTACCAACCTATCTCTTTTCTTTATTAGCAGTCATCAAAAACATCTTTATCATTCTCCTGTAACACCACATTTCAAAACACTTCAATTCTCCACTTAATGTGATATGAGATTAAAAATATAAAAGTGTTTTTTTAATTAGTTCATTAGGGATATATACATTATCAGCTTTGTGTAGTTGGGTGTGTGGAATTTGTCTAATAAACTGTGTTATTGTAATGGCTGTATTAGAGTGCGTATTTGTAATTGCAGTAGGATTTTGTAGAAAGCGGCTGTGGTTTATTAAAAGATACCGTCCCAGCATTTGCCTAAGAGTGTAAGAGTGGGAAACCCCAGAAAACTACTTTCAGAATGGCTGAGGTAGGAATCAAAACCCAGCCCTTCTCAGTTCTTGTCTCACAAGGCTGAGTGTACCCCGGGTCTTTGTAATGAGAGGGAAACATCTCGACCACTGAGCTATTACGGCTCTCTCTCTCTCTCTCTTTAGTGTTACCTCTCCTAGTCCTAAGTCTGGATTCAAGCTAAGACCTCAAGTACAAAAGTACTCACCACTGGACCAATAAAATGGTCGATCTTGGCTACGTAAAAATGTTATTCCATGTCTGTATACTGTAATAAAGCTATGATTGTAATGATTGCTACTTCAGAGCATGTCACGACCGGAAACAGATTATATTTCTGTCAACGCATCAATAAAGTCTGTTGGCAATGTAGTAGCAGTATTTGTCTCTGGACTTGCCAAAGGAGTATTTGATCATTAGTATAGCATGTTCAAGTGTAAAAAATATTGGAATAATGTGGTCATCATGCTCGTGTGTTTACATGTATGTAGGGACATTTCTGTCATCAGCCCCGTGTGTTGTGTTTTTTTAAATTTTTCCGCCGCTAGTCACATGTAGCTTTAAAAAAATGTTTAGGCTGACAGCCTCGTAAACTTAGCTGTGTAAAATACTTTGGGACACCTTGGTCATCAGCCCCCGTGTAGTTAAAAAGGAATGCTATACTGAGGTAAGTCTTACCAATTCGGTATTGTTGATTTGAATCTTCAGTCTTTTGACTGATTGGATGCAGTTCTCCATGCCTCCCTGTCCTGAGCTAATCATTTCATCTCTACATAGCTACCATACCCTACATTCTAGGCAATCTGTTTAACATATTCTAACCTTGGTCTACTCGTACAATTCTTGTCCTTGACCTTTCTCCCATAACTAAGCTTGCTATTCCTGGGTGTCTTAGTATGTTCCCTACCAGCCTATTTCCTGTCTTTATTAGCAGTTGTCAGAAACATCTCCCTTTTCCCTATAGTCTTAATACCTCTTTGTTTGTAACCCTTCTTACCCATCTAATCATCATTCTCCTGTAACACCACATTTCAAAAAAATTCAATTCTCCACTTAATGTGATATGAGATTAAAAAACATTTCAGTGTTTTTTCATTAGTTCTGTACAGCTAAAACATAGGGATATATACGTTATCAGCTTTGTGTAGTCGGGTGTGTGGAATTTGTCTAATAACCTGTGTTATTGTAATGGCTGTATTAGTGCGTGTATTTAAAATTCCAATCACAATTATTGGAAAAGAGGCTGCCGGGGCCTTAAGTTAAAATATACCCCTGCATTTGCAAAGAGTAAAAGTTGAGGTATAAATGAAACCCACATTTTCAAACTTTCACCTCATGAGGCTGAGTGTACCCCCGTTCCATCTCTCAGCCCAAAATTAAATTTCTTGACAGAGCCAGGACTCGAACCCGGGCCTCCGCAGTAACAGCCAAAAATGCTATCCACTACACCAAGTGGTGGATAATATAAGGCTGGTCTTGATTGTACATGATCAATCCATAATTACCTAATAATAATAATAATAATAAATATTCCATTTAGCAACTACACGGCCGAACTCTCCCTGTGACGTCATCCACAGTCTCAGAGTGTGGCGGCCATCTTGCCCATTAGCCCTTGCGCCAGCTATGACTGTCCCCTCCATAAGAATAGCATAGGGCTGGTTGCGCGCGGCGGCCATCTTGCGCATTAGCCCCTGCGCCAGAACCGCCCTTTTTATCATACTTAACACATTTCTTATGATGGCCAGATGAATTCCGGGAGCGTGGTTTTGAGTCTGCACTGGTGACAGCTAGAGAGGTGGCAGATGAAGTTGGGGTATAGGAATTGTCTTTAAGACTATGAAACCAAGACAGGAGATATGTTTTGATAATGAATCAAATGATGACCAGGCTCCTGAACTATCACTACAAGATAGATTTAAAATTAATTATTTCTTTGTAGTTTAGACGGAATCCAAAACAGTTGTGAACCAAGATTTGAAGCTTTAAAGCACCATGAAGTTACGTTTGGATTTTTGTACAAATAATGACTCTCTCAATAATGTCTGATGAAGAATTAATGTATAATTGCAAACATATTGAAGTTGCTCGTTACGTAGGAGACCAACATGACATTGAAAGAATGGATCTGATTGAAGAATCGAAAATATTCCCACATGTAATAATCGAGGTAGAGTAGAAGAAAAAAAATGAAGAATGTGGAATTGTAACGGCTTTGATGTACATCGTTGATAACAATCTGTGAGAAATTTACCCAAATACAAGTATTGCACTTAGAATAGTTTCTACTATTCTCGTCACAGTTGCGGCTCCCCAGAGAAGTTTTTCAAATTTAAAATTAATTAAAATGTATCTCAGAAACAGAATGACCCAAGACAAACTCTCAGCACTTGCAATTCTGTCTTTAGAAAATGAATCGGCATCTAGTTTGGACTATTAAGATTTAATAAAAGACTTCAGCCAGAAAAAGAGCAGATGAGTTCATTTTAGCATTCTTTGTCATGGTAAGTTCATGAAATAGTAATACTGTACTGTGTTTTAAATTAACAATTCACTCAATTTATTCCCAGATGGTACTGACCCCCGGAACTCCCGGAAGTAAGGGTCTCGCAAATCTCGGCTAGCGCCGCCACTGGTGGCTACCGGCTACTATGCGGAAAGTGCATTATGACGCAATATTCGATCATATTTGCATACATCCTTCGTCTATTTTCAATTAAGGGCCAGATGACCTCGCAGTTCCGCCCCTTAAAAACAGCAATAACTGACTATTTTCAAATACTGCCATTTAGACTTGATATTTATAAAACATAAAACTGCTCAGGCAAAGGCACGACGACTGCCAAGTTAATGCAATGGAATTATGCTTAAATTCCATATATGATTTTAATATTTGTTACAACGTAAGAAGGCAAAAAAAACCTGCGCATTATTGTATGAATGCGGTTGTTACCTTCCGTGAAGGAAATTGGAGAAAAATTTGAAGTGGGAGTGAAGATTCAAGGAGAAATAATTTCAACTTTGAGATTTGCTGATGACATCGTCATCTTGGCCGACACGCCTGAGGAGTTGAATGAGTTTTTGAATGGTATGGACTCCGTCTTACGGATTGAATACATGATGAAAAATAATAAATGTAAAACAAAAATACTGGAATGCAGCCGAAATAAATCAGAAACCTCTATGGACATCAAATTGGCAGTTGAAAAGCTGAATGAAGTAGGAGACTTCTGTTACTTACGAAGCAAAATAACCAGTGATGGACGAAGCAAAGAGGATATAAAAAGTAGGTTGGCTCAGGCAAGGAAAGCCTTTCTACAAAAAAAAAAGGAATCTGTTGACATCGAATATAGATTTAGGTATTAGGAAGTCATCTTTGAAAGCCTTTGTCTGGAGCGTGGCGCTCTACCGAAGTGAAACTTGGACTATTGGTGCAGCAGAAAAGAGGAGAATTGAAGCATTTGAAATGTGGTGTTACAGGAGAATGATGAAGATCAGATGGGTAGATAGGGTGACAAACGAAGAGGTTTTAAGACGAGTGGGAGAGGAGAGATGATTCTGGCGACTGCTAATGAAGAGAAGAGATAGGTTAGTAGGACACATACTAAGACACCCAGGAATAGCAAGCTTAGTTACGGAAGGAAGGGTTGAGGACAAGAACTGTAGGGGTAGACCAAGGTTAGAATATATTAAACAGATTGCTTCGGATGTAGGGTGTGGTAGCTATGTAGAGATGAAACGATTAGCTCAAGACAGGGAGGCTTGGAGGGCTGCATCAAACCAGTCAAAAGACTGAAGACTCAAACAACAACAACACCTTCCGTGATTAGCTATTATATGGAATGCCAGGTGAAATTTATATCATGATTGGACCTACCAACAAATATGGGTTGACAGGTTTCCTTATTTCAGCGAATACTCGATAACCGTCCAAATGTGTGAAACGTTTATAGGTTTTCGCATAATATCGTTTGTTGTCTATTTGTTGAACGTGGGCTTCGAACACTACGGATGAAAATTTTTAATTTTATAAATCAAATACTACATCACACGTATTACTTCAATGTAGCTTCTATCAATTCTGAATTAATTCAATCTTCACAAGAATTGACTGCGAGTTTACACGTGCCTCGTTAAAACGCCAATATGAATTTTAGAGACAGTGATTATTCTTCGAATATACTACAGGAAAATTGTTTCACACCGATCAACCATTAGTAACCAACGTCGTTTATCTGATCATACTTGGCTTACACATGCAGCATGAATATAACATTTTTTCCCCATGAATTTATGTCTTTAAATATTCTGAGCAAATTCGGGTTCCAATGAACTACATGAATATCAGTTCACGTCGCTATGGATGTAAATGTGTGTCTTAAAATTTCCTGCCTGAACATAGTAGGCTTCGCTTAGAATGCACGACTGTGTGGATACTCAGCACTATTAAGAAAGTTGGCTTTGCATATGATATATATATAGTTCTGGCTTCTCACTACTTAGGATGAAAAATTGTCACTTGAAAGTCTCTTTTCGAGGAAGGTTGGTTTCACATATGCTAAATATCTACGGCTTATCCCTGCTATGGGTTACCCCGTACATTTACAAATGTTCACTTTGGAAAAAAAAATAAGCTTCACATATTCTACTTCTCATCACTAAGCATGAAAATGTGCCAATTCAAATGTCCACTCTGAACAAATTGGGCTTAGCACATGCTACTTGAATATGCCTTCTTCCCGCTATGGGCTCACTCATGTGATTCAAATCTCTCCTCTTAACAAATTCGGTTTGGCCTATGCTCTATACGTATGGCGTCTCCTTGCCATGGGTTTTCCAGTGTGCCTTCCAAGTTCGTTTGATATTTAATTTAACTGGAAAATTTGTCACAAACATAGTTCCTCGACAGAATGTGAAGACATGTGTGTTCTCCAAGTATCTTTGATAGTTGGCTGTGTTTCAGATGTATATCAAAAGTATGTCTCTTCAATGCTATGTCTTGCCATATGTTTCTTCAAACATCCACTCTTTTGAAAGGTGGTTTTGCATATATCACAGAAGAATGGTTTCTCCCCGGTATGGATTAATATGTGTTTCTTTAAATGTCCGCTCTGAGAAAATTTGGCATCGCACATATTACATGAGAATGGTTTCTCCCCGGTATGGATTAACATATGTTTTTTCAAATTTCCACTATGGGCGAATTTGGCGTCGCAAGAGTTGCACACATGTGGTTTCTCCCCGCTATGGAAAAACATATGTCTTTTCAAATATCCCTTCAGCCGGAACTTAGCTTCACATATGCTACATGAATATGGTTTTTCACCGCTATGTTTCACCATATGCATCGATAAGTGTTCGTTCCTTGCAAAGTTTTTAGCGCATATGCTACAGGTGTATGGTTTCTCTCCGCTGTGCGTTAACATGTGTCTCTTCATATGACAGCCCTGAGCAAATTTAGCTTCGCACATGGAGCAGGTGTGGGGCTTCTTTCCGCTATGACTCACAATATGTTTCAACAAATATCCTCTCTCTGCAAATTTGGCGTTGCATACCTTGCAAAAGTAGGTTTTCTCACTTGTATTTATAAGCATGTGCGCCTTCAAATTCCGATTCATAGTCACGTTCATTCCAGATGAAGTGCTAGTATATTGTCCTCCATAATCGCTTAATGCGTCAACCTCTATTAGAACAGGATCCGACGTATCTGGACATATAAGCCTGAAATAATTGGTATCGACATATTGCAGTGCGGTTTTTAGTATGCTGAATTACGAGGGAATGTTGATTAATAGTTTTGCGATCCGGAGATTTAATTAAATTGTTATTGAGGCACCTTTTTTTTATAAATATCACTACCATAAAAATTGCATTAAAGAATTAACGGGAACTGATCTAGTTTCTACCTTTCGAAGATATGTTTATTATACTTTCTGAATAGTTAAGCATTATGTATATATTACACAGGATATATGATGTACCAAGTCAGAGAGTTGGGGACAAACCTCTCAAGGAAGGATGTGTAATCCATGTCAGTTGCAAATAGACGTTCGTACAACAGAAAGGATTGTTCTATTCAAATTTCCTCCATAACCGAATATTCCTTCGTATTTGTTACATGAGTTGGGCTTCTCACCGCTATCGATTAACCTTTGTATCTTTCAATATCCTCTCTGAGCAGATTAGTGTTGTCTGCCAAAGGTCCCTGATCAGTTTAATAATTGAATTTACTGACAGGATACGGAAAGTGATTACTAATTAATGCCTCCGATACGAGCGTTCAACGTTGGTTTTTCTCACCCACTCCAGAGGGTTATTTTTATCTTTTTATTGCAGTGACCAGTTACGTTTCAACAGGGTAGTTGTGCTCTGATATCACGATTAATTGAGAGACCTTCCGGTAAATAACAGTGTACGCGCTCGTACAGGTGCCACAGAATAATCGACATTAAATCATTCAAGTATCATTGTGCATGGTGTGTGTATCCTATATGCAGGCCATATGTTTTCCAAACCACATGGATCATGATGATTCACTCTTGAATATATTGCAGATGAATAGTGCCCACTATTACAATGTGTGGAAACTATTAATTAGGTTTAAGTTCCAAAAGACACATACTAAATACTGAGGTGGCTTGTTTTAAAGTACAGAAGGTGGGTATTAATGTGCAACCTCGTAGCGTAGCTGGGAACATTAAATAAAATATTCTCCACCTAACGACTTAATCCCACTCCTTCGAATTAGGTTCGTAATATATCACCCTTTACTTTAAGTCCAACAAATTCACACTTCATACAAACTTTGTGTATCATTACTGATGTAGTCATCAGTCCCGGTTATCCTTACTACTTGGGTATTACTAAACCTTGTGATATGTAACTGATATTGCCATCAGGCCTAGTTATATTTGAAACTTACAGTTATCCTTAATTATTTACCAGTATTTAACATTCTGAGTTTCAAAATATCTGGCCTAAATATCTGAGATAATTGGCAAACCAGACACTATGTCATACAAGTGATAAGATTAAGCAACAGATTTCACTAAATGCACAGTTCGGATGTGCCAGGTGAAATGTGTCACACGGTGACCATTGAGTGTAAAGTTGTGTCTATGATACAACGAAACCCAATCACAAATTACCAAATTGGCGAGCCTCAGGCATATGCAATTGATACGCGAGTTGCTTTCCCCACAAGTGAAAACTCACGTATCAATTGCACATGCGTGAGGATCGCAGACTGTCCTCTGTAAGACTGTGAAACCGGGACTAACCGGCAAAAAACCGTGGCATAAACTGTACATAGTTTATCTCATCAAGTGAACTGATTTATTCTAACATTTGGCCAACGCCTGTATCAATATATTGTTGTTTAAATGAGCTGATTTTTTCTAACATTTATCCAAGGCCTGTATCAATATATTGTTGTTTAAGCATGCTATTTAGCAAAATTATCCTTTTAACGCATTAGCCCTTTGAGATGTGAAAGGAGGGAGTCAAGGTCTCTTAATGGTAATGCGTGCATGGTTTAAATACATGCAAGAAGTGACTGCGCCTTATCTTTAAGACTAAGATCATGTTAACCTATATTGTCACAACTAGAGGATTGAAACCTTATGGTTTTTGATGCCATTATCAGTGTTGCCTTAGTAAACGAAGTTGAATGTTTTTCAGTAGGTCATCACGATTGTACCCAATTGTGATGGGTTATTCCGTACTCCCGAAAAAAATTTACATAAGATCAATAAATACCCTTGGATGAACAGTTTCGGTCGTCAAACGATCATCATCAGATCCATTACACTTACGCTATAAAATCTATGTCTGGGAGTATGGGTGAAAAACATTTTTCTCACCCACTCCAGAGGGATATTTTCATATTTTTATTCCATAGTCATAGAATTTATAGCCTAAGGGTAACGGTAATGAATCTGATGATGATCGCTTGATGATCGAAACTGATCATCAAGGGTATTTATTAATATCATGTAAATTTCTTCAGGGGTAGAGAATAACCCATCTCAATTGGGTTCAATCGTGTTGACCGACTGAATAACATTAAACTTCCGATTGAAACCTCCTAGGAAGCAGTCGTGGATCCAGTTATAATAGGTCAATACTCATGCAAGAAGTGATATTACCTTAAAGATTAAGAACATGTTAACCTATGTTCTTGTCACGTAGTAATGTTTAGTATGTGGGTGTTGCTTGATAAAGCGTCAGAAAAAACAATTGCCTATTTATATAGAGTTTGTATCTATCCTATTTCTCAATAAAATTAGGAGATCAATACTACTTTTTCCTCCACATAAAGCGTTTGTAAAAATAAGAACTGTTACTTTTTGCCTCTCAAAAACGTCTGGGTTCAATAAAAAAAACAAGTCAAGGGCATATTACCTCGTTGTTCCACCCCAAAGAAACAATTATATCCATTCTTTAAACAAGGTTGCTGGTTCGTATCCTAGCGCCCTCACCTGGCATTTGAGGGTGCGCAAATACGAGGGAGCCGTGTTAGTAGATTTACTGGCACGTAGTTAAAAGGGACGTAAAACCAATAGCATTATTATTATTATTATTATTATTATTATTATTATTATTATTATTATTATTATTATTAAAAATCAACTCTGCCATGATATGACCTAACCTCTGTTCAGCAACATAGCCTGTGCCATATCAAATAGATGCTGCTATTCCAACACCACCTAAGGCATTTTCAGAGAGTAGTAGCAGACTTCATGCACTTAGTGTTCAGAAGATCTATATTTCTCCCCACACTTAAATGAAGTCAGGCCATGTCTCTTGAGCCAGTATAAACCTTATTTCAAATGATATTTTGCAAAGGAAGGGGAAATAGTGTATTACACTGATACCTTTGGCTTGAATGACCTCGTTTAGCCGGAGGTTATGATAACAATATTGGTCTCTATTTTATTGACTTTAACAAAAGAAGCCTAATAGGTATTCATTTGCCCATTGGAAATATTTTCCCTTCAATTCCATTAGCTCATTCAACATACTTTCCCTCTTACGTCATGGACGATTAAACGACAGGAGCGTGTGAGGGAAGCGTTTGAGTATGTCATCCCATTTGAACACACCTCGTGTCGCGGGTGGATAATTGAATGCGCGACATCATTCTTCATGGTCGTTGGCACTGTTGGTATTGTTTTCGAGGAAGATGTGTTGAATCTATATATTCATTTCGGCCTTTATTCATTCATGTTCCATTAATATCTGCCTGTTGAAACAGTATGGAATGCAGCGTGGAATACTCTAAGTGAATTTTAGAACACACTCAGAACAAGGAAATGAGTCTGGATGACAGACCGGGCAGTCACTTCAGTGAGTCGACACAGTGAGGGCTGTTGAAGTGGTGGATGCAGCGAGTGTGTGTTGTGAGTTGCGCCAAGCAGGCGTGTCACGTAGTGTTGCTCTAAATGGCCGGTCGTACAGTTCACTCGGGTCAGTATGTGAACTCAAGTGCATGTGTAGTCGATTTTAATTTGTCATCCAGGGAGCGCCGATTCATTTTGTGGTGTGAATATTGTGAGATGATATTCCTGTGAAAGTGTCGCGAACAGTTTACATACGCATACAAAATTACGAGAACTATAACTGCGTCACTACTTAATGGCTAAATTGTCCGCTGAAAGTGTCGCGAACAGTTATTACGAGTGCATACACAATTACGAGAACTATAACTGCGTCACTATTTAATGTTTAAATTGGTAGCTGAAAGTGTCGCGAACAGTTATTACGAGTACATACACAACTACGAGAACTATAACTGCGTCACTATTTAATGGTTAAATTGGTAGCTGAAAGTGGCGCGAACAGTTATTACGAGTGCATACAGAATTACGAGAACTATAACTGCGCCACTATTTAATGGTTAAATTGGTAGCTGAAAGTGTCGCACACAAAATTACGAGAACTATGACTTGAACAACTTTCTTGGTTCATTTATCAAAACCTATTTATATATTATACTAGCAGAAGTACCCGCTCTTCGAACGGTCTTCGGTATTAATAACCAGACGTTATCAATTGAGCTACTGTTGCAATGGTTAGGGGCTTGTCATTCCTTCATAAGTTTATCAGAACGAAGTTATTTTTCTGGGTATATCGCAGACACTGTTAATTTAAGGGCCATAAAATGTGGTTTTTGGAGACCCTTTATAGACTCCCTAGTTGTGTGCCACACATTGAGAAGCGCAACATATGCTTTGGTCGTCCTTCTAGGATAATTTTTATTTTTCGCCTATTTTTACATGTATTTTGAAAAGTTGTTCCTTATACCCACCCTTCTATGAGAAGTACGTTGAAGAGTTTTATAAATGATTGGTGTATTGACTCATTGTTAAAATACCTAATTTTACGATGCTCCAAGCACCCAAACATGAATTATAGGCGTACATAAACATAAAGATATATCAACCACACAGTTTCAAACAAAATCATCTTTACGATGAACCCGTTTGTCGACAAAAATATCATCATCATCTGCATTTCCCGTTTCCAGCTTCCTGGGTCGGGTTGTGAATTAAGGACCTCCAACTTTTCCTATCTCTCCACCACTCCTCTCCTGTTTTTAGTACTTCTTCAGGTTTTCCTCCTCTCTTCTCTACACACTCCGACACTGTATCTGCCCATCTCTTTCGGGGCCTTCCTCGTGGCCTCTTCCCTGTCATCTTTTCACAGAAAGTTTTCTTTGGTACTCTCTCCTCTCCCATTCTCATCATATGTCCATACCACTTTAACTTTGTTGTTTCTATCCTGTCCTGCAGCTTCAAGATTCCTGTCCTTTTTCTAATCTCTTCGTTTCTAACTCTATCTCTTCTGGTCTTGCCCTCTATACCTCTTAGGAATTTCATCTCCGCGGCTTGTATTCTACTCTCCTCTCTTTTTGTAGTAGTCCACGCTCCAGCTGCATATGTTAGTATGGGTCTGTAGTAGGTTGAATATAATACATTTTTACATTACTTTGGGACATCTCGGTTCCACAGAATACAAAAATTAAAATGTGCTCTCAAACTAAATTCACCTAACGTGTACTTCCTGACGTGAAAATAATATTGAAAACCTCGCAGACGAAACACAATATATGTCAAATTAAAACTGACCCTTACCGTTGTGGAAAGTCCCCATCCCCAGGAAGAACCCTTAAATAAATTATAAAGGCTTGTGGTGGATGAAAATTCGGGATTTTTAGCCTCCAATGGCCCAAATTCCCAAAAAGCTGCAAAGACACTATTCCGATCCAGGAATTTTTGAAAATAATGTTGCTGTTTGGAGGTATAATAGACCTTCTGTACAACATATCGCATATCGCACGTGTAGGTCACGTGTAAAAATTGTAGGGTACCCCTTGACCCCCTTAATCGCATTGTTGAATTTTACAGTCTATGTTTGATTCCACGATAACCTTATAGCCATTTGAAAACTTTCACAGAAATTTAATAAATTGAGTGGCATTGCTTCTTACAGAAATAGATGGAAAGTTAGTTGGATGTCACCTCTTGTGATATGCCTACTGTTGTCATGGTTACTGGCTTGCATTACTTCATTAGTTCCTTCTTGTTCTTCTTCCTTCGGATGGGCCAGCTAAGGACCACGACATTCATCTTTTCAGCTTGGCGAGGGACTTGATGTTTGCCCAATATTCTCCCATTCTCTGGTTATGTTTCTCCTTTCCCTCTTTTGTCCAGATGATGCCGGTTTTCTTACAGGGTGGTCTGTTCATGAAAACTCTTCTATTTAAGTATCAATCTGAGATGTGATCGGCTTCTAATATCACTTTTCATTATCCTCAGTTCTTGAATATCCTTGTTAACTACTGTTAGCGACGGTGTCACGCTCTTTCTATTCCCCCAGTAGTTGAGCAGCCGGTTGGTTAGTCTTGTTGGATTCATCCATGAGGCATGTCCGTAGAAAGCCAGACGTCTCTTCCAGGCCAAATCTGTGATTTTCTCAGTATATCTACATAGCTCCAGATTTGGTCTTCTTCTGTACTCGTCATCTATTTATTAGTTTATTAAATGCAATTAGTTTTCTGGGAATATCTCAGAAACGTGGTGTTAGAGACTTAAAACATAGTAGCCACCGAGCCACCGAGGGGCTGAAAATGAGTTTTGTCTCGTCCTTGTATGCCATAATATAATTATCAAAATAATAATTAAATAATATAGGAATAGGGATATAATAGACCTTTCCACACCCGCCCGTGCAAATCACGTGAAGAAAATCAAGAGTACCCCTTGACCCCCTTAAGCGCATTATATACGTATTGATGAATTTTACAGGTTAAGTTGGTTCCGTGATAACCTTATAGCCGTTTGCGAACGTTCACAGTAATGTAATAAATGGAATGGCATTGCGTCTTACTGAAATACAGTAGATGGACTTCTGAGATTGTGTTGCCATGGTTACCAGCTTGTATTCTTTCAATAGCTTAATAAATTAAATTAGTTCTCCGGGAATATCTCAAAAACTGTTGGTTTTAGGACCTTAAAATGTGGTTTTCGGGGCCTAAAGGGCTCCCGAGTTTTGTTTCTCACATTGAGACGCTGAAAATGGGCTTTGTATCGTCTTTCTACGCCCATTTCAGCATGAATTTAAGGGGATAGGCCCTCTTTTATGAGAGGTATGAAGAAGAGTTACATCAATGATTACTTTCGTGCCTCTGATGGACATATGTACCAAATCTTACGTTGATCCGCTCAGCCGTTCTCGAGTGAAACGCGTGCAAAGTTGTACACAGACAAACAGACAGACAGACAAAAATTTTGTTTTTGCGCGCAACCGTCATAAACCAGTCTGAAACGCGTTAATAACTCAAATTTCCGTGGAAAGTCAGAAAAAACCGACAAACTTTCATTTTTATATATAGAGAGATTTATAATATTTGTATTTAATGTTTCTCGATCTGACACTTAAATTTAACGCCCGCCATGTAGGTTGGTGCGAGTCGTAACTTCACTTTCGTTTATTCTTTTTCTTTGGTACCCTTAACTATCTATTCTGTGATTGGTCACTTCCTTCTTTGTTGTCTAGCCATCTTGGCATTTCTCCGCCATTCGAGTAAGAAGCTAGACGTGCATTATGTAATGTTCTTATTTTAATGTGGTAGGCACTCTACCAATCCACATACTGTGTTAACTTCTATTTCTTCTTCCGTGTTCGTTTTGGAGTGAGTTCATATCGTGATTTGTATTTAAATTCATTTTAATTGTGTTCTTGTTTGGTTTTGCGTTTGTGCTCCGTTATATTTCGAGCTTCTGAATCCACGTCGCATTTTGGTGAGTTGCAGAAATTTTTGTGTTTATTTATTTTCGTAATTTCCTTTCCTCCCTTTTCTCTTGAGTTTGGTAGGCGAGTGTTAACCTTGCCTGGTGGCTTTTTTCGTTTTGAGATGGGTCTCTTTTATTTATGTTTTGGGGTCAGGGCTGGTTGAATAGTTGGATCCTTTCCACTTTCATTCTTGCATTGCCTGACGCTCATATGACTTTGTGATGTTGGTATTTTTAGCCGTGTTTTTGTGCGTTCCATCATGGCCATTTCAGACGATTCTGTGTTTGCCACGTTCGTTCTGGGTCGGAACCAAAACCGGCAAATCCACATCCTTTGGGACCAGCAAAGCGATATTGAGATCTTGTTGCATCTCGTAGCGTCCTCAAGATTATTTTTGTGAATCTCGTATTTATTGCGATTTGATTTATGCCCTGTTAATTGATCCATTTCTGTAGTTCATTTGGTGCGATATGGTTCCTATGTATTCTTTCATTAGTTTCTGTATTTTATTGTTTTGCGGTTTTCTCGCTATTTTCCTTATTACGGTATGTACCTCTACCTCCACGACGACACGCATTTCACTTAATTTATTGTAACGTCATGTCTGTCCTTTAGTATCTTTACATCGCACGTCTAGCCTACTCTACTCATACCCTTTCGTTCTGTTTATCTGTGACCTTTATGTCACTGCACATTTATTGCTGTACTTCGGTACTAATTTATCATTTTGTAATTCTCTTTAATTCTGCCTGTTGTTTATAATGCCCTTTTCATATTAGCGTGTACACGTTCCTCTCCGCATCTTTATTTATTTTGATATTCCTTTTGAATACATCCTCTCGGCCTGTTTCATATTCCTTCGAGTTTCATTTATAGGTGTAGTCTTCCATCCCGGTTGCGTTATAGACCGAGTGATGGCGTATGTTGTCCTGAGGATTTCGGGTGTGCTTATTTCCTTGCGGAATACGCACGTCCGCACCCCTGGAGGTGTCAGTTGTCATCTTCTCGGCCAGCACGTAATTTCCACTGCGTTTAACATCTTATGCTCTGCGATGCTGTACATTATCTAATTGAGGGCAAGTATCTCCCCCACTCGTAGGTAGTTCATTGGTATTGCAGAGCGAGGTTTCGAACCGAAATCTGCCAACATATTTTATTTTGTCTAATCATTTTAATTACAGATCCGCAATTCCAGCCAGCCAGTTCATTGTTTTCGTAATGCTTGTTATAGTCCTGTAACTTATGTACATTGTTGTTCTGCTTTCTTTTTCATGTAACGTTTAATACTGTAATCACCATCTGAGAGAGGTACTTAGTGAAATGTGACTTTGAATTACCGTCAGAATATGGAATGAGCTCATTGCATGTCGAAGTATGGAAACAGGAATCAAGGTATTTTACAAGGGAACAGCATAAGGTAGGGTCTCAACATCTGATTTTAGTTGGTAAATGGTCTGTTCATTTCCTGCATGACATTTGCAGTGGAGTGAATAGAGGTAGCAATCTAAATTGTATTTATTTCATGTCATGTTTATCTTTCGCTTTTGGAATGTGCATTGTTGAGGGGCTAGGTCCAATGTTGCTCTGACGTGGCAACATATGTTGGCGCATGCTCCAGGAGCTATCGCCGGCAACTCTGTATGGCCGTGTATGCAGCCATTGTTTACTCAGGATTAAGTGCAGATTATCGCACTTCCATAATGATGATGTTTTTCAGCTTCCCATCATGCCTAGCCCAACGTTAATAAATATCACCGCCTTCTGTATTTATTATGCACTGTTATTAGATAACATGCCATGTATTGTGAATATTTTCCCTTTCCCATCTCCACACCGTATCCTTGCAATATGCTTTGCTTTTACTGTTTCTGTATCTTGTCATGTTCTTTGAACAAACGAACTGGCATATTTTGTCTGATGAATGTATCTGTGTGCGAATGAGTTTTCGTTATTTTTTCCGTATTAACTTTTGTGGGTGTGGTCAAGTATTGGTTAAGTTTCGTTTTGTGATCAGGTTAGGCAGTATTTCTTATTACGTACGAAATGTTCATCCGTATTGCTGTAAAGCCAAGTATACGGTGCGTATTATAAGGAGGTACTGCGCCCGAATCTCACATTAGCCATCACCCATATCCGATGAGATGGTAGGGATTGTAGGGACGTTGATACCCAGCTAGATACGTCAACGCATCCCTACTGGATAAATGACTAGGAAACCCTTGACGCATACGAACGTACAATAACACCACAATTAGTTACACATTTACTAGCAAATCTAATTCCAAAATAACATGGTAGTACGAGAATCTCGGATCTCGGACGTGAACGGTGAAGTTGAGACTAAGTGAGTTCTAGTAACCAACTGCTAGTATTATCACACGGCGATTGCGAAAAGATGATCAGTTTCTATATTAAAAAAACAGGCAAACGACAGGTGCCTGGGATTTATTCCCAAAAATAAATATATACAAGAAACATCCATGTCATCCATAATAAAACATAAAACTTGCAAAACAAATTATTACACTTGTAGATGAAATATCTACTTCCTAAATCTTCGAATAAGATCGGATAGTGAAACAGCTGTTCGATTCATAATAATAACAATCTTGAAATACCCTACGATTTACAGCTATTTACAAACGTAAGCAAATCTAAAATAATAATGGGATATACAACTAACAATTACATACAAAGTTGAATTACACGCGTCCAACGCGGTATTCGAATCTGGACTAGAATTGACGTGGTATGTCAATCTAATGAGCTCTCCTGTTACAAACTTCACTTCTAGACAAACACTTGTTCACAAAACGATAGCTACTATAAGCTTCTGGTTATTAGTCAAAATAAATGAACTATATTAACGAACAATGAAGTTAGTTAAAGTTCTGTATAGACAAATCCATTACATAAGAATAATAATGACATTAAAGATCGAGACGGAACTACACCAACTTAAAACGACGATGACGTGGCTATAGCATGAACGCTAACTGACAAAACAATACAAACACTCTCAAATGTCAGTGACTTTCTTAACACTCCGTAGTAGCAAATTGCTCTCATGGCAACACTCAAATTCATTACAAAACGTGGATTTTACACACTCATAGCGTCTCCAGCGCCTCCAAATACAACATAAATTCTCCTTACTCTTGTCGCAATAACTCTCGTAAAATACTGCACGGAATACTTCAATACAAACTTATCTGTCTACAAACCTGTAGCAGAATTAGTGATCCTACTATGTAAAACTACTGTGTATACAGTTCATGAAACACTGCTAACCTCCTCCTTCTCTAATTTTAAATTCATCGTGATCATTACCTTCGACAATACATTTGTCTACAACAATATATCTCGTTTGACATTCCACGTAACTGATCATAATGCAATCTAATGATAAACCATTGCATTGTACAACAATACCACGTTTACTCAAATGTAAACTTAAAATGGTTGTAGTCCGCTCGTCTAAAAGTTAATAACAATAATAATATTTTCGTTTCTCTGTTACAAAACAAGAATGAGCAAAATCTTCATTTACCAACTTGCTTTAACATGTTACTGACTTTCCGTAGACATACAAGTCTTCTTATCTCCATTTCGCATTGGCAATGTTATAACAAATATTTGTTGCTATCAATAGGCCTCACCTGACTTCAATTGTCACTGTAGTGATCCTTTGTTGACATAATAGTGGTTACATAAATCATCCATGACTTACTTATCGTCATATAATAATGTATCCTTCAATTAGAATAATATTCGGTTAATGTTATTGTTTACAACATTTTAAATTTGTTACAAAATATTTATACATGTTAAACTTGTCATTCACAGTATCATAGAGCCTCATCATAAATCTTATTGTGAGTAATAATGTATTATAGCAATTTAAACGCATAACATGGTTTGAAAACGTATGTGTTACGATCGAAGCATTTTCCTAACATAGAACAGTTTTCGTTAAAATGAGAAGATTAAAAACGACGCTGAATAAAACCTGACCAAAACAGTAATCTAACTTCCAAATGCTAATAAAATCACGTCTGAACGACACACGGTGACGTGTAAAAATTAACTAACAAATTCTAAATAGACATACAATAACATGAGTTGTTGTTGTTGTTTGAGTCTTCAGTCTTTTGACTCGTTTGATGCAGCTCTCCATGCCTCCCTGTCCTGAGCTAATCGTTTCATCTCTACATAGCTACCACACCCCAAATCCGAGGCAATCTGTTTAACATATTCTAACCTTGGTCTACCCCTACAGTTCTTGTCCTCGACCCTTCCTTCCATAACTAAGCTTGCTATTCCTGGGTGTCTTAGTATGTGTCCTACCAACCTATCTCTTCTCTTCATTAGCAGTCGCCAGAAACATCTCTCCTCTCCCACTCGGCTTAATACCTCTTTGTTTGTAACCCTATCTACCCATCTGATCTTCATCATTCTCCTGTAACACCACATTTCAAATGCTTCAATTCTCCTCTTTTCTGCTACACCAATAGTCCAAGTTTCACTTCCATAGAGCGCCACGCTCCAGACAAAGGCTTTCAAAAATGACTTCCTAATACCTAAATCTATATTCGATGTCAGCAGATTCCTTTTTTGTAGAAATGCTTTCTTTGCCTGAGCCAACCTACTTTTTATATCCTCTTTGCTTCGTCCATCACTGGTTATTCTGCTTTCTAAGCAACAGAAGTCTCCTGCTTCCTTCAGCTTTTCACCTGCCAATTTGATCTCCACAGAGGTTTCTGATTTATTTCGGCTGCATTCCAGTATTTTTGTTTTACATTTATTAATTTTCATCATGAATTCTTTCCGTAAGACGGAGTCCATACCATTCAAAAACTCATTCAAATCCTCAGGCTTGTCGGCCAAGATGACGATGTCATCAGCAAATCTCAGAGTTGAAATTATTTCTCCTTGAATCTTCACTCCCACTTCATGAGTTATAAGAAAGAATTTCTACATAATGAATAGGTCACCCTGCTACATCCTCAATAAACTACAACAAACTACTGAGATCTTAGAGCTGTCAATTCTGTACCTTTCTGACGGTCTGCGATGAAAATACCTCGAACGATGGCCTCGATGTTCCGCTCCGAAGTTGGCGTGTGTCGGTCGCACTCCACGCGTGCCCTTGGCCGGCCGCTCGCCTCGCAGCTGATCTCCCCGAGCCTGCTTGACGGGTGCCCACCTGGCCTCAGTGAACTCGTGCTCTGCGTACAGCAATCTTCTGGCTTCGCGACACTTGCAAGTCTAGATGCTCGTACCAGGAACATTGAACACCGGATACCATCTTCGTCTCTCTTCATCTCCGCGTCTGAATAGTAGCTTTGAGAGTCCATAGGTAACATCTCTCCAAGTTCTTTATGGACATACGAACGTAGCTTTTGAAGTTCAGCAAACTGCATAGTGGTGTTTAGTGATGGTGACGTCGATCTCAGGACTTCGGAATCCACTCTGAATCTTCCCGTGTCATAGTGTAGATTATCCTCCTTCCATTATTTAGTGAATCATTCCAATCATATTAGAGGATGCAGGATAAGAATATCCCCCTCGACTCGTAGATCTTAGCATGTTGAAAATGTAAATGATATGCTTCTCGAATACTGCAGTTATAATGCTGCGATGTGTAGATTCGTTTTAAAAACGAAATTGCTTGCTTCTGTTGAATATTGTGGATTATATAGCAATCTTCTTCTCTATTCGCTGTTTCATTAACTTGCTTCTTGATATAGTATGCTGCTTGTCGATACTCAATGTTAAATTTGCGGAGCGCTGCACAACAGATCCGCTCTCCTCGACGGTTCAGAAAGAGTCTCTGCTGTGTGTCCGTGGTTCGCGCGCGCGGACAAACTAGCCTTGGACTAGCCTCGCAACCGGTCCACCTATAATAGAATTATGCTAATTACTCTTTTCTGGTCCAAAATTATATAATTCTCTTCTTCATAATAAATGTAACATATTCTTCTTGACCTCTGGGAATGCTAATCTTTCTTAATAAAGCAAATATGATTAAATATCATTTCCCACACAAATTTTGTGTTGAATCCTCATTGGCTGCAGGTTTATTACCAAAACTCTACCTGTCCTAGCCTCTTATCACAAAGTCGTGTGCAAGATTTGCTTGTGTCGACCTGGCTGACACAAACCGGTCTTGAGAGAGCTAACTTGAAGCTTATGACAATTTCCAGCTTCCAATTCTCAGGTACTCCCTTGGTTAAATTTACATTCACCTCAAGACTAATAAATCCAAATAATCCAAAATCATCCAAAATTCTCCGAAAAAGTTTCTAAATGGTTCCAAATTCTTCCCAAAATATTTATTTCAAAGAAATACATTTTCATTTCCAATTTCCACATAATACTCGAAAAATCGTCAGGTCGGATCGATCCTCGACTCTGCCCATAACTTGAGCTGGGGGTGAATTAGGGCTCAGTACCAACCACTCTAGGTCGACGACATCTGTGGTTATGGGTGATCTGTGATCGCCTGGCTCTAGTGGGCATGCAGCACCCGATTTTATTGGATCTAGTTAGGGGATGGGCCACTAAATGACGGTATGTACTTTTCCTTACCTGTGTATGGCGTGCTTCTCTGTGCGGATACACCTGGATTATCGCGCACAATTCTTGTGCGGATAAATCACTTACTTTCTATCCTTCTGTGTCTTTATTTTTTGTGGTATCTCTGTCAACTATGCTCCCCGTATATTTATGCTATAATAAATATATTTTTGCGGGTTGGTAACATTTAATAGTGGGTTTCGTGTTTGTTTAATTGTGTGTTTGTTGAAGTGAATATGAGGTTCCAGTCCGTTTTTCATTATTCTTTCTTTCGTGGGATGTGTATTTCAGGTCAGGACGTTGGTACTATGTACCAGTACCTATCGTGCGTCTGCACAGATCTTCGGCGAAGATGCGTACTGACTGTGTATTTTCTTACAGCTGCCTGCGCATCACGTGTTGCGCATTGCCACGCCCACAGTCATGTTTACCTTACAGAATGCAGCTATCAGCTGATTGTCAGTTGCAGTATTATTAACCTATCATCGTACTCTTTCGTTGCCTTTTGTGTCTCCCTTGTTATTTATTATTTTATTCTAATTCCCCCTTTTCTTTTAACATAATTTAACTTGCCACATGTCATTAATTGAGTAATTTTCCGCCCTCATACAGATTTCGTGTCGAGTTCCTGATTCCGTTGTGAGAGAAGTGCCCTTCTGTTCCTTCATTATGAAGATTCGGTCGTATCTATTTATGCTTTATTAGCCTACTTTTCACATTTTGCAAAAATGAGGAAAAAGTAGACTTAGGAGATCGATCCGGGAAAATGAGTGTCTGTCTGTCCTTCTGTCTGTCTGTCCTTCTGTTTGTCTGGCTGTGTGTGTGTCCCCCCCTATAAACTCCTAAACGGCTGCAGAAATCGAAACCAAATTTAGTATGAGTAAAGATGTATACCGGAATATCTCACGTCCGTATTTGAAAATTATGTCAGTGGTACCAACTGCTGAAAAACGCACTAGAAATTTGAGCTCCATATTCGATATCGTGGAAGGTATGCATGGGAGCTATTCCAAAATTGGCACACATGTAGATAACGCTATTTCAGTTTAATTTCCAGGAGGCCATACATGACAGTGTTGCCAAAATAATCTTAAGCCTTCTGATAGGTCCAATTTTTAAATGCCTATAACTTTTACACTATCAATTGGATTTCAACCAAATTTTGTATGTAATATGTGTACATAAACAGATATGACTGAGCGTATTCTTAAGAGCCACCAGGGCTGCAAACTGTTATTATTTGCTCTCTCTCTCTCTATTCTTTTAACCAAATACCAATGTATCAGAAAGTATGCAAGCCGACAGCTTTAAACTATGCACACGTATAGTACCTGATATTTTTGATTAATTTAGGAGTAACTTATATAGATCAGTTCTACCAACATGATTCTATGCCTGCTGATAGGGCAAATTTTAAAATACATGTAACTTCTATACTAACAAATGGATTTCGTCCAAAATTGGCACAACAAGATATCATAATATTTCAGAAGAGGCTATTTCTGGCCAGCACACGCATGACATTGTTGCCAACATGCTTTTACGCGTGCTGATAGATCCTATGACTAACTGCATGTAACGTCCATTGGACATCAACCAATTTTTTAATTCTGTACCTTAAGAGATGGAACTAAGAATATATTCAGTCACCAGGGCTGCCAACTGTAATGGTCTATTAGGCTACATTATACCAGGTATATTTCGAAAAAATTAGACATTTCGATATTACCAACTTATGTTTCTCATTATTCTAGATAGGTTCATATACTGTAGATTAATCATCGGCATGAAACTTAATTATATGAAAAGTAGGCTCTTTAGTTCGTCACTGAACTTCTTGTTTTTTTTATAAGATTTATTATACACTTATTGTAAATTCTCGCGAGAGGAACGTAGGCTTTCAATAATCTTTATTTCTGATTTATTGCACTTTCACTAATTTATCCTTCGTCAGATCGAAAATATGTTCATTATGTAACGCTGTCTTCGGGGCGAGATGGGAGGACTGTGTGTGTGTTCGCTGGGGAGGATGGCCAGCTTCCTTGTGATACCCGCGCTTTCTTGTCTGTGTCGTACCGTTGTACAAGCAATATTTTAGTTAATTTTATATTATTCACTTATGTAAATTCATCCCTGTCTTTGGTCAGCACCCAACGTTAATTGTTATTTATTTTTGATTGTTTGATGCTTCCCGTTTATCTTATTTTTTTAAATCTATTTTCTTGCTTTTGTTTTTGTGTGTCTCTTAATGAATTTTGAACGTCTCTTTGGGATCCTGGACGTTACAAATTTATTGAAGGAGAGTTGGTGAACCTGAACCACTTTCTTGGTACATTTATCAAAACCTATATATATATATATTTTTTTATTATTATTTATTTATTATATTTGTATTTAATGTTTGTCGATCTGACACTTAAATTTACCGCCCGCCATGTAGGTTGGTGCGAGTCGTAACTTCACTTTCGTTTATTCTTTTTCTTTGGTACCCTTAACTATCTATTCTGTGATTGGTCACTTCCTTCTTTGTTGTCTAGCAATCTTGGCATTTCTCCGCCATTCGAGTAAGACGCTAGACGTGCATTATGTAATGTTCTTATTTTAATGTGGTAGGCACTCTGCCTATCCACATATTGTGTTAACTTCTGTTTTTTCTTCCGTGTTCGTTTTGGAGTGAGTTCATATCGTGATTTGTATTTAAATTCATTTTAATTGTGTTCGTGTTCGGTTTTGCGTCTGTGCTTCGTTATATTTCGAGCTTCTGAATCCACGTCGCATTTTGGTGAGTTGCAGAAATGTTTGTGTTTATTTATGTCCGTAATTTCCTTTCCTCCCTTTTCTCTTGAGTTTGGTAGGCGAGTGTTAACCTTGCCTGGTGGCTTTTTTCGTTTTGAGATGGGTCTCTTTTATTTATGTTTTGGGGTCAGGGCTGGTTGAATAGATGGATCCTTTCCACTTTCATTCTTGCATTGCCTGACGCTCATATGACTTTGTGATGTTGGTATTTTTAGCCGTGTTTTTGTGCGTTCCATCATGGCCATTTCAGACGATTCTGTGTTTGCCACGTTCGTTCTGGATCGGAACCAAAACCGGCAAATCCACATCCTTTGGGACCAGCAAAGCGATATTGAGATCTTGTTGCATTTCGTAGCATCCTCAAGATTATTTTTGTGAATCTCGTATTTATTGCGATTTGTTTTATGCCCTGTTAATTGATCCATTTCAGTAGTTCATTTGGTGCGATATGGTTCCGAAGTATTCTTTCTTTAGCTTCTGTATTTTATTGTTTTGCGGTTTTCTCGCTATTTTCCTTATTACGGTATGTACCTCTCCCTCCACGACGACACGCATTTCACTTAATTTATTGTAACGTCATGTCTGTCCTTTAGTATCTTTACATCGCACGTCTAGCCTACTCTACTCATACCCTTTCGTTCTGTTTATCTGTGACCTTTATGTCACTGCACATTTATTGCTGTACTTCGGTACTAATTTATCATTTTGTAATTCTGTTTAATTCTGCCTGTTGTTTATAACGCCCTTTTCATGTTAGCGTGTACACGTTCCTCTCCGCATCTTTATTTATTTATTTTGATATTCCTTTTGAATACATCCTCTCGGCCTGTTTCATATTCCTTCGAGTTTCATTTATAGGTGTAGTCTTCCATCCCGGTTGCGTTATAGACCGAGTGATGGCGTATGTTGTCCTGGGGATTTCAGGTATGCTTACTTCCTTGAGGAATACGCACGTGCGCACCTCTGGAGGTGTCAGTTGTCATCTTCTCGGCCTAGCACGCAATTTCCACTGCGTTTAACATCTTATGCTCTGGGAGAAGATGGATGCTGTACATCATCTAATTGAGGGTAAGTATCTCCCCCACTCGTAGGTAGTTCAAACTGCGCCACTATTAAAAGGTTAAATTGATAGCTGAAAGTGACGCGAACAGTTATTACGAGTACATACACAATTACGAGAACTATAACTGCGCCACTATTTAATGGTCAAATTGTCCGCTGAAAGTGTCGCGAACAGTTATTACGAGTACATACACAATTACGATAACTATAACTGCGTCACTATTTAATGGTTAAATTGGTAGCTGAAAGTGACGCGAACAGTTATTACGAGTACATACACAATTACGATAACTATAACTGCGTCACTATTTAATGGTTAAATTGGTAGCTGAAAGTGACGCGAACAGTTATTACGAGTACATACACAATTACGAGAACTATAACTGCGCCACTATTTAATGGTTAAATTGGTAGCTGAAAGTGTCGCGAGCAGTTATTACGGGTGCATACACAATTACGAGAAATATAACTGCGCCACTATTTAATCGTCAAATTGTCCGCTGAAAGTGTCGCGAACAGTTATTACGAGTACATACACAATTACGAGAACTATAACTGCGCCACTATTTAATGGTCAAATTGACCGCTGAAAGTGTCGCGAACAGTTACTACGAGTGCACACAAAATTACGAGAACTATAACTGCACCACTATTACACGGTTAAATTGGTAGTTGAAAGTGTCCTAAATAGTCATCGCGAGTGCACAAACTTATGGGAATTGTTATTGCGATATTCAATTTTATCGGAGGAGTATTTAAGTCCAACATTTTTAGTTTACATACTTCAAACAGAAAAAATGCTTTTCCTAATATTATGTTGTCCACTTACTCATTTAGATGATTTCTGCTTGCATCACTCTTTTCATCTTGAGTTTCTTCTTTTATATCCTAGTGACAAAAATGAACTATTAATTTCTTTGCTATCACCTTACGATTCTACCCAATAAATAAAAATAATGTAACTTTACAGCACAACTCAACTGAAACAAAGGATATATGAGGTGTGCAACTGACTGAGAATACTTTCTTATTCCTCATCCTACATCCTGGTTTATATAAGTCTCCCTTCTTCTAAAACATCAAAGCCCTCAGTCCTTTAACAATTATGTAAATCTCAGTGTGATAGAAAATATGGAGAACAATGCTTTAAATGAAGTAATACTCTTTAGGACTGAAAATAGAACATTTATTTTGACATGTATAGCAGAAAACCTATAAACCTTACTAGTCCAACATTTTGTTCCATTTCATTCACAGGATATACCGGCACATATCAAGAATAACTGACTTGCCACTCGTAGCAATAGAGCACAGTTTTTGATATTGAAAAAAAAGAAATCACTCATATATGCAAGATAAGCAATATTTTGCAAGAACGTTTCCACAAAACTGGCACAAATTTGGTTAAGGTTATTAAATTAAAATATATATACAGTTAGCCTATTAAGTGCCCCTGGGGAGAGTGTATTGTAGACTATGTAACAAATATTGCCAATAAATAAGGACTCTAACTGCAGGCAGTAGGCTTACTATAATCACATTATACATCACAGGCAGTTATCAAGTGTTTGAGGTAGGGGGAAATAGGACATTTTTCTCCTGAAAATACAGACCTTCCCTTTTATCCGGGCTGCCAACTAAGGTAAATTGTAACGATCAAAGCCTACATTAATTATAATGTGTTTCCTTCATAAGGTTGGCCTAAATGGTGTTTATCACAAAGTCTTTCTTGTTCTTGTAAGCAATCATGTCCAGCCACCAGAAACTGCCATACATTATATGCCACCGACTTATTCACGCACATTTAAACCTTTCTTCTGACAACATGATTTAACGGTGGCAGAAGTTCATCACAAAACTGAAAGAAATCCAAGGACAATAGCCAGTGTTTCTTTCTCCCTGTGGTATCACCGGTAGAGGTCACCATCGAATGAACTGCCTGTAGCAGTCGACGGGGATTAAGTTGACTGTCATTTCAATAGCATCGCCCCGGATATTGCAAGAGACACCTATCGGTCTATTTCAACAGCTTTCATGAATGCAATCATGTAATTATACTGTAGCATAATTAAAAAGTAATTAGCACATTGAACTCAAGATTTTTAATTCCAAACTTAGGACAGACCAAGAGCTGAGCAAATTTTACAAGACTTAAAGATCTAGGCCATGTGGCCAGGCTACTAATGCCCTCTGAAAAAGAAGAGGGTTTGAATCTCACCATCGGCCGTGTTTGGAATGGTTTACCATGGATATTTGAAATTCCATGCAAATGCAGGAATGGTACTACTTAATGGGCAGCGGATACTTCCTTTATACTCCTCACCCTATTTTACTCTGATGAAACAGTACACAGTTGTAAATTATTGGTTTTAAATTTAAAAATTGAATGAACATAATGATATACAACACACATGATGGATCACTAAGGGCTAAGAACAAACACATACAAGAATAGACATCAGCAAAAACTAAACATATTAACGCTTGCTGTGAGTGTCACTTCAACACATGTATCATTCTATCAATAACCCCTCTAGTGCTGGCGGAAAGATATCCGGCTGTAAAATCTGTTGTTCCACAGGATCTCATTGCACCTCATCCCTGATCCTGCTGAAACGGGAATAATAAAGGTAGAAATCGGAGGCCATGGTGAATGGATCATGGATGGAAACCAACCAAGACCTGCGCCATTTCGTGAACTCTTTGGCAACGCGCGGATACCAACACAGAGGGTGCAAAGTGAAGAACCATCACAAGCCAAACGAAACATGTGTATGTGATCTTTGTGAACGCCCTTGTGATCAATACCACATAACAACATGCAAAAAACTATCCAAGTCAATAATCGAGACCTGCTTAAAACCATAAGACTGAAACAAAGTGAAATATAAATGAATGTAATGTCTTTGTATGCTTAATGCACAACTTGTGCGCGTTTCTTTAATAATTAAGGTAGAAATACAAATGAACACACACCCATTATACAACTACGAATCCGAAATGAGAAATACAGTAATAAAGATTTTCCAGTGTTTACGTACACAAAAAAAGTGGCACTTAAACACATCAACGGCGAACAAGGAAGACCTCCAAAGCCATCATGCTGCTCCTATCCATTCTCTTTCGTATGTTTGGCACACAACTCCCAGTTTGAGAAAGATAAACACTCCTGCTGATCCTTATAAGTTCAAAGGCCTCGGCTTGGCCATAGTAACCTCAACTTCAAATATGAACGAATATCCATGGACATCTAGGCGTTCGCGACTAGCTATGAGGATGAGAATTTCTTACGAGTTATGCGTGACTACCGTCGATACGGATGTATGTACTGACAACTAGTTTCTCCAAGTGGTTCTACAATAATCTCTTACTTTTCTTTCATATCTGCAAGTATTTTCCTTAACCTTTATGCACATAACATTCAGAATAAGGAAGCCTTAAGTTAAAACCATTCCGTCCTGTCATTGCCTGGAGTTCAACTTAAAGTGACAAGTCAACGAGGACCACAGAAAAGAATTGTAAAGGTATTCAAATCTTATCCCCTCTAATTACCTCGTGATGTGATGGGATCTTGCATCAGTCATCTATTTAGGATGCAGAATACCCTGGATCATTTACGTAACAAGAACACTGAAATACTTTCTCATACAAAATGCAAAGTTCACAACAGGCAAATATTACAACATGGTTGTGCCAAGGATATGCTGGCTTCACATTATGTATCCTTCACGTACGAGAATTAAGATCTATTCTCCATTAATTCAATAGATAGAGCAAAGTCATACATAGAGGGAGGTCATGGGTTTGAGTCCAACTTTGGTCAGCCATGATTTGTACTTTCTGAACAAAATACAATCTAATAACTGGCAGCAGTAATGGTTTTGTAGCGGTTCTAGCACCTCCACCTCCACATTCCTCCACACAAAATGGCAGCGGCGCGATATCTCGCGAACCCATGATCTGATTTTGACAAATGAGGTGTCGTAGGACTTGGTCTGACACTCTCTTACCAATGGACAACATATTTCCACTACAAAATAAAACGTACGCCTACTAGGGGGTGAAATAGTCATTCTTTTAGTAAACATTGCTTTCCATGTGCTACAGACGTGATGTCCGTTACCAATAAAAAATTAAACGTTGTTCCACATGAAACGCATAAGTACTGCTGGATGCCGCTATGATTTATCATGTTTGTTTTTTGTTTTTACGCATGCGCACTTGGGGATTTTGTAAGAGGAAGGGCTTTTTAAATAAAGCTGGTTAGAATGGCTTAACCCAGCCTATCCTAGTCAAGCTAACCTAGCCTAGTTGACTTAACCAAACCTATTTGACAAAGGGAATAACTACACTTTTGTTGATATTTCCTGAACCCATGATGGGATTTTGACCTGCGAGGTATCGTTGGACTCGGGCAGATGCCCCCTTTTTGAATTTATTTTTGAAATTTTGACAAAGGGCCTAACTATACTTTTGTTAATATCTCGCGAACCAATCATGCTAGGGACTTGTATGAGGGGTCCTAGCACTTGGGGAGATGTTCCCCTTTTGGGGGTGAAACTAACCCCCCAAAATTTTACTTGGAAACTAAGAATCCTAAAATTAGGTGAGATAGTATGAAAATAAGTCATGACATACGCTTTTATCAAGATAGTTCATTTCACCCCGAAAAAGGTAAATAGTGATTTTACAGGGGAAAACAGGTGGTAAACAGTTAAAAATGATAATTGAACCTAAGATCTTAAGTTTTTTATGAAAAAATAGTAGGGGGTGAAAGCTACCCCCCCCAACTGAAAACTTGATACCTTGGAAACTAAGAACATTAAAATTAGATGTAATAGCTCAAAAATTGTTAATTAAATACTCTTTTACCATGATAGATCATTTTACCCCTAAAACAATGAATGTAGATTCTACAGGGGAAAAGGGGAACCAACAATCAGATTTGGACACATGAGGTGTTATAGGACTCAGGGTGACAATCCTTTTTTTATTTTTTTATTTTGACAAAGGGCCTAAGTAAACATTTTTGAACATTTAGATTTTTAAATTTTAAATGTATTTTAATATTTTGTTTTTAGTAGCCTAGAGAGAGACAGTAGCGGTTGTGTTTTAAACAAGCATGTCACTGACCACGGTGGCCATGTTTAATGGATAAATTGAAATTTTGTGAAGCATTGATCAGAGCAGGTTATGTGACGTTTTGTTTTAAGAGTATTTTATTTTTATTTTTCCTTAAGAGCACTTATTTACTCAAAAGACCGAAAACAGCAAGGTCATTGACCTTAGATTTTATAAACTAATACCGGTAATTGAATCAGGATGGCCAACCCTTTTCCATGACCAACGAATTTACCCAAAAGACCTAAAACAGCAAGGTCATTGACCTAATATATTATAAACTAATCATTAGAGAGGTTCAAGTAAGGTGTCATAGGACTCAGGATGGCCAAACCTTTTCCATGGCCAACGAATTCACCCAAAAGACTCAAATCAGCAAGGTCATCAACCTATGATTTTATAAACTAATCATCGGAGAGGGTCGGGTGAGGTGTCATAGGACTTAGAATGGTTAACCCTTTTCCATGACCAATAAATTTACCCCAAAAATCCAAAACAGCAAGGTCATTGACCTGAGATTTTATAAACTAATAATCGGATATCAACATGTGAGGGGTCATAGGATTTAGAATGGTCACCCCTTTCCCAAGGCCAATGAATTTACGCAAAATACCCTATACATTAAGGTCATCGACCTGAGATTTTATAAACTTATAATCGGATACGACATGTGAGATGTTTACCATGAGTGATGAAACATAGCTAGGTAGAGAAAGAATTAGTGTAGGCTACATCTATTGTGACTGACAAGTCTTTCACCATTGGAACTTGTTTTCAGATCAAACTGCAGTACAGAGAGAGTATAGGTTGCAGGTATGGTTTAATAAATGACAAACGGTGTACACAAAATCTGATTTATCGATTCAAAAATTAAGAGTAGACTATCTTTAATTGATTGGTTAAAGAGGATAGCTCAAACACAAAATGGTGACTACATCGAACTAAACTGAACGAAGCTGAATCAAATCCAACTAAACCGAACCAAAGATAATCGAAACCAAGCCAAGTTTTTAAGTGTAAAACTTGTGGGTGGATGTGGTCATTGGTGATGTCAGAAAGGAAAGGAATAACGCTCTACGTATAGAGGGTAAGGTAAAGCTAGTGCATGGTGCTAACGCACACACCCAAGTACATGAAGCACACACAACTGTCCTATGCTGTTTTTATGGGTTGACTGTTAAAACTAGCTCAGTGGTTACTGGGACAAGATGGTCGCTACACACAACAAGCTTTAACTACTTGAGGTTAATAATCTATACACACACACTTGCTTGTTCTAAACTAAACTGTCTTGCTGGCAGTGCCCACACAGTAGGCAAATGACAGAAATGCTATGCTAACAGAAATACAATCATTGTCGATTGTCTAATGTTACCAGTTAACCATTTTGTGCTGCAGTGCCGAGCACATGTGCCTCTTCCACTGGAGATCTTAACTCGATTTCCAGCTCCACGGCCTAGAACGAATCAAAGTAAGAAACAAGGGTATGGTGGCGCAGTGGTTAAGCTGTTAGCTTTTCACTAAAGTAGACTAGGGTAATAGTATTTTAGGTAATATGCATGTCATAAACATATAAAAAAGCAGAGATAATGTTTAAAACTGATTACACTTGGCTCTTTTCAAATTATTACTTAGATTACAAATACCAAGGTGGACTGGGTTTGATATACAGTTAATGCTGCCTATCGCACACTTGACTGTAGGAAAGCCAAACTAGCAAAAGGAGTAGGTAGAGCAGTGGTAAAATCGATAAGTGTAGAGAACTACCTAACATTTTTATGACCTGGCAAAGCTATGTCGCATAAACAGTGTAGGATACAATCCAGCAAACATAATGTGTATCTTGTGGAACAGAGAAAACCCACAGACAGACAGAGAGAGAGAGAGAGAAAGCTTGTGTATGTGTGGGTAGCGTTGAATGTTTGACCAGAGAAAATACGGTGAGGTAGGGTTGGGAGAGGGAAAATTAACACTTATATGAGAATGGTAAATAGTATTTTTGTTTTTTCAATAGTTTTGTTTTTTTGATATGCAGTGGTAGATAGACGTTATTTTGTAAAATACTCTTACTTGCAGTAGTAATAAGCCTCTACGTTTCTGCTATCACATACATAGACTGTACTATTGCCATGGTCAAGCACTCGCATTAAGATCATTTACAAAAACATAAAATGAAAAATAAAAAATCTTGTTTTGGAAATACCATTTTTCAACACACACAAAATACATAAAAATGTATAAACAGCAAAATCGAAAATCCATGTTTCCATATTGACAAAATTTAAAAATTTTAAACTGAGATTTAAAAAATATATAAATGGGAAATTGACAAATGTGTAAACATGAAAATGGAAAATCCTTGTTTCCATATCATGAAATTGAAAAACGTCAAACTGACAGTTTAAAAAATGCAAATGGAAAATTAACAAATTGCAATGTGTGTAATGTGAAATTGAAGAAATGGCTATCAATTACTAAAAAAAACATAGTGCTCTATGTTTGATGTGTGAACCAAGCCCTCTCTAATTATTTGGTCCACCGAGACTGAGTAGACTAGTTTTAGTCGTCATACCACTTTTAAAAGTTTGTGTTAAAGCTAGGAATTGAACCCAAGAGCTTGTAGGGGAGATCAAAGGTTAGAATATGTTAAACAGATAGCCTAGAATGCAGGGTGTGGAAGCTATATAGAGATGAAACGATTAGCTCTGGGCAGAGAGGCATCGAGATCTGCATCAAACCAGTCAAAAGACTGACGACTCAAACAACAACATGTACAGCTCACCAAAATAATGTTGTGTAACGGTAAATGTTACTCAACGAACAGTAATGCATTTCTAAAACCCATGACACGATACCTAAGAGCTTTTCTAAAGTTCTTTTAAAATGCCTTTAACCCTATATTTAACACCCAGTTCAGAAGACTCATAACTGCAATGTTATGGTAAAACAAACAACAATCTACATTTCAAAACAAGCAAGTGGTTTAGTCAATGTATACTGGAAAACGTTTTATAAACACTCAAGTCCACAAAACTAATTAAATTAGTAACTTTCAGGTTGACCGAGTGGTTAAGGTGTTTGATTTAAGATCAAATTTTCTGTACAAGAAAGCAAGGGTTCGAATCCCTTACCTGATATAACTATTGCCTGAACATGGCTTGGCCGCACTGTATTATTATGATACTCGCTACACAAACCATAGCTAGAATGTATTGTTTAAAGCCACTCTCTTTCCGAAAATAGTCAGAGACTGTTCATAGTTAACAATTGCATTAATAGTGGGACATGGGGATAGCAATTAAGAAAAACAGACAATACCCATACACTATTTTAATTTATTTAATGTAAGTACTTGAACAATAGTTATATACAAAATACAACTCTCTTTTGTCTATTACTATCTAGTCATTTTCGATCCACTTGCATATCAAGGGCAGATGACTTTGTAGTTCAGCCCCTTAAAACAACAACAACACTACCTCTTGCATAGCCTGTGATGTTGATGACCCTTGAGACGTGGAAGATGGATTAAACATAACTTTTACAACAGGGGTTAAATGTCGTTCAATATGCAATACACTACTTTGAGTAGCAACATCTTTCTCTTGTACTAACTTTTTAGCATTCTGATAATTTTTGTCAACACCATTAGTGTTTTGTCAGGACCACTACATTGATGATCACTCACACTTACAACCACACCATTTCTACTTTTCATGTCGCCTCGACATCTTGTTGACCTCTGTTTTGAGCATCGCCGGAATATTATTCCATTTACATTTTGTCGTCTATAGTTATAGGAGTAGCCTTTATAGAGTACGCGCTGTTTACCTTGGTTAGTTATAGTAAGTTCCATAGTAGCAACTAATCTGTTAGTATGATTTGCTCACTACAAAGGTTATAACTGTTCTGGTAATAGAATGATTTAGCGTTGGCTTTTGTATTTAATATGTACAGTTTGAAGTGATAGAAAAGTGGTAGAAAAGTTATAGCAAAGTGGTAAAAAAGTGGTAGAAAAGTGGTAGCAAAGTGGTAGCAAAGTAGAAAAGTGGTAGAAAAGTGGTAGCAAAGTGGTAGCAAAGTAGAAATGTGGTAGCAAAATGGTCGAAAGTGGTAGCAAAGTGGTAGAAAATATTACATGTATTGTTAAGAAATAGTTTAAATGGTTACATGGATTCATCACACAATAATTTTGGCATGTTGAAGCTCATTTTCTATATCTAATAGTTCTTCCTCATATTCAGTATGACCAGCCTGTTTACAGGCATTGCAAGTACTGAAGCCGCTGGATTAGCTTACTGGGACTGTTCCAGTAAACAAATTTAAAAAATGATTTTGGGGTGTATACAGAGCATCATCGTCGTCGTCGTCATCGTCATCATCATCATCTTTATCATCATCACTATTACTATCTAATCCTTTTTGTTCATCTTGCAATGCAACAACCTTTTGCATGGTTTGTGATGCCTTTGATAGTGTTAGGGGTTTCTTAAACGTTAACGACTGTCCTAACGTGTCTTTTTTAGGAGATAACAAATGCTCTTTAACAAACATGCGCTATCTTGAGCCACACTATTTTTTTCTTGGTCTTGCTTTTTTACCTTGGTTAGAGTACTTTGTCCATTTAAATGAGTATTATTTTTAGGTTTACAATGATGATCGATTGAAATAAGTATGTTGGAGCCCTTTGTTTTAATCATTCCTCGATACTTTTTAGATCGTTGTTTCGAACAGCACCAAATAACAGTTCCATTTGTATTAGTTCTTTTTACAATATCTGTATATCCTTTATAAAAAGCACATGGCTTACCATAGCTAGTCGTTGATACTTCCATGTCAACTGTTAAGCATAAACTAATCTCTAGTAAAGTTAACTCGATAATAAAAATGATAGTTTGTAGTATCTGCAGTTTAAAATAAGAGCAAAAGTGAGAGTAAAATGGTAGAAAAGTGGTGGAAGAGTGGTAGCAGTTTATAGTAGTCATGATTTCTTTCCAGAATGTGATTAGAGTAAATGTAATTTCTAAACCTTAGCAGTGAGTAGTCAGTTAGTCTTGGTTCAGACAAGCGTAAACAGTTCTCCAATGAAGCAGAGCACAAGAGTTTCATTATGAAACAGTTGTGTAACCAATTAGGTATCAGTACTTGATAGTTTCACACATGAACAAAACATCCAACATATCTGACATGAATTACATGATTTGAAAGTTGACAAAGGATATCCAATCAACCATTGTAGTTACAATGTCAAACACAAATACAAAATCAGCATGAACTTTTAAGTTACAGGAAAATACTATGAAATAGACTATGCAAGAAATTTGGAAATACATATCAGAAGTTTGCAACACCATCCTTCTAGCCTATATAAATCACCGACATGTAAAGTGTGCACTGCCCCTAACATTAGATTCTTTAAACCAATGTATCAATAACACAAGTCAACAAAAAAACATTTTGTGTTGAGTCTATTATTTAATGCATATATTCTGTCTACATTGAACAGTAACCAAAAACGCCATTCATAATTAATTAAGTTTGCTTTCATACTTTATGTAATGATAAATATATATTTAAATTAACGCCATTCTTGAAACTCACAAATTTTCTGCAGAAATGACACATAGAAAGCCTATGGAGATTTCAGATGAGTTGAGAAAATCCCGATCTGAAAGAATGAAAAAGTACTGGAAAGAGCGCAAGAACCAAGCAGTACTACCTTCAAAGAAGAAGTGATTGTGGAACGACTCAAGTGGTCCAATGTGACCAATCAAGATAATAATAATAATTTAAAGTTTTGGCAGACTGTTCAAAGAGTATCGGCTTTGAACACATAAGAGAGGGAATATTTTAAGACTTAACCTCAGCTCACCTAACATAACCTAACCTTGTCATAGAGGTAAGAAACGGGTCACGCTATGCTTTCGACTACAGAGTTTCAGCTACTTTTCAAGGTTACTCTGCCGAACATTGCCGGAGACTGCTGATAAACACCTACGTTCCCATGCACAAACCTATGTTGCGCGCGGCCCTCGGCCGGTAAAAAAGCAAGACCAAGAAAAAAGTAGTGTGGGTCAAGATAGCGCATGGTTTGTTAAAGAGCATTTATTATCTCCAGAAAAAGAGACGTTAGGACAGTCGTTAACGTCTAAGAAACGCCTAACACTATCGAAGACATCACAAACTATGCAAAAGGTTGTTGCATTGCAAGATGAACAAAAACGATTAGATAGTAATAGTGATGATTATAAAGATGATGATGATGATGATGATGATGACGACGACGACGATCATGCTCAGTATACACCCCAAAATCATTTGTTAAATTTGTTTACTGGAATAGTCCCAGTAAGCTAGTCCAGCGGCTTCAGTACTTGCATGCCTGTAAACAGGCTGGCCATACTGAATATGAGGCAGAACTATTGGATATAGAAAATGAGCTTCGTTATGCCAAAATTATTGTGTAATGAATCCATGGAACCGCTGAAACTATTTCTTAACAATACATGTCATATTTTCTACCACTTTGCTACCACTTTCTACCACTTTGCTACCACTTTTCTACTTTTCTGCCACTTTTCTACCATTTTGCTACCACTTCTCTACCACTTTGCTACTTTGCTACCACTTTGCTACGACTTTGCTACAAATTTTCTACCACTTTTCTATCACTTTAAAATATACATATTAAATACAAAAGCCAACGCTAAATCATTCTATTACCAGAACAGTTATAACCTTTGTAGTGAGCAAATCATAATAACAGATTAGTTGCTACTATGGAACTTACTATAACTAACCAAGGTAAACAGCGCGTACTCTATAAAGGCTACTCCTATAACTATAGACGACAAAATGTAAATGGAATAATATTCTGGCGATGCCCAAAACAGAGATCAACAAGATGTCGAGGCGACATGAAAAGTAGAGATGGTGTGGTTGTAAGTGTGAGTGATCATCAATGTAGTGCACCAGACAAAACACTAATGGTGTTGACAAAAATCATCAGAATGCTAAATCGTTAGTAAAAAAGAAAGATGTTGCTACTCAAAATAGTGCATTGCATATTGAACGACAATTAACCCCTGTTGTAAAAGTTATGTTTAATCCATCTTCCACGTCTCAAGAGTCATCAACAACACCGACTATGCAAGAGGTAGTGTTGTTGTTGTTGTTTTAAGGGGCTGAACTACAAAGTCATCTGCCCTTGATATACAAGTGGATCGAAAAGGACTAGATAGTAATAGACAAAAGAGAGTTGTATTTTGTATATAACTATTGTTCAAGTACTTACATTAAATAAATAAAAATAGTGCATGGGTATTGTCTGTTTTTCTTAATTACTATCCCCATGTCCCACTATTAATGCAACTGTTAACCATCAACAGTCTCTGACTATATTCGGAAAGAGATTGGCTTTAAACAATACACTCCATCTATGGTTTGTGTAGCGAGTGTCATAATAATACAGTGCGGCCAAGCCATGTTCAGGCAATAGTTATATCAACTAAGGGATTCGAACCCTTGCTTTCTTGTACAGAAAATTTGATCTTAAATCAAACACCTTAACCACTAGGTCAATTTGACAGTTACCGTACTAATTTAATTAGTTTTGTGGACTTGAGTGCTTATAAAACTTTTTCCAGTATACATTGACTAAACCACTTGCTTGTTTTGAAATATAGATTGTTGTTTGTTTTACAATAACATTGCAGTTGTGAGTCTTGTGAACTGGGTGTTTAATATAGGGTTAAAGGCATTTTAAAAGAATTTTAGGAAAGCTCTTAGGTATCGTGTCATGGGTTTTAGAAATGCATTACTGTTCGTTGAGTAACATTTACCGTTACACAACATTATTTTGGTGAGCTGTACATGTTGTTGTTTGAGTCGTCAGTCTTTTGACTGGTTTGATGCAGATCTCTATGCCTCTCTGCCCCGAGCTAATCGTTTCATCTCTATATTGCTACCAACCCTACATTCAAGGCTATCTGTTTAACATATTCTAACCTTTGATCTCCCCTACAAGCTCTTGGGTTCAATTCCTAGCTTTAATACAAACTTTTAAAAGTGGTATGACGACTAAAACTAGTCTACTCAGTCTCGGGTGGTCCAAATAAGTAGACAGGGTCTGATTCACACCTCAACCATAGAGCAGTATGTAATTTTAATTTTTTTAAATAATGATAGCCATTTCTTCAATTTCACATTTCACACATTGCAATTTGTTAATTTTCCATTTGCATTTTTTTAAATGTCAATTTGAAGTTTTTCAATTTCATGATATGGAAACATGGATTTTCCATTTTTATGTTTACACATTTGTCAATTTCCCATTTATATATTTTTAAAATTTTGTCAATATGGAAACATGGATTTTCAATTTTGCTGTTTATACATTTTTATTTATTTTGACTATGTTGAAAAATGATATTTCCAAAATAAGTTTTTTTATTTTTCGTTTTATGTTTTTGTAAATGACCTTAATGCGAGTGCTTGACATGGCAATAGTACAGCCTGTCTATGTAATTGTAGAAACGTAGAGGCTTATTACTACTGCAAGTAAGAGTTTTTTACAAAATAACGTCATCTACCACTGCATTTCAAAAAAATTAAACTATTGAAAAAACAAAAATACTATTTACCATTCTCATGTAAGTGATTTTCCCTCTCCTCACCCTAGCTCACCGTATTTTCTATGGTCAAACATTTAACGCTACCCACACATACACAAGCTTTCTCTCTCTCTCTGTGTGTTTTCTCTGTTCCACAAGATACACATTATGATTGCTGGATTGTATCCCACACTGTTTATGCGACATAGCTTTGCCAGGTCATAAAAACGTTAGGTAGTTCTCTACACTTATCGATTTTACCACTGCTCTACCTACGCCTTTTGCTTGTTTGGCTTTCTTACAGTCTAGTGTGCGATAGGCAGCATTAACTGTATATCAAACCCAGTCCACCTTGGTATTTGTAATCTAAGTAATAATTTGAAAAGAGCCAAGTGTAATCAGTTTTAAACATTATCTCTGCTTTTTTATATGTTTATGACATGCATATTACCTAAAATCAAACCCTAGTCTACTTTAGTGAAAGGCTAACAGCTTAACCACTGCGCCACCATACCCGTGTTTCTTAGTATGATTCGTTCTAGGTCTTGGAGCTGGAAATCGTGTGAAGATCTCCAGTGGAAGAGGCACATGTGCTCGGCACTGCAGCATAAAATGGTTAGCTGGTAACATTAGACAAACGAAAATGATTGTATTTCCGTTAGCCAAGCATTTCAGTCATTTGCATACTGTGTGAGCACTGCCAGCCAGACAGTTTAATTTAGAACAAGCAAGTATGTTTGTATAGATTATTAACCTCAAGTATTTAAAGCTTGTTGTGTGTAGCGACCATCTTGTCCCAGTAACCAATGAGCTAGTTTTAACAGTCAACCCATAAAAACAGCATAGGATAGTTGTGTGTGGTTTATGTACTTGAATGTGTGCATTAGCACCATGCACTAACTTTACCTTACCCTCTATAGGTAGAGCGTTATCCCTTTCCTTTTTGACATCACCAATGACGACATCCACCCACAAGTTTTACACTTAAATACTTGCCTTGGTTTCGATTAGGTTTGGTTCAGTTTAGTTCGGTTTAGTTGTATTTGATTCAGCTTCGTTCAGTTTAGTTCGATGTAGTCACCATTTTGTGTTTTAGCTAACCTCTTTAACCAATCAATTAATGATAGTCTACTCTTAATTCTTGAATCGATAAATCAGATTTTGTGTACATCGTTCGTCATTTTTTAACCCATACCTGCAACTTATACTCTCACTGTACTGCAGTTTGATCTGAAAACAAGTTCCAATGGTGAAAGACTTGTCAGTCACCATATATTTAGCCTACACTAATTCTTTCTCTACCTAGCTATGTTTCATCACTCATGGTAATCATCTCACATGTTCGTATCCGATTATTAGTTTATAAAATCTCAGGTCAATGACCTTGCTGTTTTGGATTGTTGGGGTAAATTTATTGGTCATTGAAAAGGGTTAACCATTCTAAGTCCTATGACAACTCACCCGACCCTCTCCGATGATTAGTTTATAAAATCATAGGTTGATGACCTTGCTGATTTGAGTCATTTGGGCAAATTCGTTGGCCATGAAAAAGGGTTGGCCATCCTGAGTCCTATGACACCTCACCTGAACCTCTCTAATGATTAGTTTATAAAATATTAGGTCAATGACCTTGCTGTTTTAGGTCTTTTGGGTAAATTCGTTGGTCATGGAGAAGGGTTGGCCATCCTGATTCAATTATTAGTTTATAAAATCTAAGGTCAATGACCTTGCTGTTTCCGGTCTTTTGAGTAAATGAGTGCTCTATAGGAAAAATCAAAAAAAAAAATACTCTTAAAACAAAATGTCACATAACCTTCTCTGATCAATGCTTCACAAAATATTAATTTATCCATTAAACATGGCCACCGTGGTCAGTGACATGCTTGTTTAAAACACAACCGGTACTGTCTCTCTCTAGCCTACTATATAATAATATAATAATATCGTATGGCCTCGGGTGCCTGGTGCAAGCTTTGCTATTTGACACCCAGAGGGTAGCTTGCATGTCGAATTTCGTAGTTCCTTGACTATGAAAGTCAAGGAGGTTAGATGTTAGATATCTAATCTCCTTGAACACAATAGCGCTTTCTAGTAGAGAAATGAGGAACTTTGTGCTGGCGGAAACTCCCGAGATTAATTTTGCCATTATGAACTCGGCCTACTGAATTCAAATGGGTTCTTTGACATGCCAACATCGTATGACATGCGTATCGTATTTTTGCCGCCTTTCAAAAATCACTTACCACGGTCAGGGGCGAACCTGCAATCTTGGGGTTAGTAGACCGACACGGTATCCACTCACCCACCGTGGCAAGCTACTCTAGGCTACTAAAACCAAAATATTAAAATACATTAAAAGTTTAAAAATCTAAATTTTCTTAGGCCCATTGTCAAAATTTCAAAAAAAGAAAAAAAAAGGGATTGTCACCCTGAGTCCTATAACACCTCATGTGTCCAAATCTGATTATTGGTTCCCCATTTCCCCTGTAGAATCTTCATTCATTGTTTTAGGGGTAAAATGATCTACCATGGTATAAGAGTATTAAATTACCAATTTTTGAGCTATTACACCTAATTTTAGGGTTCTTAGTTTCCAAGGTATCAAGTTTTCAATTTGGAGGGGTAGCTTACACCCCCTAATATTTTTCATCAAAAAACAAAAGATTTTAGGTTCAATTATCATTTTTCAGTGTTTAACACCTTTTTTTACCCTGTAAAATTACTTTTACTATTTTAGGGGTGAAATGATCTATCGTGATAAAAGTGTATGTCATGACCTAATTTTATGCTATCACACCTAATTTTCGGGTTCTTAGTTTCCAAGATTTTGATATTTAAATTTTGGGATGTAGTTTCACCCCCTAAAGGGGAACATCGCGCCATGTGCTATGACCCCTCATACAAGTCCCTAGCATGATTGGTTCGCGAGATATTAACAAAAGTGCAGATATGCCCTTTGTCAAAATTTCACGAATAAATTCAAAAAGGGGACATCTGCCCGAGTCCAACGATAGCTCGCAGGTCAAAATCCCATCATGGGTTCAGGAAATATCAACAAAAGTGTAGTTATGCCATTTGTCAAATAGGTTTGGTTAAGTCAACTAGGCTAGGTTAGCTAGACTAGGATAGGCTAGGTTACGCCATTCTAACAAGCTTTATTTAAAAAGCCCTTCCTCTTACAAAATCCCCAAGTGTGCATGCGTAAAAACAAAAATGATAAATCATAGTGGCATCCAGCAGTACCTATGCTTTTCATGTGGAACAACGTTTAATTTCATACTGGTATCGGACATCACGTCTGTAACACATGGAATGCAAAGTTTACTAAAAGAATGACTATTTCACCCCCTAGTAGGGGTAGTTTTTATTTTGGGGTAGAAATGAGTTGTCCATTGGAAAGAGGGTGTTAGCCCAAGTCCTACGACACCTCATTTGTCAAAATCATATCATGGGTTCGCGAGATATCGCGCCGCCGACATTTTGTGTGGAGGAATGTGGAGGTGGAGTTGCTAGAACCACTACTGGCAGCTTCCATTTGTCACCAGAATGGACTAAATAAACAATTCTTGAATCCATAAAGAATATGATGTTTCGTAAGATGATGCTTAGGTCAAGCCCTCTATAACATGCAACAAGTAGTAACCCTATAAGGCGCTTACCCCTTTTAAATCTCCATCACTCACTGTCGATGGTGTTTCTAGTTTGATCTCTGGTATTAAGATTTCTTCAAAATTGATGTTCCCACTGAGATCAGTATCATCCTGCAGAGAAATTACTTGCTTCACAAACACATTCCTTTCCATTGTTGGAATCATAGTTATACGAAATTCAAATACAAGTTATACAAATTGTTAACTTCCACAGCGCTTATCAAAATTCATGCTATCAATAAGCTCTTGTCTATGAGAAGTTCGCTACGGTTCTAATGAAGGTGGTCAGAATGCGGGGCTGCTCTTCCAGGGCTTAAGCAACATAAATAAGAAAATTGAATAAAATCAACCTTTATCTTTCACACAATAGTGAAGAAATTCACATCATTCCACTTCATTTCTTCCTGCCTTTTGGAATCTCCGTTTCAGTATTACCTAAGAAGCCAGAATAATTTTCCTATGGTCTAAAGAAACCTTTTGATCATGGCCGCAAGCTGGTTAACCTGATGCGTATAATCACTAGCCTGATTTTTAGCTGAAGGGCGAAGATACCGGAGAAACGTAATGGAGAAAAAAAAACCCTGGCACTATCCAGCCCATGACGGGCTAAGGCCGACCAAGCGACCGCTGCCCAGCCATTTGGCCTGCGTATATTGGGGTGACGCGTGATCAGCGCGTCGGGTCCCCTCGGCCGTTAATCTTGGTTTTCGTGATCGGGGCGCTGTCTCACTGTCAGACAGCTACTCAATTGTCCTCACGAGGCTGAGTGCACCCCGTTCCAACCCTCACGTCAGTTTTAAAATCCCTGACGGAGCCGGGGACCGAACCCGGGGCCTCCGGGTGAGAGGCAGGCGCGCTACCCCAACACCACGGGGCCGGCTACGTAATGGAGAGGGTAATAGTTACATCAGCAAAATATCTTACCCAACTTACGTGCACAGGTTCAAAAATAATAGCTTCCATTTTAATACTGTGACATATTTAGGGAGAGAACACACCTAAGTACGGTAAAATTGGGCACATTAACGTGTTGACCGACTGAAAAGCAAATCAATATTTTGATTACCATTGCAACACTAAGAAATGGCTTTTAATTTTGTACAAAATATAGATCAAACAAGAAACGTTCAAATAATTCCCTTCATCTTTGAAAAATATGGAACCTAGTAGGAAGGAGGTAAGTTAGGAAATACACATCGAAAGCAAAAGAGAAGAGGACCAACCTACAAGTCACTAGCCACAAGTCCATGAAGGTGTAGAACCCTAGCAAGGGAACACCACCTATGCCAAACATCAGGTTTTGATTAAATATTGCACACATGTTGTTCAGAACACACGGAAATCTGTGATCATGTTTTAAATCGAAATTCACATGAACCATCCCTAGGAAGGATGAAAATGTACTCATTAGAAACACACGCCAGACATGGAGCTGCCCATGTGAAAGGTCTTACCGTATTCTCACCTATTGTGCTACTCCAACCATTTCCTCAGCAGTCTATGTACAGATAGACAATCATAAATCGTCGCATGGAAAATATCAAAGTCCTGTTCGGGTATCATCGTGCTTGGCGTGGCTGTAAAGTTGCAATAAATTGTGATGCACTTCGATCTTTATTCAACGACATGTTCGTGACAACATGTAACTATCAATACACAGTGCCTCTGTGCAGATATCAGAATAACAAAGAAGAATGATATACATTTAATGAGAAACTGCCCAAATGCGTAAATAAATGCGTGAAATGAGGGACACCTCCCAACTGACGATGGATGAGAAGCGCTTAACAGAGTAGCTGTGTTATCGTAGAGGAAACGTGTGAAGTTGGTAACCCGGACCCATTCAAATATTGGTCTCGACAATTCTTTTTGTTTTGATGGCCTCTTGTTATACCATTTTGAAACTGCACGATACTGGACGCCTTTTAAGTTTTACAACGAAATATTACAATAAACCGTTAGTAAATTAACACTGGGTCTATGATAGCTGTTATAGACGTGCATGAGATGTTGGAAATATCATTACAATATTAAGAGAGACCTGCAGACTGCCAGTTGGCTCAGGGGAAGAGGCGTTGCGTGAAACGACAAAGAACCGGGGTTCGAATCATACACGCCGTGTTTAATTTTTAAACCTGTCGAATGATTCGTGAACGAAATACGTGTGTGTTTCTATAAAAAGGGAAATCTGGCTTAATGAATTTGCTTATTATTAGTATTGAAAAAACTGTTGTAGGCACTTCTTCAATATCTCGTCCAGTATCCACCGGCTTCGACACCTTGCTGTAGCCGACGTGGCATTGACCGAACTAGATTTCTGAAGTACTGTTCATCAAGGGCAATCTCCTCCCATCATTCCAACATAATCTCCCACAATGCATCCTGCGAACGAGGGGGAGGGTGAGGCCAGTTTTCCCTGATATGGCGTTTCCACTTTGCCCACACATGCTCAATGGAGTTCGAGGGACCGAGTTGAGCAGTTCAAAGGAGTCCAGCTCAGAAAACCAGCCCTGAACACTACTGCTCATGTGAATTGGAGAGTTGTCATGAACGAACTGAAGTACTGCATGAGGACAGCCCTCTCTCACACTTGGAATCATAATATTCTGCAAGATGTGCAGATATTGATCCGATGTGAGATGTCCATGTATCCAATGAACCACTTCAGACCCATCACGTGATGAAATAAATGATGGTGACGTTCGAAACAACCACCGCCCGAGCATAGAAAATCGAAACATACGAAGTAAAAAAGTACACGTTAGGTGGGATTCGATCCCTGGTCATCTTGCACCGGAGTCGACCGCTCTGCTCATTCCGCAGACTAGACACTACCTTGTTGCGGTTGGTTATATGTATCACCTACCAGTAAAAATAAAGTGCTTTTTACACTTGCTTGTAACACCGTAAGTGAAAATGACGAATTATAAAACAAATATTATAACTTAAAATACACTACTATTCACGGTTTATTTCAGCCTATTTGACTATAACTCCTCTTTATATTCTGAAATATTCATCCTTTATGAGCAGCACCTATAGTCCTGGCTATTTTTAGCCCATTTTCAATTTTGAAAAAATAGGCTCATGAGATCACCTTTTGTCCGTGTGTGTGTGCGTGTGTGATGGTGTGTGTTTCCCCCCTAATAAACTCTAAACGGCTGGAGCGATTTCAATGAAACTCGGTAAGTTCATAGCAATATTCCGTACGACCCCGACAGTGCCCTTCAAATTTTGGTACGTCTTACCAATCCAACATGGCTGCTGTGCGAATTATTTCACCTGCATTCAATATCTCCGACACTATTGCCAATATCACCCTGGATATGTTACGGTGATAAAGGGAACTACTAGAAGTTCACCTATGTGACTTTTGAAAAACTGGTAACTACAAAACCAACATTGCGGCCAAGCGAATTTGCGACTTTTAAATAGACGTTTCTCGCGATTTACCAACCAAACGCAATAAAACTTGGTACAGTACATGTTTATACACATTATAATGCACCGACATCTACCTTCGTTCAATTGTTTACATAACCACAAGATGGCGGCAGTGCGAAATATTTCACCGGCATTCTATCTCTCTGAAACGATTAGCGGTATCACCCTGATATTTTGTACGGAGATAAAGGGCACTACTGGAAATTCATCTATAAGACTTTGAAAAACCGGTTAACTACAAAACAAACATGGCGGCCAAGCGAATTTGAAAATTATAAATAGACCTTTCTCGCGATTTAATGTTCCAAACGCAATGAAACTTGGTACAGGAAATGTTTATACACATTGTAATGCACTGGTATCTAATTTAGTTCAATTGTTTACATACCCTCAAGTTGGCGACTGTGCGTAATTTTAAAATTGCGATCGAAGTGAGAGTTTGAATAATGAACCTACGCAATAATTTTCCTTTAATGGTACATGACTCTCTGGCCTATATATTTAACAATCCAACATGGCGGCTATCCGAAATATTTAGACGGCTCTGAATATCTACGAATCTATTATAGCATCAAACTGATGTTTTTATGTTCATAGGGTCTATGAACATAAGTTCACCTATAGGACTTTCAATAACCTGATGATAACAAATCCAACATGGCGGCGACGCGAATTATAAATATTCACTTGGACGTTTCTCGCAATTTAACCATCCGGGTGCAGTGAAACTTGGTACACTAAATTCTTATACGAATGTTAATCCACTGGCATCTAATTTATTTCAATTGTTTCCATAACCACAAGATGGAAGCTGTGCGAAATTTTAAAATCTCGCTGTTACTTCTTGTGTCCTAATCATGCGATTGAAGTTTGAATGCTACAAGTACACAATCATCTTTTTACGGTGATAAAGGGAACTACAAGAAGTTCACCTATGTGACTTTTGAAAAACTGGTAACTACAAAACCAACATGGCGGCCAAGCAAATTTGCGACTTTTAAATAGACGAGTACATAATTCTAGGACTTACACATATAAAATCCAACATGGCGACTATCTGAAATATTTAGACGGTTCTCAATATCTACGAAACTATTACAGCAATCAAACTGACATTTTGTATGTTGATAGTGGCAATTAACATAAGTAGGATATATGAAAATAGGCTGTATAGTTCTTCACGGAACTTCTTGTTACCTACACTTTATATCTGCTATTTATGTTTTACATTCTATACCATTCATTATGTAACATATTATGTAACATTTCATGCATTTCACACTCTGATATGAACATCTTTGTTGTGGTTATATTCCAGCTGTTATGATCCGCCATTTTAGTTTGAATCATTTATCAAAGATAGCATGTTGCTCATACATTTTATTAACGAAATTTTATAAAACCACCTTTTATAAAAGATTTCCCCATTACACTGTCATATCTTTTATAAAAGATCTTTTATCAAAGATCTTTGACAAATTTCTTTGATAGTGTAATACCGGCCTTACCACGACTCGGTGCGTGTGGAAGCGGGGCGAGGGGCTGACCCATAGCGAGAGAGAGAGAATTACGGACTGACCATGTTGCAGTACATATCCACCGAACCGTAAGCAGCCGAAGTTACACTTAGTATTTTACATGCCTCAAGAGAAGCGTCATTTTATAATTGTTTATCTGTACATACATAGAAGGCTACAAAACATACCGAGGAAAGTTCCTGCAGCAATGTACTTGGTATGAGAGGATATTTAAGCAAACCACATATTACCTTTCATAGAGATCACACAAGTCTATTTGAAAACTTAATAACATCACAAATATATTTTCTGAAATTAAATCAATATTTGTGCAACGGGACATGGAAATTTACATTTTCTGATTTTCTTTTGTTGGTGTTACCCAGTGTGCACCATTGAATGTGGGCTACTCATAACCCTTTTAGTCATCACTTATGAAAGGTAGAGAATATCAAGAAGTGAAGGACGAGGTCTGACCCGTTAAAGACGTTAGGGTAAGTTATGGGGTAGAAAAGGGAACAGACAATTAAGGTGAGAAAATGGATGAATACCTAATACTATCGGAAGTTGAGGGAGAGTTGACCAGGGATGGTCAAAAAGAAAGATGGAAAAGAGGAGGCCGGCACAAGTAAGCAGAGGCAATATCGGGCTCTACCTAGGTCCTGTGAATCTCAAAAAACTTCTTACTACTGTAGTTGTGGCTAGTTAATATCTAGATTCTTCGTATTCACTTGAACCATCTAAAACTAGGATTTATACAAACAATTCTTATGACTATGGCACTCCACAAACTTATCATTTGAAGTTGAAGTTGAACCATCTAAAACTAGGATTTATACAAACAATTCTTATGACTATGGCACTCCACAAACTTATCATGAAATGACAAATGAGTTACCATAGGGATAGACCATTTGTGGTGTAATTGTTGAGTACAACTGCCTGGAATCTAAGGTATTCTGTTTCGAGTTCAGTTGTAGGTCTAGTTTTCAAGTAGGACAAACAGAAACATGTGGTGAATTTGATTGCTTTCCATCAATTTAGATTCCAAACATCGCTTTTAGCCGGTAATGAGCCTGGTTTGCCGTGGCTGTCTTCTCTTCTACCCGCTAACCTATTGTAAAAACAATAGGATACACAAACAGCACAACATTCACCTACGGGCAATCATATCTCAAATGCTTTATATGATTTAGTTTTAACATGGCACGTGAACTAGACTTAACCTCCACAAGTACTCAGGGTGCCAGAAGAGTGAAGCTGCAGTATCAATACATCAACATCAGCTACTCTTAGGTGTTCTTGTAGGAAACAAGACTGAGTTATCCAAATTTCCAAATAATATTCATTCAAAAAAGTAAAAAATAAAAATATTATAAAAGAGTTCATAAAGAACATATAATCACCTGAATTTGATATTCCTCTTTAATATCTATCCTTTCATTTTCAAAAATATCACGTGGCTGGTCCTGCAGTTGATCAGAGGGCAACTGCTCACTGGACTCCTGGAAGTATTATACAAATATGACCCAATGCAAAATATATAGACACAATGGAAGTACTATGTTATGTGTAACATGAAACTAAAAGTTAACAGATCCTGGTTAGCCAACCATTTACTACTCTTTGAAGGGCAGGCAACACGATTTGTGCCCACCTTAAATATTACGAAATTGAGCAAAGGGTACACACTCAAAACACCAGTTTCCTTTGTTCTGCTCTTCACGGGCAGCGACTGTTAGCTGTTACCATCCTGTTGAATGTTTGGCCAGAGCATGTGTAGAGGGCTCAGCTGTCAGATTCAACTTGAAGAGTTCTCACGTGTTTCTAACCCTTACCAACAAAGAGCGCCGACAGTTTGCAGGTGTGCAACACTCTGTTGTTACTGTCACAAAATCTTTCTTAATTGCTTCGGTATTCCCCGACTTAAAATCATTGACTGTCTATATTTAATGTTAAGTGGAGCTTTGTGTAATTGTTATATTTCTGTAAATTTTTTTGCTTCTCTAGAGGGTGGTCACCGCTCCTAACAGTTTTGTCAAATAACTACACTTTGTTTCAGTTTGGTGCACATAACCTGATGTTAATTGAGCCTATACGTGATTTGATTGGAAGGTTGATGGATTGTCAAGTATTTCTGGGAATGCTACAAACCTCATCACAAGGTTAATACTAATGAAGCTATGGTATAATTCAAGGAGAGATCTTCCTTGAAACAGTGCATGAGACACAAGTCTGTGAAGCGGAGGTAACCCCTCAGATTTGGATGTTATGTGATGGAACCTATTATAATTAAAAATTCCAGGTGTACACAGGAAAATGGGTAAAAAAGCAGAGACTAGTCATGGACAAAGGATAGTCTTAGATATGGTGAGTGGGATGAAGGAAAAGAACACATTGTTAACTTTGACAATTATTTCACTTCCCATAAATTGTTCAAACAATTCAAATAGAGAAACATATTTGCATATGGCACAATACATCCAGATAAACAGGATTTCCTCAGCTCAGAGATGACAAAAGCTTGATAAGAAAGGAGTTAGATTTCAGTGTCAGTGGAGTTGGTGTGTGAATTGGTGGAAAGCCAAAGAGGAGAAAACTAAATTCCTTCTGTGATTAAGCCTACGCATGTGTCCCATGTTGAAAGGAAGGAGAAGGATGGCGCTCTGTAACCAAATTCTTGATATATTGGCTTTTACGGGCAAGGAATTAAAACTCAGGAAAATTTGTAGGTTTATGTCGTGTCTTGTGAGGGGTTTTGTCTAGGGACACCAAGCTGGTTCATCAGCGGGCTCTTGGTGTCCATTACCGTACCCCACAGGAGTAGCGAAATGCCCACTTCCTTCCTATGAAGCGCATCTGCACTTCTTTACTGTGATAGCTAAAAGCTCAAGCAGCCTTTCACCTCCATATAAAGGCTTCCAAAGAGATTATATACCGTATTGGCTTTCACGGCAAAGGAATTAACACTCGGCAATTTTTCTGGGTTTATGCCGTGTCTTGTGTGGGGTTTCGCTTAGGAGCACCAAGCTGGCTCATCAGCGGGATCTTGGTGTTTGTGCCCGAACCCCCTCAGGAGTAGCAAACTGTGCACTACGTCCTGCCGATGATCAAGCTTGGTGTTCCTAGGCCAAACCCCACACAAGACACGGCATAAACCTAGGGAAATTGCTGAGTTTTAATTCCTTGGCCATGAAAGTTAATATATCATATTTTTGGAAGCCTGTATAGGAAGTTGAAAGGCTGCTTGTGCTCTTAGTTGTCGCAGTAAAGAAGCGCAGATGTGCTTCATAAGAAGGGAGGTAGTGCACAGTTCGCTACTACTGTGGGGGCATCAGGAATGAACACCAAGAGCCCACTGATGAGTCAGCTTGGTGTTCCTAGGCGAAACCCCGCACAGGACATGGCATAAACTTAGAAGAATTGCTGAGATTTAACCAAATTCTTGTCCACTAGGCCTGAAGGATTACAATAGTGACTATATTTTAATGACAATTATGATATGCTGAAAGGCGACTATCAGCTAGACAGGAAATGCAAGGAATGGTGGTTAAGGTTTATCTTCCATTCAATTGACTGCTGTGTTATTAGTGCATTTATAATGCACACGCAAATGGATATGTCACGCTTGCACAACGAGAATTTCAGACGAGAAATTTCCAAAGGTCTTCTTGCTCCTTGCATTGAAAAGTAAAACAGGAATAAACGAATCTAGGAAATCGCCTGTTATTGCTGTGAAGCAAGGAAAACCTCGCATACACACAATACGATTCGAGAGCAGCAGTCATTAAACCCAGCAGCTTGGATCACCAAGACAAAGAAGTCATCGGTCCGTACAAAGTGTTTGTGCGGCATTTGTGATGCCCACTTTGCCGTAGGAATGGAAAAATAATGTTTTTAAGAGTTTCACACCCGGCGTTTGTGAACAGTTGTCCATTGTAAACAAATTCGTGAATCTATTTCTGAATCGTGTATAGTTGCCTACCAGGGCTGTGGTTACATGGTGTAACCACTACCAACCCCTTCGCCACGCATCCACTAATAACAAGAATGAATCAACCACATCTTCATTGTTGTTAAGTTGGTCTTTTCTTGAGATAAAAAATAATAAGCTGTGTAATAATTTAGAGTTATACTCGTATTTCTTTGCTCCTCCAGAATATGTTTAGTAGAGATTCACTTGCCCCAGAAGAGTTCAGCCTTGCTTGTCATGCACATAACCAAAATTTCAATATTACACAATTTTTTCACGAGAGCCGAACGAGGATTTTTCACTTGCACTCGGATAACATATGATTTTCATGCGGTACCTTGTTTAGTATTACGGGAACATTTTCACTTTATTGAAATTATTTACCATGGTTACTACTGCAGCGAAAACATGTGCTAAATTACGTAAAAAGGTGTTCTTATTTCTTGCCAATACGAGGACAGCCATATTTGTCAGGCGCATAAAGGCTGTTACCATGGCGCACACATTGACGTCACATTACTGTTACCAACATGTGGGACAAAAAGAAAATCACCACGCAAGTCACGCTAATGCCGTAGGTAAAATAGTAATTATGTGACAACGTACAAATTGGCAAAACGATTGGTCAGAATGAAGATTATGATGCGTGAGCACTCCCACTGAGCGTGGCAAAACATAGAGTAACATACGTGACTAAAGGTCGATCCACAATGCATAGTCGGCAGTTGCAGTCAGAAATTGGTAGTTGACAACCTAGCCATTCACAATGCGAGGAGTAAATAATACAGTGACATTCTTTTATTCCTTGTGCACAGAGGCGTTGTTGATACGGTAACCTGAAAACTCGCAATATGGATGATTTGGAGATGTAAGGATAATTTTTTTATACCGTGTATTTAAGATTGAAAGGGTACGGGTTGCGAAGGTACTTCACTTATATCCACTTTGCACACGACACAGAACAACAACGTGACGTCTGTTTCTGATTTACTCTGATTGGCTATTACATTGCTGCATTCGGGTAGTTGGCTGTCAAAGATGAAATTCTTGAAAGCCAACCATAGGCTGCCAACTGCCAACTGGCACCTGGCGACTGCAACTGCATGTTGTGAATGGTGCCTATACACGGGGACGGCCACGATGCCGACTGTCAACCGCCAACTACCGACTGCCCATTATGGGTAGGCCTTCATTCGGCCCGCAGGGCATAGTAATTATTGGTCAATTCAAATCCTGTGTTTCCTTGGTGCAAGATGCGACCTACAGTAGGCCTACCATAATCTTGGGGTAGGCAATATTCTATTCGCCCCATATTTTAGATAATGGTGAACCATATACGAATTAAAATGCAACTTACCATGTTAGAGAATTCATCTGTGTGAGGCATCCATTCTGGCTCACTCTTGATGGATATTTGTCCCTCCATCATATTCAGTATGAATAAGTTACTAGAACAAAGAGAGAATTAGTTAAAGACCGTACTTATACCACTAAGCTACGCCAAATCAGTCTCATAATTAATACAAATGTACGTCAACACTTGTAATCCTCGAGGTTAGAAGGTTATGTTTGCCAACAGCAGTAAACCTTATACGACTATGTGCCTCTCAACTTGCAAACATTTACTCAATGTCATATGATAGGAAGTAAAGCGTCATAATCCAATAAGGTTTAAACATTAATCATTGCGTTTGAATAGGTACAATGAGCAATATTAATGGTGCCTGCTTGTAGAGCAGTGAATTAAATCATCCTACATGCCGTTTATCTATTCGTATGTACATACAAACCAGATTTGGAGTAAATATAAATTTGTCAGCAGATAACGCGTACATTTCAAACGTAGCAACACGTTACATTAGGCTACGTGGAAGTTAATTTACGCTCCTACATGAGTGTTATAAATCGACACTATTTGTATATAGACATTCAGAAGCCCCATGAAAAAATTTCATCCTAACGTTACAAGACACCCAGCTCAACACAAAACCATAATCGTCTTTACAATGTGACTTCTTTAAATATACAGCAGGTTACATAAGGGCATAGTTGGGCAGTATCGAAGGTACATGCACAGTATCTGCAATACGTTACTATCGAATATTGTATTTTGTATCTAAAATACATTCTGAGGGAGGGGCGGCAAACGATACACAAGACAAATATACTTAATTAACGGCTTTCATTTAAAATGTATTTTATTAGTTCCAGAATTTTGAATCGCAGGAAAATTTGATAAATGAACAAAATAAGTGTTTAATTATTACAAGAATAAAACAAATCTAGTTATTCCTTCTAAATCCCTACTCTACGATGTTTTAACACGGACCTCTTCTTCACTATCTCCGTAATTTCAATGTCGTCGACCTTATCTTTCGTTGAAAACATCATGAGGGAGTCTAAGCGATCGTCACCCATCGATGTCCGCAAATAATTGCAAATGAGCTTCAACTTGCTGAAGGACCGTTCGGAAGAAGCAGAAGACACTGGGGATGTTAAAATCAGTCGAACTACTTGATAACCACTTTTACGATTTCATTAAAAGATGAGCACTGTTTACTAGCATCAAGCAGGATTTCAAGCTCAGCCAGCACAAGGATGATTTTCGGGTGCGATTACTTTATAGATCGGACGCGCTCGATGGTGCAGTTTTTTCTGTCAGCAGGTATCTTGAAAATTATGTGGAATGGCTCTAGCAAAGAAATTAGTTTTGCGAGATTGTCTTGCCCGCTTGTAGTAAATACATCCACAATTAATCGGAACTCCTCTCTGTAGAATGTAAGGAAAGAAATTTCTGCTGTTGTTTCAGCGTGCGCGTCATACTTCTTTGCAAGTCGCCGGGTCCTGTGGTGCCTTAAGAAGTCTTCCTCCGCATTTACTTGCGTACTTTTCGCAAATGACGATGCACTCTTTATTAAAGCATTCATTTTGCCGTCGTCGTTGATATCTTCAAAAGATTTCAAAGCGCTCTGAATAAGCTGCATCGCGTCTACTACATTCAGTTCCTCTGCTTCTAAAAGCTCGGTTACGTTCTTAATTAAATATGTTTTTGGTTAAGTACATTCCAGATGCTGCAGATTAAATCAAAATCTAGAAGCTTTTTGTGCAAGCCTGACGAAAAAGTTCGGGTTTTACTGTCAAATTCAGAATCGAATGAGGTTTTCATTGTTTCCAACGCTGTATCTCTTCATAAGACGTAGAAACAGCTCTCGCTGATTCGGCGCGCGCAGTCCACCTTGTTTTTTATGAATTCTTAAGTTGAAGTGAATTTTCAATTTTATCCAGCTCTTTCTGGAAGCTTAAACGTCGTTTCGTGCTACCCGGAAAAAAAGGACAATGCTTCAACAGTGTCAAAAATCTCTCGGACAAGCGCGCTAGCATTAATACAAACTGTCTCTACGAAAATGTTTAACCTGTGAGGTTGGCAAGGAACGTACGGAATATCTATTTTGCACTTCTCTTATAGCTTTTTTGAGTGCTGTTGTATATGCCAGACTTGTTACTAGCAAAGTCGTACGATTGAAACGCTAGTTTATCGAGTGGAAGTAAAAGTTCTTCTGAATTTAAAATAAAATATTTTTTTTCAGCCAACTCCTCTCCAGTGTTTTTTGTTAAAAGAGCGCAACTAGCTCTTCATCTTTTTCAACGACGTATCGGATATTCAACGCAAGGTGGTCTTCATGTGACATAACGGGAGTAGTATCTGCTATAACGGAGAACATACCAGCGTTCTTGATCTCCTCAGCAATTAGAGTTTTCTCTCCAAGTAGATGGATGAATTCATTTTGAGAGTCCTTGCTCATATATGTAACGTTGTGCTTTCGCGTATTCACTTCTTCCAATAACCTATTCATGACCGGACAATGCCGTGAAAGTTACTTTACAATTTGCGAGAAGTTTCCGTAATCTTGAGTGATTCCATTCTTTGACCTCGGGGAGCCAAACCTAGCCGACAAAGGGTTCTTGCTATGTCAATAAGTATCTGGATAACTTTTTTGTGGAAGTCCTTTTCTTGTCCTTCCTCAGTTCTGATCGTCCGAAGACTTTTATCAAGGAGAACGTCTTCGTGGCATTTTCCATTGACAAAATGGCACAAATCTGCCATCGCTGCTTGATGAGCTTCTAAAGTGAAGTGTTCTTATAATTTGCCCTTTTTTTTCTTTCCGCGACTTTTCAATTTGTGCCACTGACGTACTCCAGCGTGCGATCATTCTTCAGTTTTTTCTCGTTAACACCATTAAACATAAACATGGCTGAAATTACGCATGTATTTATTGTATTATTATTACTTACGTCTGATGGGTACGCGATGCTCCGTTACAATGTTCCGTGTCTGCGAAAACTCACGCCCCACTGTCACTGTATTTGCATCTAGTTATCACTGTAAAAGTTGCTGGTACAGGAACGACTGCTTTCGCTCATTCTCGGTGACCACTGCACTGACCTTAGTGAGCACCCCACCCCTTGAGGAATCTTGGAACCATAAACTTGTCAATTTCATCACAATAGCGCGGATATCTGAGGACGCGCCGAGAAAAGCGGTAGCAGGTCATAAGTTATGATTCATAACAGTCTTCCGACAACATCTCAATGAGTTGGCTTGACCTGAAGTTATCGATGCGCTCACCAACACCTTTTGTCTAGCCAAATGGCACAGATGCTGGGCTCGCTTCGTTGTGAAGCTGATAGTGAGTCGCTCTGCATAATGAACGCGGGATGTTACACCCATCCAGGAACGTGACGATGAGTTCATCCCTTGTCCTTGGTCCCATAATGCTCATCTGTCATTCTTTCTTCAGTTTCCATACAAAGAAACGAAATGGCAAGTGGCAGCCGGTGCTCCGAGGATTGGAAGTGAAACTTTTAAAATGGTTATTTTGCGGACTCTTCCCCGTGTCGCACTGGGCTATTGCCTGGCTGTACGAAATTATTGCAGCGTCCGTCTGTGCCAACTGTCCGTAAAAATGCCGACTGTCAGTATATATATATATATATATATATTTTTAAATCGGACCAAATCGTCGGCCATGCTCCGTTTTGCTTTTCTAAATGCTGTTTTCGGAAACGTTACAACTTCTTCAGGATTTGCCGACTGCCGACTGATATCGTATTTGCCGACTGAGAAAATACCTGAGGAGGGTGAGAAACCCCCACCAATCCCCCCAATCGAATCGCCCCTGGGGGCCTACCTCAGCTACAAGTCTCCGTAGTTAGCGCAGGATTGAGTTGTACGTCATTGGTTTAAGCGATAATCCGAGTAGCCTACAGCAGTTTACCGGGCATGGAATGGCAGCCTATCTTCGTGTTCCAAGTAAGCTTAGCCTATAGGCTAAATATGGGGGACTGAAGAGCCTCACAATAAATCATCGCAAACTCCTAATTTCAGTGAACTATTCATAAATGTACATGATAATAGATAATCTTAATAGCATCACAGTAATTACACACATATTTTTATACAAAATTACCAAAGAGGGATAGCGAAATTACGCATGTAAGCCTGATAGTCGTGGTCTCCTACTGGGAGCGCTAGGTCACAGTGATCCAGTGGCTACAGTAGCGTAGCCAGGATCGACTAATGGGAGGGGTTATAGGTACTGAAACCAAATTCTACAAGCATTTCGTTCCGCAACATGATCGCGAGGGCAGTTGTGGTAAATACGGATATCGTAGGTTCGAATACCGGTGCTGACAGCGGTTATCCTGAGTGTGTTTTTCCTTCGGGTTTTGGCACACTCCCTACAGGAAATTGCCTGGATAGTGCCTTGCTCAAGTCCCAGAGCGTCTACTCCATCCCTGTCCCAGATACATTTGCACACACAACTACAATCATCACAGCAATACAGGTGGCCAGACAGCTTACACACACTCCCATCTACACGAGCTGATGACCAAGGTGTCTCAAATGAATTAACAAAAACTCTACAAGTATTTCCATTTCTCTATGAGATATTATTACACAAGAAAAGTTTCATGTATTTTGATCCCGAATTTTTCGAGTAATACAATATGGTCAAAAGACAAAAACAAATCAGTTCTTTAAAAAAATAATTTAAGTTTTGATTAAAATGTCTCACCTCAATGGTATATCTAGAACATTCCTGTTCCCCTGACAGGAACAAAATAGACTCAGTATCTGTGCTACCAACATGAAGACTGCGTATCTCTCAACAAGAGGAATTATTTACAGAGGTCTCAGCAAAAGTGGGCATGTCCTCTCACGATGTATCATGTTGATTTACGAGTAATTCAATACCGTTACTCATTTTTATGTTTATTCAGATTTTCCAACAAGATCCTGTGCTTTATATTGCAATTGGCTCTGAATGCCTAAAGTATCATTTTCGAAGATTTTTGTCACCTACCAAGGTCCTTCTTACCTTACAAATGCTACATGCAGCCTGAAAAAGGTTTAATTGCTTACACTACTCAGGCGACAAATTTCACTCATTCGTAAATGGGAGATAACCATAATTCGTGGATATGCTGGACATGATATTTAAGTAATATGAAGCAATCGGCTGATGGTTATCTCATGCTAAATATGTTAATAATGATCCCAAAATTAGAGTTAATGTACCCATAAAATTTTCTAAGTCTTTAATAAAAGCACGTTATTTTAATCAAAACTAGATTAATTTACATATAACTTCTCTCCCGTCAAGAAAAGAAAAAAAGTGAATATTATCCCGCTGTGTGGGATTCAAAATTATATGGCGCTAGCCTCAGTTTGAAATAAGCTATAATGTTACGGCTGTGAGCTTGTGTCATCACTCGCCGCATGAGTCACAACTGCCCCAGGGCTGGGCTGTGCCCTGCCACCTGTATTGCGCGCGCCTTATGCAACAGGGCTACTAGGACAAAGGGATAGTCCAGAATGTTCGTGACTGGACCAGCGATGGAAACCTCGCGAAGCTGTGAACTCTGGATGGATCTAGAAGCATTTATTGAGTCACCGGCCTGCTATATAAGAGCGACCTGTCACGCAGCAGTGGTTGTTGTGTTTTACGAGCTAGTGCGAGCGATTATCTTGTGCAACAGAAGTGTGGTGACGAAGTGCTGTGCGAGTTACGAAATCCAGTGGCATTGTTTCTTCAGCTTGTGGACAGCGAAATAGCCTGCAGCAAGTGATCGTAAGTAATTGTGGTCGGTGAACATAAGGGAGAGGGACAGGTAGTTTCTGTCAAGGCCACCGTACTCATTAGGACGGATTAACTTCTGTGGTCTGTTTACAAGTGGAAGGCCAAGAGCGCATAAGGAAGAGACTTAAGGAAACTGAGTAAGGCTCCTAATTGCTTGTATTTGCTGATTAGTGTAATTTTCTGGCCTGTAATAAATTATATTTCTTTAAGCAGTAATTGGTGTTGTGCTTTGTACCCCCACCGTAATCCAGTTAACAAAAGTGCCACTAGGGGGTGGCACGTAACAACTGGTGTCAGAAGCCGGATTACGAACTCAAGCACAACACCTGACGGTCCTGGTTTCAAACCCCGAGCAGGTCATTTTCTCTAATTTTCCTGTGAGTGCATGCCCTTTACAAGACAAACAACTAAAATGGAGGAGAAATTGGCAGCATTGCTAGAAAAGTTAAATGGCATGGAAACCAAGATGGAGGACGGCCAGAAGAATTTAACCAAGGAGCTAACTGCCAAATTAGAAGATGGCCAGAAGAAGCTAGAGGACGGCCAGAAGAAGATAGAGGACGGCCAGAAGAAGTTAGCCGAGGACCTAACTGCCAAACTAGAAGACGGCCAGAAGAAGTTAGCCGAGGACCTAACTGCCAAACTAGAAGACGGCCAGAAGAAGATGGAAGACGGTCAAAATAAGCTAGCGGAGGACCTGAAGAAATTAGAACTGGGTCTGCGTGAGGAAGTCACGGCAGTGGAAAAGAAGTTCGACGCCTTACAAGTGGAAGTTGCCGAGCTGCGCCAACGCCCGCTGATGGGGGTGGAGGAGAAATTCAACGCCTTACAAGTGGAAGTTGCCGAGCTGTGCCAACGCCCGCTGATGGGGGTGGAGGAGAAATTCAACGCCTTACAAAAGGAAGTTGCCGAGCTGCGCCAACGCCCACTGACGGGGGTGAAAGAGGAATTCAACGCTCTACGAGAGGAAGTTGCCGAGCTGCGCCAACGCCCGCCCACCGTTACACCGGGAATATCAGGAACGGGACATAGCAGAGTGACGCCCCCAACCTTCGACGGAAAGGTCCCGTGGAGCACCTACTTACGTCAGTTCGAGGCGGCCTGTTCCATAAATAACTGGAACAACACAGAAAAGGCTACAGCTCTAATTGTAGCGCTGAGAGGTGACGCCCTTAACGTCCTTCAGGCCATCCCGACTGGATCCCAGGACTACGCTTCCCTGATCGCCCATATGGAGTCCCGATATGGAGATAGCCATCTTCAGCAGGCCTATCAGATGCAGCTCCGGAACCGGGTACAGAAGAACGCGGAAACCCTGCAGGAGTTCGAGATGGACATCGCACGTCTCGTAAGGCTCGCCTACCCAACAGCGCTGGCCGACTTTCTGGAGCAGATAGCGACGCAGACTTTCACCGACGGGCTACGGGACTCGGACACTCAACAGGCGCTGCGACTCGCGCGCCATAAGACCCTGACAGATGCGCTGAGCCACGCACTTGAGTTCGAGACGGCAAAACAGGCATCCAGAATGCACGCGCGGGTGCGTCAAGTGGACGTCGACGAACCAGTAAAAACCAACGAGACCAAGCCCCTGGCCGACGAATTAATGGAGGCGCTAAGCCGTTTCTTCGATAGTCGCGGCACCACCAGCAACGACACAGCCGGAAGGCAACCGGAGAGGCGGCCCGGAAGAGGACTACCGACCTGCTGGACCTGCGGTAAGAAAGGCCACCTGAGCAAGGACTGCGGTGATCGCCGCCGCCGAGGGTATCCGACGGGAAATCAGTCGTCTGAAAACCGCGCGGCCCAGGGAAACGAGTATTAGCCAGCCTTGGGGGGCAAAGGTTGGCTTGTGACAGTCGTCAAGCCCCGGCAGTCCAAGTGCGTGTGACGAAGTTACGGAGGGACAATAGCAGCCTGATGGTCGACGGAGTCATCAACGGAGTGAGCTGGCCCATGCTGATCGACACGGGAGCATCGAGGACCATCGTCAATCCCACTGTGATCCCGAAGTGGAGAGTGCAACCCACACAAAGGAACCTCCAGCTAATAACCGCGACCGGAGAGACCGCACCGGTACATGGCGAAGCACCACTGGAGTTCGTCATTGGTCGACGGGTGATAAAGCATCCAGTGCTTGTGGCTGACGTATCAAACGAAGTGATCATCGGACTGGACTTCCTGGACCAGAACAACATCATCTTGGACCTGAGTACCAACACTCTGCACTTCGGAGGTGAGGAACTTGCTTTGCAACCAGCACACGAGGCCGTCACCGCACGACGAGTAAGGCTGAGAGAGGACGTCATCGTTCCTGCCAGGACGGAGGTCAGCGCCGCCGTAATTGTCGACGGAACTGCTGAGGGAGTGGCGGCTGTCATCGAGCCAAATTATGAGGACATCCAGACAAAAGGATTGCTAGTAGCCAAGACCCTCATCAACACGACGTCTCGACCGTACGTCCGCCTGTCCAACCTGAACGACTACGACATTACGGTTCACCGGGACACCAACCTAGGAGTCTGCGAGCCCGTTACCTGGATTGCCCGCATCACCGACACGACGGACGGACACCTGCAGACGGACAACCGAAGAAGACTCACACTGCCAGAAGAACTACAGAAGCTGTACCAAGGATCCCAGGACCATTTAGACGAGGAACAATCACGCCAACTTCAGGACCTGTTACGCGAATTCCAGGACGTCTTCTCCGTGGGGAGCAAAGACTTCGGCAGGACAAGCTTGGTCCAGCACAGAATCGACGTTGGGGACAGCGCACCGATTAGGGCCCCATTCCGACGAGTCCCGCTCGCCAAGCAAGCCGAAGTCGACCGGATGGTAGAAGAGATGAAGGAGCAAGGGGTGATCGAGCCATCACATAGTCCTTGGACTTCTCCGGTCGTGCTAGTGAAGAAGAAGGACGGTTCCACCAGGTTCTGCGTGGATTACAGGCGGGTGAATGACGTCACGAAGAAGGACAGCTACCCTCTACCCCGGATCGACGATACCCTGGACACCATATCAGGGTCGAGATGGTTCTCCACCTTGGATTTGAAGAGTGGCTACTGGCAGGTGGAGGTCCACCCTAAGGACCGCGAGAAAACGGCGTTCTCTGTGGGCAGCGGGCTCTGGCAGTTCACCGTCATGCCATTCGGTCTGTGCAACGCCCCTGCGACCTTCGAAAGGCTAATGGAGTCCATTCTGAGGGGACTACACTGGAAGACCTGCCTGGTCTACCTAGACGACGTCATCGTTCTGGGGAGAAGCTTCGAGGAGCACTACAGCAACCTGAAGGAGATTTTGTTGAAGCTACGGGCTGCCCAGCTGAAGTTGAGCCCCAAGAATTGTCAGCTCTTCCAGATGCGGGTCCAGTACCTTGGGCATATCGTCTCCGAGGAAGGGGTGCGCACCGACCCAGAGAAGACCGCAGCTGTGAGGGAGTGGCCAGTTCCGAAGGACAAGTCCCAACTACGAAGCTTCCTGGGACTCTGCACTTATTACCGTCGCTTCGTGAGGGGATTCGCCGACATCGCCAAACCTTTACATCGACTGACTGAGAAGGACCAACTCTTCACGTGGACAGCAGAATGCCACAGTGCCTTCGAACAACTCAAGCAGGCTCTGTGCACCGCGCCTATTTTGGCCTACCCCAGACCTGGAACAAGGTTCATCGTCGATACCGATGCCAGCGACTTTGGCATAGGGGGAATCCTGTTGCAAGTAGTGGACGGCGAGGAAAGAGTAGTGGCCTACTTCAGCAAGGCCTTGTCAAAGCCAGAAAGGAACTACTGCGTCACCAGGAAGGAGCTGCTCGCCATCGTGAAGACCATTGAACACTTCCACAAGTACCTGTACGGGCAAGAATTTCTCATCAGGACCGACCATGCATCCCTGCGGTGGCTCCTGAACTTCAAGCAGCCCGAGGGTCAACTCGCGCGGTGGTTAGAGAGGCTTCAACAATACAACTTTGAGATTCAGCACAGGAAAGGCCAACTGCATTCTAACGCCGACGCCCTGTCACGAAGACCGTGCCCCGAAGACTGCACCTTCTGTACTAGGAGGGAGGAGAACACCGGGATGCTGTGCCGACGGACTACTGTGGAACTTCAAGGGAACTGGAGCCGCGAATCTTTCACGCGGGCACAAGCAGAAGATGATGACCTGGGACCGATAGCCGAATGGAAGAAGGCCTGTGTCCCCAGACCCGGGTGGAACATTGTGAGTGACTGCAGCCCAAAGTTTAAGTCCTACTGGGCACAGTGGGACTCGCTGATTGTAAGGGATGGCCTCATCTGCCGTACCTGGGAGAGCACCGACGGGAAGACATCTCGGGAACAAGTCGTCGTTCCAAAGGCTATGACGGAGGAAGTCCTGAAGGAAGTTCATGGAGGATCATCTGGTGGACACCTAGGGATAAAGAAGACCCTGGAGAAGCTGAGAGAGCGGTTCTACTGGATCGGATGCCGAACAGACGTGGAGAACCACTGCGCGAGGTGCCACGATTGCGCAGCCAGCAAGGGCCCAGGACGAAGACGACGGGGTCCACTGAAGACCTACAACGTGGGCGGCCCCATGGAGAGAGTGGCCATCGATGTTGCTGGGCCATTCCCGTTAAGCGAGGCAGGGAACCGCTACATATTAGTCGTCAGCGACTACTTTACCAAATGGCCGGAGGCGTATGCGCTCCCTAACCAAGAAGCCGCGACGATTGCAGAGACCCTGGTGAAGGAATTCGTCAGCCGGTACGGAGTACCCCTGGAGCTGCACTCCGACCAAGGGAGGAACTTCGAGTCGCAGGTGTTCCAGAACCTATGCCAGCTGCTGGGAATCCGGAAGACAAGGACAACGCCGCTACACCCTCAATCCGACGGGATGGTAGAGCGATTCAATCGCACCATCGAGAACCATCTCCGAATAGTCGTCAGCGAGCACCAGAGGGATTGGGACAAGCATCTTCCACTATTTCTCCTGGCCTACCGCGCCGCCGTGCATGAAGCCACCGGGTGCACACCAGCCCGGGCCATGTTTGGGAGGGAGCTCCGTCTACCTGTCGATCTTGCCTTCGGCCGACCTGGGAATGATCCGATCCCGATAAGCCAGTATTGTCAAGAACTGGTCGACCAACTGGAGGACGTACACGCGTTCGCGAGGAGGAAACTGCGGATCGAGACCGACCGAATGAAGACCCGATACGACCAGCAGACGGATGCCGGCGGATTCCACGAGGACGACCTGGTCTGGCTCTTCAACCCATTACGGAAGAAAGGCCTGTCACCCAAACTGCAGAAGTCCTGGGAGGGCCCGTACCGAGTCGTGAAACGGATCAACGATGTCGTCTACAGGATCCAGCGGAGCCCGAGGGCGAAGATGAAGATCGTGCATCGAGATCGCCTGGCAGCCTACGGAGGGACACAGACGGACCAATGATTGATCGGGACGATCAGCCTTTTTAGGAAGGGGGTGGTGTTACGGCTGTGAGCTTGTGTCGTCACTCGCCGCATGAGTCACAACTGCCCCAGGGCTGGGCTGTGCCCTGCCTCCTGTATTGCGCGCGCCTTATGCAACAGGGCTACTAGGACAAAGGGATAGTCCAGAATGTTCGTGACTGGACCAGCGATGGAAACCTCGCGAAGCTGTGAACTCTGGATGGATCTAGAAGCATTTATTGAGTCACCGGCCTGCTATATAAGAGCGACCTGTCACGCAGCAGTGGTTGTTGTGTTTTACGAGCTAGTGCGAGCGATTATCTTGTGCGACAGAAGTGTGGTGACGAAGTGCTGTGCGAGTTACGAAATCCAGTGGCATTGTTTCTTCAGCTTGTGGACAGCGAAATAGCCTGCAGCAAGTGATCGTAAGTAATTGTGGTCGGTGAACATAAGGGAAAGGGACAGGTAGTTTCTGTCAAGGCCACCGTACTCATTAGGACGGATTAACTTCTGTGGTCTGTTTACAAGTGGAAGGCCAAGAGCGCATAAGGAAGAGACTTAAGGAAACTGAGTAAGGCTCCTAATTGCTTGTATTTGCTGATTAGTGTAATTTTCTGGCCTGTAATAAATTATATTTCTTTAAGCAGTAATTGGTATTGTGCTTTGTACCCCCACCGTAATCCAGTTAACAAAAGTGCCACTAGGGGGTGGCACGTAACAATAAGTTATTTCGCGGGGGGAAAGTAAATTGGCAACCCTGGGAGGACGGAGTTGTATTACCACAGTCTAAAATACACAGTCACGAAGCTCGCAGCGTTACGTAATTTCATCCTCTTTGTAGGTGAAGCGACACTAGCGCTCGCGGCGGCCAACAAGCTGGCAACTGCCTTGAGCACGTTATTCGCGGCACAGATGCTTTCATTTTTGCAAGGTTTTTTTTTTTAAATTTTAACTCACCTGAATGCTTATTTCCATTATAAACCTAGGTCACGGTTAATCACCGACTACTACAGAAAAAAAAAGCCACAATGTTGATATACTGTACACTTTTAACTCATAGAAATGTAAAAAGAATGCCCCGTTTTTATTAGTTCAGTCCTCTATAAGTATCCCTAGGTACAGTTGTATGACGTATTTAATGAGTCCTACGTATAATTCATAGTCCATACTAGTTGTAAATTCATGTATTTGTTTTAATGATAGTCACTGGCATCTCTACATAAAACCAAGTCCACGATTCCTGGATGTAACGGGTAATCTCTGAATCCACTGAATGAATTTTGATGCGGTCTTCACCATTCAGTAAAAAAATTCTCGAGGAAGGTTTCTGTAGGAAAACATTCACTTATGACCAAAGGAAGCCGAGCAGTAACGATTTCAGTGAAACGTGTCGAAGGAAAACCTGCCGTCCGTGCGCCTTTTAAGCTTACCCTGGGTAAACCATTACAAATATCTATATACTATGTGTGTGAGAATTGGTCAGCATGAAACGTTCTACAAGGAAGTCCGCGACAGCATATCTTTACCTATAATACATCGCCAAATTTAAGTGATTTTACATTTTAATTTCTTCCAACAATCTCCATTCAGTGGAAATGTATATTACGAGCTAGCGAACGAGCCCATCACCCCAGCTTCCACCAGCATTAATTGTCGAGTCGTGTCGAGTTAAGACTTCAGAGATGAGTAGACTAAAAGTGTTTGGAGTTTCTCTGTTCACTCCGGCTTTTTTGAATTGCATCTGAGACCTACCGTCCGTGCGCCATTTAAGCTTAAGCTGAGTAACCCCTGTAAGATACCAGGCGATGCCGGGGCAGGTTCATAATATGGGTATAATATAATATCAAATTCTTAACCATATCAAAAGCAAGTTATTCCGTAAAATTGAATAACATTATGTTAATTAGTAAAAATACCAGTGTGATTTGTGAAACGAAAAGTATAAAAAGATAAGGTCTTAAATGGCTCAATTGTAGGTACTTCGTATTTTTTCTGTGGGTTTGAAACCATTCATTCCTGAATTTGACAAACTAATACAATGCCAATTTTACAAAATATCGGATATAACAATTGTGTACCATACCTTCACAGCAGCCATGTGGGAGATCAGGTATGTCATAAGAGAATTAACAAACAGTGTACCACATCTAAGTTTGAGAGCATTATCCTGACGACATAAATTGGCTTGCTTCCAAAGGATTCGAGAATAAGTTTATAATATTGTGCAAAATCTTTAGTCATTAAATCAGCTCTCTGACTATTAAAAAGCCATTTTCTACATCTGAAAATTAAAATGTCGGCACGCGTTTGAGATTACATCTTTTACGTTTACTTAGCCTACGTATGTCTTAATGTTCAAAATGCACAGATATTTATATTTGATTTGCAGCCTATGGCCATAGCAGGGCATTTCACACGAACGCCCGTAGGTTTTCCAATTTCAATGTCATGTAGTTCCGAACTTAAGCTACCAGAACTGAAACCCAACGGCGAACGTTTGAACTTGATAGAGCGTGTCTAACCCAATACCTACAAATTTTGGCTACACGTTACCAATTGTAGTTGTAAGTTCTTTTACGTACCATAAATCTATGACATGGGCCAGACGACTTCGACTGGGTTTGAACCCTCGATCTTGGGCATAGGAGTTCAGCATGCTACCGACTATGCCACCGAAGCCATGCATAGATATCTTACCGAGACATGCTTCTGATTTATAACCGACTGGCTCCGTGGCTCAGCGGTAACGTTCTCGCCTGTTGTGTCTAAGGTTGCAGGATCTTATCCTGGCGCAGTCAGCTGGCATTTAAGGGTGCATACATGCGAGGGAACCGTGTTTGTAGATTTACTGACACGTTAAAGATCCCCTTTAGGGCAAAATTCCGGCACCCCGGTGTCTCTAAAAGCCACAGTAGTTAAAAGGGACCTTAAACCAATAGCATTCTTATTGATTTATAACCAGTTAAAGACCGCGTTCCGTTGTTTGATAGAAAAGCTTTATAATACTTTCTACTGAGTATCACAATTAATTGGGGTCGCCGGAGCCAATCAGGCTGATTTTGGTTTTGGCTGGGCATTTAAGGCCGGATGCCCTTCCTGACGCCACGTAATTTTTCAGGTGAAAATTTCACCCCACCGTCACCGGGATTAGAACTCCGGCCGTCCGGGTAATTGACGAGCAGCTAAGCCACTGCACCATCACGCCCCCCTTGAAAAGCATTATAATACAAGCCTAAAATCCATAGCTCAAATCTTACCTTTTAGGGTCCTTTGGAAACTCGGATGTCGTCTTGCGATTTGAACAGTCTGACTTCCCAGTCGGTCAACACGAATACACCCAATTAGATTGGGCGAGGAGTAACAATTAATTTCCCTGTGTAATTCGTAATACAAGAATTATTTATACATTTAATAAAACGCTTCTCATACAACGCCCCCCCCCCCCTTATGTGAGAAGTATTTTATTAAGTGTATAAAGGATTCATGTAACTTATTTTACATCAGGCATTAGGAGATAAATTGTCACTGCCCACCTAATCTAATTGGGTACCGTACACTCGTGTTGACCGACTGAAAAGCGATCATATTGGTTACTTAGGAACACTAAAATATAGCTTCTAATATTAGATCTGTTTATTGAACTGCATATCTCATCTTGTAAAGCATATTTTAAATTAAAGACATAACCTTTACACAATGTTCACATACAGTAAATCCAGCAACAATAACATACACCAACATAGCGCAGTCGCTTTCTTGCTGGCTGCATGAGAGCATTATTGGCTGGCAGTAGAAAATAATGAGCCAAGCTTCGCGATCTGTAGGTAGACTGTGATTGGTTATACATTGACATGAAGACGTGTGTAGGCACAGATGGGGGACCAGGGCTGAAAGGCGACAAGAGTACATCACCACAGACACAAATCACAACTTGCCGATTTTCCGATGGGGGGTGGGGGTGGGGTTCTAACCCCCCTAACCTCCCCTTGGCTACGCCACTGATATACTGGTACCGAACTTACTCAAATTCCACTCGTCCACTGAATGCTTGAACGATCAATGTAGATGTACCGGTACCTTAACGAGTTAACAATTATTGTGCGTAAGGATCATAGATCATTGGCTGATAGACTTTACCACGGAGGTACGGTAGTAATATTAGGCAGAATCTTTTGACACGGATAGGCCTATACCGGTACGAAAATTTATAAATAGAGTTGTCCATACTTTATAAAATCGCCGCTAGATGATAGCTCATCATACATCATCTGCATATCATCTCGTGGATTCTTTTATTGTTTGACGAAAGATATTATGCTGAATTAGCATAGCTACGCCTATACAGGCAGATCCAATAGCATGTATGTATAAACTGAAGCCAACTCTTAAATACAAAAGAGGCATGGTCATGGTTTATAATTTTAAGTTAACGTTGCACTCACGGTTGCTGTATTATGCTTCTGTTAGTCTCAAGGCTACGGTTATAGTCAAGTTTATCACAAATACGATATATGATACCGTAATATTGTAATTAGTAATTTGGAAGTAGCCTTGCTTTAGGTACAAATCAGTCCTGTTTAGGCACAAAAGCTGCATGATAAGGGCTTCAAACATTGCTTTATTAGGAAGTAACTGCAATCTTTAGCCTATTCACTGTACGGTATCTATCTACCTACCGGTAGGCCTATATTATAACTCTATGAACTCCACCTTCCTCAATGGATCCGAATGAAGCCATGCAGGTAGGGAAATTAACGTAAAGTGCCTGTGAAGGATCGTTCTAGGCCCTTTTAATAAAGGATAATGAACCAGCATTTATTTTTCAACTGAAACAAATAGAGGAGGGGCCCCAAAATCATGAAGTCGCCATGTAGGCCTACCACTGGGTCGCAGGAATAACTGCCACGCCGCTGGAAGGAACATAATATTGTAGTCATTCCAGCTGAGGCATCCCGCCGTGATTATTTGCATTTTCGACGACCCTACAGATATGTAAATAATAAGTGTTTTAAATGCGTTGCCCATCAGTCAGGGTGTGTTGATTGGAAATGACTGGTTAGCCTTCCTTGACTAGGCCTACTTTCCGACATGACGAACAAATATTTAATTAGCCTATAGCATAGAAACAAATTTGAACGTTCCAAAGAGAATTCAGTAGTGATTTGGTCACTGGAATTAGTACCTCCCATATATATTTATTAAAATTACGTAAGTAACAATTCATGTTATAGGAATTGAATGTTCTTTGAGACAATACAAAACATGGTTTATGATAACATGTTTTACGCAGAAATAGAGGATAATACATAAGTACCTACTGTGGATTATCAGTGATACTCAATTAACAATGTTTAATTGTCGAACATACTAACTAGGAACAGCCTTATGACGACATTTTAAAAGGGACCCTCCTGTTGGAGACAATAACGTATCTAGTTTGAACTGGGTGTTTTGTGGTGTCTGAATGCCTGTACGACACTTGTGCCGATTTATAATAGTCTACCTGTTCACCAACGTCAGTTCACTTTCATGTAGACTAAATAAATGTGTTGATAAGTTTCCAAAGTAAGTAATTTATGTTTTGACAATATAACATTTAATCTATTTGCCCCAAATCAACTTCGAGTGTAAACAGAATAGAGAATCCGAATATAGGATTCATAATTTCCCTGTTCTGTTTATTTTATGTATTGAATCGCAATGATAAATAGTAATAATATATTCGTCCATGGCGGTCTACTTGCAACATATGAATTGGAGTAGCCTTAATGTCGAACGTCATGGTTGTATATGTTTTACCAAAATACTCCCATTTGATTTATAATATTACTGATTTGGGATAACTTAACTTACTGGTGTAAATGAGGTGTTTAATTAATTCTTGAATGATCTCTCTCTTTTTCTCGTTTCCAGATTCATAATGGGGGAACAACCATCGATCAAGAATGAGCCAGAATGGTTGACTAATACTCATGAATTCCCTGATATTGTAAGTTGCATTTTAATTCGCATTTGGTTTGATGTACCGGTAACTTTGCAATCTTATTGATGCGCATGACAAGCAAGGGTTAGTGACTTCATACAGTAATTAAGTTAACAGTAAATAGTCCGCTAACCTGGATCTGTTAACTTTTTTTTTTGATACCGTACACTTAACTTACCGGTAGTAGCCTACTCATACTTAACATTGTGTCATACTTGTAATACTTCGCAGGAGTCAATTGAGCGGTTGCCCTCTGAGAACCTGCAGGGCGAGGATGGTGATATAGTTGATGTTGAAAGGATAGTGGTTAAGGAGGAACATGAACTACAGGTAATTATAGGTTCTGCGTTACTTATCTTATAGAGAATGTAATACGCATGATTTTAAGATTGAATATTATTTGGAATATTGGATTACTTGGACTTCTTTTCTATAACAATTTCCAACAATAGCTGATGTATTTGTATTGATACTGCAGTTCCACTCTGCTAGACGCTAGATCATCGAAGTGTGAACAACGTATAATCGTATACGGCGTATTGAGATAATAATTGTCCTTAAGTGAATGCGCTCCTGGTTGTGTAACCTATTACTTATAGGCTAGTGGAGAAATGGGAAGACTGCCACAGCAATGCAAACTCGTTACAGGTACAATACTTTGTTATGATATTTCTAACGAATGATCATCACCACATATTTCTTCTTGTTTTATCGAAACGTGACCACCAGCGCAAAAAAACTGAATATCTTACATTCCCGGAAGTTGATGATCATCAGAAATAACTTACCGGTTCTCAATATCACTCAATATTTCAAGTTCACTTCTGGAATTTTTAATAACCTTGTAAGCAGAAACCTAACATGAAATGTAACTATTTAAATGGATTCTTCTTGCAATTCCCATTCACAATGAAATTATCACTCCCTTTTCTCTTTTCATTTTGCTACAGGGTTTATTCCAATAGGAGGAATTATTTGTATTGTACCAGTATTGCTCCGACATATCACAGGGCCGAGGGCCGAAATCGATCTTCGTGAGATCCAATCACAAACAAACACATACCATACATACCATCACAGACGTGCACTTGAGCTAGTCCCTGTTCGGGTTTGATACTCTAAGAACATCGGGTAAGGATAGGGTGCAGTTAACAAACTAGCTCAAAGTACTTGTTAATTACTGAAAAAGAAAGTTATAATCTACTGCGAGTAACCAACCATTTAATATAACAACGTGTCCTCGAATGATTCAATTATCTAAGAAAATATGCTGAGCAATGTATCAAAGACTACATTCCTAAAATAAATTATACCATAGACTCTTGTCGTAACGTCCGCTGAAGGAATCCTTCTACACAAAAAATCGTGAAAATTAAAAACCAATGAATGGTACAACATAAATTCCTATGCAAACACAAATGTTATTTGCTCATAAGATTTAATTCCATTGCTCCTATTTTCTGTAGAAGACAGCTAATCCTTTGGCGTTCTAAAACGTTAAACAGAATCCGATTTATAGAGCAAAATAAATACATTCTAGGTCATATTGGTTCCCTTTTCCAACATTCAAGTAATCTGTAAACCAAATCTGTAAACTAAATGTAGATTTAAAATGCTACATTTACCACGCACGAGAATATTTACGCTATGCTGCATAATTAACAAAAATACTTCAAGTCGTCTCACCATCGGTTAGGTTCCCAATTTGGATCAAAATATTATGGAATGTTCGTCAGTTTATTAGAATATTCGTGGTGTTTAACATCTTTTGTAAATTTCAATTTCATTCATTTCTGACCAGGTCGTTTGAATACATTTTTAATTAGCATAACACCCGGCTGTATAAAATGCTGTTGTACTCGTCTGTAATATTTGTCAGTGTCTTGTGGCTTGTCATTTTGTTTTCACTCATATTTTATACAGCAATTTACACTCAGACTGTCTGCTCCATTGCCTTTCTCAATGTTAAGATTTCAAAACAAAACATAAAATACGGAAAAATAAAATAAAATGGCCTTGTCCGTGCAACTTCAATTTAAATCCACAGGAGCCCACTGCTTTCTGAATTCTCCTGATATTAGCAAGCCCCGGTGCTTGTGCTCTGTCACACTTACAATAAGAAGTGTCATAATATCATGCCTGCCGTTGCGAATTTAACAGCTACTATTATACAAAGTTTGGACAGTTAACATTTCTAAAAGAATAAAGAAACACAACTGGATTTGAACAGGATTACAATAAAGTGAATTAGTTAAAATCATCAGCATCTTTGTTTCCTTAAGTGTGCCCTTTGACATTAGTTTAACTTATCCCTCCACGGTTGAATTGGATTGCCATTGTGATCACAAAGGCACCTCTTCCCCCGTCGTGTAAGGTTTTAGTTGGCTCTGACGTGATTTAGAACCTGTGGTAACGCGTACATTTCTCCATGATCCACGGCTTTTACACTTCATGTAATGTGATACATAATTGCTCTGCTTTAAATCTGACACTGATTGCTTTACTACCGTATTCCATTAGTTAATATTTTTACACAACACAGCCTTCTGGCCACATCCTCGTGTACTATTGGATGATTTTATTACTGCATCGTGTCTCCCAAGGCCTGCACTGTGTAACTACATTATAATGTAGTTACACAGTGCACTTTGTATTACAAAATAGAATATTATTTCGGCTCTTAGCTCTGACACACTGTATATACTGTTCACTTTGCTTTGTAGTACGTTTACACGATGACTGATCTTACGGTGCACAGGTCGCAAGTATGTAATTAGTTGTCAAATAGTTCTGTAAAAGATATTCGGTGTGTCACTAGTGTATTCCGCTTCAACGAATTATACAATATTTTGAAGGATTTTACTCAATTTCTATAATTTTCAATACCGGTACCGTATGTTTGGATTCACTAATTATCACACGCTGCCATGCCATTCGACAAGTAATGTCCTCTAATTAGTAAGTGTTTCCGGCTTTCTCCTCATGTCCTTGCGGATTATTTTAATTGTTTATTATACACACGTGTATTAATGCGCAAGATCATGCAAAAAACTTCCAACTCAATTTATTGTATTGTCTATCTCTTTTATTATTTATGTATTCGTTTCCGTCTGTTAAATCTGGTGCCGTTCACAGCTCATTCGCTCCTTCCGTAGCCTTCTCATGCACCTTTCTCCAGGTAAAATCTTCATCAGTAGACTCGGCTCTCAATCTTGGAGTATAGGTTGATGTCGTCACGTATATACATTGTACACTGCCGGAAAAAAATTAATCACCTGAAAAGACGACGTCGATTTCAATCCGATGACGGCAGATGCCACCTGGGGGATAGTAGATGTACTTATAAGGATTTCAACGTCGTCCGCCAAGAGATAGCGCAGTGGCATAGCTACCAGAGCGCCATTTGTGTCTACCATTTAATAGGGAAAGCTTACAGCCATACGGTTCATTGGGGTGAAAACGTGTGAAGCAAGCTGGTACAATTCACGGAGACGCACTCGTGCTTCCTACAGCCAACTGAGCGAGATGAAAGGAGTCAAATTGTGGCTTTTTGAGTGGCGGGAATGTCCTTTCAGAGAATTGCCACATAAGTTGGACGTGCTGTGTCCGTTGTGCAACGATGCTGGTAGGAGTTGTCACGTGAATATTCTCACACCCGTAGACGAGGTTCTGGACGTCCACGCAGCACAGACGTTCGCCAGAATCGTCGTATTGTAAGGGCAGCAGTGGCAGATCGTGCAGCTACCACAGCACAGATACGAGGGTTTGTGAGCCCCAGAAGTGTCAACACGAATAGTTGCGAACCGGTTCCTAGCAGTGGGACTACGGGCACCTCTAGCCCGTCTTCCACTTACGCCACAGCATCGACGTGCACGGCTCGACTGGTGCCGTCAGAAGATCACTTGGAAGATGGATTGGCTAGCCGTGGTCTTCCGCGATGAAAGCATATTCTACCTGCATGCAAGTGATGGTCGTTGACGCGTTCGACGCAGACCTGTTGAGTACTGTCTCGTAGGGTGCATTCGTCCAAAACACACCGGCCCCACACCAGGACTTAGGGTCTGGGGTGCGATAGGCTACAACACCTGTTCAACTTTGGTGTCTGTGGAGGGAACGCTAACCAGTGCTCGCTAAGTGCAGGATGTTTTTAGACCCGTACTTTTGCCGTTCTTGCAATAGGAAGGGGATGTGGTGTGTTATTCCAACAGGATAATGCTCGCCCACACACTGCCTCTGCAACTCAACGTGCACTGCAAGACGTGCAGCAACTTTCCTGGCCAGCACGTTCGCCAGAATTGTCGCCAATCGAGCACGTGTAGGACATGATGAGCTGACAAGTGACTCGTGTGACTTGTCCATCCATAACTCTCACACAAATGTGTGAACAGGTCGAGCAGACGTGGAATAACGTATCTCAAGACTGTATTCGCCATCTGTATGATCGACTAGACGCAAGAGTCAGTGTCTGCATTGCCGCCCGTGGAAGCTACACCTGGTACGAATATGGGTGTTTCAGCATGGGTCGATACCTGGGATCTCTGAACCACTTGACCTATTGATCTGTATATTTAATCATTTTATGAACTCCATATGCACTCTTGCCACAATAAATCTTGAGTGAATTTGTTACTTCTAAAAGGATGACCTACTTCCCCTCCTTCCCCCCGCAGTGTATATATGGTTATCAGTTTTAAAAAAATACCGAAGTCAGGTAGCCTATGTTAAATCTGAAAATAGAATCAATATTGTGTACCAAATTTCTGATCAAGTTCTTGTATGTCGCATTGTGTTTGGAAGGCGTTCATAGATATGAAACCTTTTGTAAGAGTTAACTCCACCTGTGCAATAGAACGTGTTTGTGAAGATGATCATGATAATTGTTCTTTTAAGGGGCCTAATATTGGGGCTATCCGCCCCTGGAACGTGTTTGTGCAGGATGATTCTAATCTCACTGAGGATGTCACGACAGAAGAATTTTCCGTGCCGGTACCAGAGTTTGTTCCATGCGTCAAATTAGAAACACCGTCTTTAGTGAGTGATGGAGATTTGAATGTGGTAAGTATTATTTTGGGTTACTATTTGTTGTATCTTATAAAGGACATGACCTGATCGCCAATGTCTGTTTACCAAGGGTATTTACGGATTAGCAGATTGTGTATTCAGACCGTGCTGATGACAAACTGAAGCTGTCAGCTATTGTGTTGTGTATGGTATGGAAAGTACAAGACGGTAAATGGAAGGTAAGGTGTTATATTGTCTGAATCGTGGTGGACTCGGACCCTTGACTCCCTCTTAGTATGGCGTTGCTCTATCCCCTGAGCTATTTGAGGATAGCTCATAATTCTCGTAGATGAAAGCACATATTGTGAAGCCAGCATATCTTAGCACATCTTCGTGTTATTAATTGGCTGTTGTGAACTTTGTATATTTGTGTGGATTGCAGTATTTTAACGGAATTGTTATCCAGAGGATCCGGGGCCGACTACATTACAATATTCTGATGTGCCGAATCCAGTCATGAGGGAATTGGTGAGGGGATGGTTTTGTTTACCTCCAATATTGTCTCAAGCGATCTTTCTGGGCTTGTCAATTTAACTTCAGGCCATTGCAGGAATGCAGTGGCCGCCTTCCTTCCTCATCTTGAATATTCTACGATTATGCATCAAAATGGAATGATCTTCAGTCGGTCAGCACGATTGCACCCAATTGTAACGGGTGGTTGGCTAATCTTAAAATAAATTTACGAGATTATTAAATACACTTGGATGACCAGTTTCGATCGTCAATCGATTATCAATAGATCATTAGTACTTGCCTATTATATCTATGCCTACAAGTATGGGTTATGATATTTACAATATATACTCTTAAAGTAGTAATTGAACATTTGGCACATTTTAAAGTGTTTTTCACCAATCATACAAACGTGATTAAATTTTAAATTAGATCGTGGGAATATTTATAATTTGTAGAGCGTCTTAAGGGCTTATTCGCTTGGAGAATCCCCAGTCATGTGACTCGATTCACCAATGTCGTGAGTTTACCTCGCGCAGTGCTATAGTCTCCACTTTTTTCATAAAATTATCTGTTTCCATCGTGCTTTGCCGGAACAAATGACATCATAATTCTTGTCTGAATTTTTATAGTTCCTTTCAAATTCTACAATTTCCTTAGGATCATTACATTTCAAAATTTTCGTTCGAAAGGCCGTGTCTATACTGTTAAATGTCGCACTCAGGCAGTACAGAAAGGAGCTAACAGGTGGCGTACAAGGCGTTTTATGTTCACAGTCATGCATCCGCCTAACTTTAATGCGAATGTAATTTTTGGAAAATATTTGTTAATATTTATCTCATTTAATCTTCATTATCTTCATCTCCCCTTTTCCAGCTGACACTGGGTGGGGGCAAATATGGTTCCTCTTCACTTTGTTCTGTCGTTCCACCATTCCTCTTCCGACATGGTGTTCCAATCCAGGATCCGTTCCCTAATGCTTTTCTTCACCGAGTCCATCCAACGCATTCTTGGTCTTCCTCGTCCTCTCATCTCTGTCATCCGTCGTTCCAGTGCTCGTCTTGGTAGCCTTACTTCATTCATCCGTTTGACATGTCCAAACCATCTCAATCTGTTTTTCTCCAGTTTGTCATTAGTTTCTGTACTCCCAGTTCTTTCCGTATATCTTCATTTCTCACTCTGTCTCTCCTCGTTTTCTGGACCATACTTCTCAGGAATCTCATCTCAGCTGCCTGTACTCTGCTGTCATCCCTCTTAGTCATTGTCCAAGTTTCTGCTGCATATGTCATTATAGGAACATAATATGCTTTTTACATAGCTTCTTTAGCCTTAATTGGTATATCCTTGTTCCATACTAATCCCCGTACCTGTTGCTAGAAAGCACTCCCGAGTTGTATTCTTCTGCTAATTTCGAAATCTAGTCTTCCATTTTCAGTCAGCTCACTTCCCAAGTATTTGAAGTGTTTCACCACTTCCAATTCCTTATCTCCTACTTTGATTACTCCTTTTCATTATTTCTTACCTCTACTCACCACCACTGTTTTACTCTTCTCCACATTTATCTTCAATCCCCATTGCCCAATCTTTTCATTTATTACGTCTAACTATTCTTGTACCTCCTTCTCATCCTCGCCCCAGATCACAACATCGTCTGCAAACAACATTACCTTCATCTTTGCCCTACTATAGCCTTTCATTGCTGCCTTCATGATGTCATCCATCACCGTTAAGAACAATAATGGTGACAACACACTTCCTTGCTTTTGTACAGTGACAATTTTTAACTATTCTGATGTCACGACTCTAGTCTTCACTCTACTGTAGCAATCCATGCACATTCCTTTTATCATGTATCTCAGTTCCTTGCCTATCCCCTTATTTGTTAAGCTTTCCGAAACCTTTGTTCTAGGGATGCTATCATAGGCCTTTTCTAGATCAATAAAAGTCATTACCATATATTTCCCATATTCCCAACTCTTTTCAATGTTATGTCTCAGAATGAAAATGGGTTCCACTGTTGATCTGCCCCTTCTAAATCCAAACTGCTTCTCCTCTATTTGGTTTTCTACCTTTATTTTAATTCTTTTTTCTAGGATTCTTTCCATTACTTTGGCAACATGCGAGATGATGGTGATTCCTCGGTAGTTACCACACACCTTCCCGTCTCCTTTCTTGAATATTGGCAATATTATTCCCTTTTTCCAGTCTGCAGCAACTTTCTTCTCTCTCCACACACTCCTGAGGAGTCTGTACGTCCACTGCAGTCCCACTGGTCCTGCCGCCTTGATCATTTCTATTGCCAGTTCGTCAATTCCCACAACTTTCCCCATCTTCATCTTCCTAACTGCCCATTCCACTTCTGCCATAGTAATGTCTGGTTCTTCTTCTATTTTTTTCTCCGCCGTTTTGGCTGTTTGCGTAACTTCTCCGCATGTCTGGCGTCTCACATACAACAGCTCGCTGAAATATTCTTTCCACTTGTCCGTTATCTCTTCTGGTTTTGTCAATTTTTCACATTCTTTGTTTTTCATGAACCCAGTGTTCACCTTTTCATTTCTTCTACTTTTTATAATTCCAAACAGCAATTTCTTTCCACAATTTAAATCCTCCCTTATTTCCTGAGTGAATTCTTCCCAGCTTTTCTTCTTTTCCTCTGCAATTACTTTCTTGCAATCTCTGTTTGCTCCTATTTATTTTGCTCTACTTTCTTCAGTCTTATTTGTTTTCCATGCCTTCCAAATTTTCTTCTTCTCCCTTACCTTTTCTTTCACTCTATCAGTCCACCATTTTGTCACCTTTTCCCGTACCTTTCCTGATGTTCTACCACATGTTTTCTCTGCACTGCTTACAAATGCACTCTTGAACTTTTCCCATTCTTGTTCCACACGGGTAATATCCGTCCTTGGTATCTGTTCTTGCAATTCTTTCTTAAACTCTTCTGCAACTTCCTTTTCCTTTAGTCTCCAGACCTTAATCTTTCTTTCCCTTTTTTCTGGTAATCTCATAACTTTTCCTACTTTTAATTTTTCTACCACTGCCCTAAGGTCTCCTCCAAAGGATTCGTCTGGCATGGCTGTGACATCCATTAGCTCTTTCCGATGTCCTTTTTCGACTAAAACATAGTCTATCAGAGCTTTCGTTCTTCTACCTCCCCATCCATACCTCGTTATCTTCTGACAATTTTTCTTTCTGAACCACGTATTCCCTATAATTAATTGGTTCCGCTGGATTCTTACTGCCATAACCATATGGTTCCAAAATCTCCTCTCTTCCTTGTCTGTCTCTTCCCACTTGTGCATTCAAATCTCCCATTACTATTATTTCCTTATCCTTTATATATTTTCCCACCTATTCTAGGAATTCTTCTAAGATCTCTTCTTTATTGCCTGTTTGTGGAGCATATACTTGAAACAGATCTTTTGTCCCTGTCTGGAACTGTATCCTTCCTATGATGATCCTGTCAGTTATCTTCTTCACCTCCTCCACATACTCTAGGACATCCTTTCTTATAATCATACCTACTCCAATTTTTGCCTCCTGTCCTCCACTGTAGAACAGCCTATATCCTTCCTTTAGTTTTCTTTCACCGTTTCCTTTCCATTTCGTTTCACTGAGACCGAGGATAGCTATATCCTTCTCTATCGTGAAGTCCACTAGAGTAGGGGAGCAGTGAGAGTTCTGCCCCCCACCACTACTCCCAATGCGAGCTGATAACTCCCGAACCCGTGGTCGGAGATTCATGAATGAGGTGTCGTTGGACTCGAGCTGACGGGGGCTTTGCTATGGACCGCTCGTTATATTAAAAAAAAAATGGAAATTTTTGTTTTTGAAAATAGACTATAGTTAAAAAACCAAACATGATAGAACTTTGGGCAATAGCTTAAACGAACGATATTTATGTTCTTTATCTTTTAAAATAAAACTTTTAAATTTTTATGTTTTTTTGAAAACAGTGTAATTTTGAAATTCCTATATTTTGGAAACTAAAGAGTTTACAAAAATATTTGTTGGACATAATGAATTGCCCTGACCCCCTCTACCCGCAAAATAAATTTCAAGCCTCTCTGCCTATAACTGTGCAGTAGGGGAGCAGTGAGAGTTCTAAATAGTGACACGAGCAGCTCGGCTACGCTGACCTTCTATGTATATTTCGCGAAACCATGGGCACGCGACATATCGTTGGACTCGGGCTGACGTGCTCTTTCCTATAGACCATTCGTTATATTTTTCATTTTTTTTGAAAAATTTTGTTTTTGATAATAGGTGATAGTTTGAAAACCAAACATGATAGAACGTTTTGCCATGATGCAAACGAATGGTCTTTATGTCCTTTATATATATTTTTTTTTGAGTCGTTTCGGCCATCAATGGACCACGATGTTCTTCACTCATATGATCACTGTAAAGCTTGTTTTCTTGTCTGCCAGTAGATCTTCATTCTTGACGAATGTTCAGCTCTCCTTTCTTCCGTCCACTTGCAGTGAGGGCGAGGCATCACAGATGTTAAAGGGTGTAGATTACTAGTTGATTTAACCGCCTTTCTGAACAGGTTCCTATCCCAAACCAGAGCTTGATTGATTCGAGCTTCTGTTAGGTCCTTTTTAACTTGCATCGACCATTTACAATAGGAATTTTTTTTAGAGATTGATGAGTGGATTCGATAAGAAAGTCGATGATGCTCCATCCGCTCCAAATGTCCAAAGAAAGACATTCTCCTTTTTCTCATCACACTCACCAAATCTTCTATATGTTCAAATAATTCATTGTTATGTCTTCTTCTGTAAGTACCATTATCATTAACAGGTCCTAATATTTTCCTTAGAATTTTCCGATCCTTAAGTTCTAATTTTCTCAATGGGCCTTTGTTTGTCATCTGTAAGCATTCTGCAGCATACAGTGCTGACGGCCTAATTACTGTATTATAATGACAAAGTTTGACATTCCGGGACAAGCTTTTACTTTTGTAAATGTTTTTGCAGGTTTGAAAGGCACCTTCCAATTTGTTACATCTGCTCTCAATGGCAGCTATTTCTGAATTATTAGGGGTAATCCATTCGCCTAGGTATTTAAATTTTTGGACTTTTTTGATTTTTTGCAGACCAATCGTGATGAATTTTGAGGCATCTTTGACATTTGTGATAAAATTAGTTTTATGGAAGGCCACTTTAAGTCCAGTTTTAGCAGCTATGATTTGTAGTTTATTAAGTTGGTCCTTGGCCTCTTCCATTGAATTAGCGAACAAAGCAATGTCATCTGCAAAAGCGAGACAGTTTATATTCAGGTCTTCTTTTTTATAACCAATTCGAATACCATAATTATTTGGTAAGATTGTTAACCATTCTCTTATAATTTTTTCCAAGACACAGTTGAACAGCATCGGTGATCCCAGATCACCTTGTCTACAGCCAGTCTTGATTGCAAAGGCTTCGGACAATTCACCACGAAATTTGACCTTAGAAATGGTGTTTTCTAAGCTTGCTTTGAACAAATTAATTGATTTATTGTCTAGGCCAAACTCACGTAAGGTGTTAATTATTGTGTCTCTATGAATGCAATCATAAGCCTTTTGAAAGTCCACAAAAATCACAACATAAGGTTTTGATCGTACCGTACAGTAGGAAATTATGGTCCTAATGTTATGAATTTGTTCAGGACAGGATCTTGATTTCCTGAACCCAGCTTGATATTCCCCTAACTGACGGTCTAATATCGGTTCTGCTCTGTTCAGAAGAGCCCTTGCAAATATTTTGTACGTTACCGATACCAGTGAAATACCTCTATAATTATTTGGGTCGGATTTATCCCCTTTCTTATGTATAGGATGAATGATGGCAGAAGTCCAATCCTCCGGCAACTTTTCACTATGCCATATTTCTTCAATGGTTTTCTGGAGACAAATGATGGAGTCATTATCTGCATATTTCCATAATTCAGCCACAATACTATCCTCCCCAGAGGCTTTATTATTTTTTAGCGCCTTGATGATTTGTGTTATTTCTTCGACGGAGGGTGGTGAACTGTCGTGGTATGCAATGCTAGGATAGAAAGCAAGTTGTTCAGTAGGTATGTCCGTGTTCAAAAGGGTTTCAAAATATTCTCCAAAAGCTTTAGCACAGTCTTTATTATTGAGATTAAGTTTACCATCAGATCCTCGGATGTGAAGAGTAGGGGCGACGTATTTGGACAGTTGGTGTTTAAAAGTTTGATAGAAATCCCTTGTTTTGTGCCTTTGAAAATCATCTTCAATTTGAATAATTTGAGATTTATGGAAATTTCTTTTTGACAATTTTAAAATTTTACAAGTTTCTTTCCTGATGCAGAGAAAGTTCTCAAGGTTCACATCGTCTTTCTTGTTATTCCACTTGATCCAAGCTTTTCTTCTTTCCTCTATTGCGTGATCACATTGACCGTTCCACCATGGATGCTTGCGCGTTCTATCAAGAGGAATGGATTCCGAAGCCGCAGTAACAATGGCGTTCCTTAAAGTATACCATGTTCCATCTTTTGGTTTGTTGTGGAGTGTTTCCGCAAAAGTGTTGTTATTTGACTTCAGACCACCGATGTTGTACTTTTGCGTTTTCATTCCCTTTTCAACATTCACTCTATTGTTCCTAAACGGAATACCTTTCATTTTAATAAGGGACAGATAATGATCTGAGTCTATATTCGCATTACGCAGGACCTTCACATTTTGGATTTCACGATCTGATTTTTTTGATATTGCCACATGATCCAGTTGAAATTCACCCATAAGTGGATTTGGATGTCTCCATGTCTTTGCTTTCCGAGGAAGATGTTTAAACGCAGTAGATTTCAAAACTAGGTTGTTATTTTTGCAGGTGTCAATCAGCCGTTCGCCATTTTTGTTTGTTCGTTTATGTGCAGGATAGTTTCCAACTATATTCCTAAACTTTTTCTCTCTTCCTACTTGGGCGTTAAAATCACCGAGAAGGATGGTGGTGTGATGCGCTGGAATATTGTCAATCACGTCTTCTAATTGTTCCCATATTATATTAGTTTGCTCTCGGTCTTTCGTGTTTGACACGTTCGTCGGTGCATGAAAATTGACCACGGTGTAGGCTTTATTAAGTGATCTAAATGACAATGTGGATAGTCTTCCATTGAATGATGTAAAATCCAGCACTGAATCAACAGCTTTCTTGTGGACTATAAAACCTGTACCAAGATGAGGGATGTTCGGTGTAACTCTTGTGCCAGGTATTCCTTTATAAATTCTGAATCCTTGAGACTCAAAAGCTTCTTCATCACAAAATCGTGTTTCTTGCAATGCAGCGATGACAATGTTATGTTTCTCAAGAACATCCAATGTTTGCTTTAGTTTTCCTATCTGAAGGAGTGAGTTTATGTTAATTGTTGCTAAGTACATAATATATTTCTTCTTACATGACATTGCAGGCTCCCCAGACTCCGCAGGCCTACTAACTCCACAATACGTGGAGGTGGATTTATTACCACTTGGGTAATTACCACCTGGGGTAGATAATCCAATACTTTGTGTTTCCATCATGAGTGAAGAAAAGAATTGAGAAAGGCTATCCCGAAGGATAGCGGGGTTATAACTGATGAGGTAGTAAGCCTCCCAGTATTAAAATCAGCCGCCCAATCTGGAACAGACGCTGTTTGTAGCCGCTCAATCTGAGACAGACGCTACCCTGATATGTGTGGACCACATACCTTTTACTCCTAATCTCCTGAGCACAAGGAGGCCCCTTCCGCCATTATTACTGTACCGCAGTTCAACCGCTCCACCAACAATGCCGTTGAGGACTTCACCGTAACCCTGGCAAGGGACCCTTACAAGGTACTACCAGCCGGGTCAGCTGGACCTAGGTTTTTTAACGAGGTGTTACTCCTCCGACTCCTCCTTCCCCATTTCTTGCGAATAGGGCTCCGGACTTGCCACCGGTATAGTGGAGTTCCTTTATATTTTATAATAAAACTTTTTTATTTTTGATATTTTTTTGAAAATAGTCCAATTTTGAAATTCCTATATTTTGGAAACTAGGAATTTAAAAAAAAATGTTTTACATAAATGAATGGCCCTGACCCCCCCTACCCGCAAAATAAATTTCAAGCCTCTAGGACTAAAACTGTGCAGTAGTGCTAGAATGGGGGTTCTACTTACTCTCCTACATTCATTTAAACTTTGCTGATATCTCCCGAACGCGTGGTCGGATTTTAATGAACGAGGTATTGTTGGCTTTGGGATGACGTTCTCTTGGCTAACCATGTGTGTTGGTATTTAAAAAAAAAGAAAATTTTTGATTTTTGGATTGGCGCTATTTAGGAAACGGTGAATTTCGGGAAAAAGTTTCTTTGACGTTAGTGAAAGGTGGGTATGCCCTCTAGGTGAGTAGCAAGTTTCAAGGGTGTAGGAGGGGAAAATGATAGCCTACTTTCTCGCGAACATTGGCGATCATTGGCGAACAGATGGTCGGATTTTAATAAATGAGGTGTCGTTGGACTCGAGCTAACGTCCTCTTTCCTATAGACCACTCGTTATTTTTTTTTTGAAAATCGTTGTTTTTAAAAGTAGGCGATAGTTTGAAAACCAAACATGATAGAATGTTGTTCAATAGTTCAAACCAATGGCCTCTCAGATCTTTATTTTTTATAATAAAACTTTTTTATTTTTTGAGATTTTTTGAAAAGACGTAAATTTTTATTTTGTTTTATTTTGGAAACTAATACGTTGACAAATAAGTTTGTTTGGCATAAATGAAAATAAATGTGAACTCTCTAGGACAAAAAGAATGCTAGGCATTTTATATTTTTTTATTTTAAAAAAATTAAAGAGTGTTTGTAGACAGATAGCCGGTAGCGCTTGACGTATGTTACAACGAGGCTATGATTGGCCATGGTGGATACTGGAAATGGCTATTTCGACGGGGGCGATGTATGGCAAAACGAGGGGTCTCTTTTCGATATGTTTTCCTATGACGAATGAATGAAGGCGAATATTTTGAAATGTGACAAGCATGCTAAGATTTTTACCCCTGAAGGGGATCTTTAACGTTTTAGTTAACGGTGATGAGCGAGATCGCTCTCTGACACAACAGACGGTTGTAGGATATGGCCAAGTGATTCTTAGACGTTGGCGATCACGGTGACCGTGCCCGGAAGAAATGAATAGCTATTTTGGTGGGATGGCGGGGGCAGCTTATGACGGTTGGTTTTGTGACATTTCCTATGACGGATAGAGGCGAATATTTGAAAATGTGTTAAGTGTCTTAGGATTTTTTTACCCCTGAAGGGGATCTTTAACATGCTAGTAAACCGTGATAAGCGAGACTGCTGTCTGGCACAGTAAATGGTTTTAGAATATGGAAACCTATAACATTTGCTCGACCAAGTCATGTGCATGTACGCAAAGAGCCAAAACGGTAAGGTCATTGGCCTGAAATGTTATAAACTAAATATTCAACTGGTTAAAGTCATGTGTTTTAGGATGAAAGTATGTGGTTAACATGATCATGTATTGAGGATGGCCGCTTGTTAGTAATCATTATTACAGTAAAATGTATAATAATAATAATAATAATAATAAGACACACACACATGTTTTGAATGCTAACACGCACACAGTACAGCTCACTGGTGACTGAATATTGTACCTAGCCAGAGGACTCGTGAGAGCTGTTGCTGGTGCTGACGAGGCAGGAATGTCTACGTCAGCAGGAAGTGTGATATCAGCTTATTTGCCTCGTGGTGGCTAGCAGGTGTGCTGTTTAAGCAGAGACCGCCATTTTGGTTCTGAGACAGCAGGACTACCGATGTATAAGAGGTAGCCATTTTGGTTCCTTACTAAAAACATGAAACTAGTATAAGGTACACGAATCTTATTCAGATTGAGGAATGTGAAGAGGCGTGGGAACACGTGCGAGAGGGAGACAGAGAACCATTCAAGGTCAAAACGCTGAGAAAATACAACTTTTTCTGTTGCTAGACTGACTGATAACGATTGCGTTAGTCATGCACTTGCCATTTTAGCACACGGACGTATACAGTAGAGCTGTGGAAGAAAAATCCTTTTATTTTTTTGGTAAGTACCTATGAATGATTATTTTAATAATGGCATGCTAATGAACCTTAAATTTGTAGTTATTGATTAGGTAATTATTGATTTTTAATTTATTTGTTTGCAGATAACCGGTATACCTTACATGTCTGAGTTACAAGAAACCAGTTTACTTTTGAGCCCACTAGAAGGAAACAGCAACAAGCCACTGCAAGTGAAGGCGGGATTATTTTTTTAAACTAAATGAAATGCATGTACTAACCTGAATTTAGGTATTTATAACGGTTTATTTTATTTATTTTTACAAACTTGGAGAGAAAAGCCTTACCGCCGTAGCAGTCGCTGAAAACCCGAGACGCAGTAAAGTGCAACCATTGTTTCCAGGCAGTGAACTATTTAAAACTCAGGTAAGCCTAACATAAAATGTATTCCATTTTACCACTACTAAAAACTCGTAAACAAAAAATTCATTACCTGTACATGACTAGGACGATGATTGCTTTCTTGATTAATGACTATGTATTGGCAACCGGTACACGACCATATTGGTTGTTTACCGGGAAAGTACAAGGCCATATTGGATTTTGTAAAAAACAAAAATTTTAATTTAACTGACATGTCGTTCCCTATAATAATAATAATAATAATATAATATTAATAATAATATTAATACCGTATGGCCTCGGTGCCGGGTGCAAGCTTTGTTATTTGACATACAGAGGGTAGCTTGCATGTCGAATTTAGTTGTTCCTTGACTATGAAAATCAAGGAGGTTAGATGTTAGATATCTAATCTCCTTAAACTCTATAGCGCTTTCTAGTAGAAAAATTAGGAACTTTGTACCCTATGAACTCAACGAATATTCACAGGTTTGAACATGATAATCTGAACAAAATGACATGACATTATTATTTTTGGTTTATGTATTGGTTAAACGGAATGTAAATGACTGCAGCTTTATAAAAAGAAAATAAGTACATGGGTTACTGTTAGTGCCGACATACAGTTTATTATAATTTGTATGGTGTTTTGATATATTAAGGCCAATTAACGTTTAAGTTTTATTTACAAGTTTTGATTGATAGATTGAGTGATTGGTTATTTTGTTTGCTGTTAGGTGTCGTCATGCGCCATTAACGTAATGAACAGACAGTGAACAAGCATACATTGTGCTTTAAAGTACTCTGTGCAACGTTAATAACTTACAATAAGAAAACGTTTTACTATAACTCATGGCGTTAGTACCAAATACAACAAGTGAGCAAGTTGGTTTACCACGTGGGTTAAATTTAAAATCAGAACATGATCGTTGGTTAACATTTGAATCCTGGCCTGTAGGCTTTTTGTCGACACATGAACTTGCAAAAGCCGTTTTTTTTTTTCACTTGAACCGAGAAGATGTGGTGCGCTGTGTGTTTTGTCGTATTGAACTTTCACACTGGGAAGAAGGGGATGATCTCTTCAGAGACCATTTGCGATGGTCACCTTGTTGTCCTTACATGCTTGGAAAACAAGTGGGTAACATACGCGTGTATCCTTTTTACCGAACCACAAGACCATTGGCCGCTACTTACGTTGCTGTATCACAAATAAATAATAATAATAATAATAATAATAATAATAATGATAATAATAATGATGTATTACCAGCCAACAACGGTAGTGTCGGTATATGTGGTCCATGTGCCATAGACAGTGTTGAACTGTGTTTCATGCAGTACACTACATTGATGATCACTGACACTTAAAACCTCACTATTTTTACTTTTTAGGTCACGACGACAATGCTTGGAACGTTGTTTTGAACAGCGCCAAATAACAGTTCCGTTTTTATTGGTTCGTTTCACAATATATGAATATCCTTTATAGTATGTATAAGGCTTACCATACCTAGTCACTGATATTTCCATGTCAACTCTCAAGCATAGACTAAGCTCTAGTAAAGTTAACTTGGTAATAAGAATAATAGTTTAATGTGAGAGCAAATATGGATCCATAGAGCTCAGGTAAAAGTGGAAGCAAATAAGCAAATATAAGAACCAAGAGTGGGGGTAAAAGTGGTCGCAAAGTGGTAGACCCATTACACAATAATTTTAACACGACGTAGCTCTTGTTCAATTTCTTTGATTTCCCAATCGTGACCGGTATGCCCAGTTTGTTGTAAAGCATGCAAGTGTCGAAGCCGTTGAATTAGCTTACAGGGTTTGTTCCAGTATACAAATTTAACAAATGAATTTTTAGATGTAAACAAAGCATTACCATTATTATCATCATCTTCATCATCATTATCATCATCATGATCATCATGACCATCATCACTATTACTATATAGTCCTTTTTGATCCTCTTGCAATACCACTTCATTTATAGTCTGCGTTGATTTTGATAGTGTTAAAGGTTTCTTGGACGTTGACAACTGTCTTAACATGACTTTTTGAGGACATGATAAGTCCTTTTGAACAAAAACTGCACTATTTTAGCCGCAATATCGTTTTCTTGAACTTGCTTCTTAGCATTTTGATAATTGTTTGTAAACAGCAACCGTGGTTCGTTTGGAGCACTACATTGATGAACACTCACACTTAAAACCTTTCCATTTTTACTTTTCAGATTGTCTCGACATTTTGTTGACCTCTCTTTTGAACATTGCCAGAATATTATTCCTTTCGCATTCTGACGATTATAGTTATAAGAGTAGCCTTGATAGAGTGCACGTTGCCTACCTTTGTTGGTTGTAGTAAGTTCCATATTAGTAACTGACCTGTCAGTACGATGTTCACACTACAAAGGTTACAACTGTTTTGCTGATGGAGTGAGCAACCATAAGCTTATATATATTGGCTTATGTGTTGGCTTTTTGTGTTGGCTTTTGTGTTGGCTTTTTGTGTTGGCTCTTGTATTGGCTTTTGTATTGGCTTATTTGACAAGTTATTTTTGTCAATGTATTTAGTGGATTTTTTTCTTTAAATATTCCCTCTCTTTCAAATACTTTCCAACACCAAGAAAAAAATCCACTAAATACATTGACAAAAATAACTTGTCAAATAAGCCAATACAAAAGCCAATACAAAAGCCAACACAAAAAGCCAACTCAAAAGCCAACACAAAAAGCCAACACATAAGCCAATATATATAAGCTTATGGTAGCACACTCCATCAGCAAAACAGTTGTAACCTTTGTAGTGTGAACACCGTACTGACAGGTCAGTTACTACTATGGAACTTACTACAACCAATAAAGGTAGGCAACGTGCATTCTATCAAGGCTACTCTTACAACTATAATCGTCAGAATGCGAATGGAATAATATTCTGGCGATGCTCAAAAGAGAGGTCAACAAAATGTCGAGGCAATCTGAAAAGTAAAAATGGAAAGGTTTTAAGTGTGAGTGTTCATCAATGTAGTGCTCCAAACGAACCACGGTTGCTGTTTACAAACAATTATCAAAATGCTAAAAATCAAGTTCAAGAAAACGATATTGCGGCTAAAGATAGTGCAGAGTTTGTTCAAAAGGACTTAGCATGTCCTCAAAAAGTCATGTTAAGACAGTTGTCAACGTCCAAGAAACCTTCAACACTATCAATATCAACGCAGACTATAAATAAAGTGGTATTGCAAGAGGATCAAAACGGACTATATAGTAATAGTGGTGATGGTCATGTTGATAATGATGATCATGATGAAGCTAATGATGATAATGGTAATGCTTTGTTTACACCTAAAAATTCATTTGTTAAATTTGTATACTGGCACAATCCCAATAAGCTCGTCCAGCGGCTACAGTTGTTGCATGCTTTACAACAAGCTGGGCATACCGGTCACGATTGGGAAATCAAAGAAATTGAACAAGAGCTTCGTCGTGCTAGAATTATTGTGTAATGGGTCTACCTCTTTGCGACCACTTTTACCCCCACTCTTGGTTCTTATATTTGCTTATTTGCTTCCACTTTTACCCGAACTCTTTGGATCCATATTTGCTCTCACATTAAACTATTATTCTTATTACCAAGTTGACTTTACAAGAGCTTAGTCTATGCTTGACAGTTGACATGGAAGTATCAGTGACTAGGTATGGTAAGCCTTATGCATACTATAAAGGATATTCATATATTGTGAAACGAACCAATAAAAACGGAACTGTTATTTGGCGCTGTTCAAAACAACGTTCCAAGCATTGTCGTCGTGACCTAAAAAGTAAAAATAGTGAGGTTTTGAGTGTCAGTGATCATCAATGTAGTGTACTGCATGAAACACAGTTGCCGTCGACAAAAAATCAAGAAAACCATATTGCTACTCAAAATAGTGGATTGTTTAATGAGCAACGTTTAACCCCTGTTCTAAAAGTTATGTTTAATCCGTCTTCCACATCGCAAGAGCCATCAACATCACAAACTATGCAAGAGGTAGTGTTGTTGTCGTCGTTTTAAAGAGTGGAACAACTGGGTCATCTGCTCTTGATATGCAAAAAGGTGCCGTAGTATTGCAAGAGGATCAAAATGACTAAATAGTAATAACAATAAGGTATTTATGCCTATAAAACCATTGCGGCTTCCCCAGTTTTTGAAAACAACAGTGAATGGGCATTGCTATAAAAAGATCTACAACAAGCCTTGTGTTTAAAAACTATAACAGACTATTGTAAAGAGAGAAAGAGTTGTATTAAGTGTGCATCTATTGTCGTAATCATGTATACTCTGCAATGTTAAATATTCTAACTTTGTATCAAATAAAACAACATTGTAACTTCATTTTGCATTTATTTACAAACTTTATATACATTTTTTTGTTTCCTGATAATATTTTTAAGACAATACTAAAAACTAAAACATTGTTATTCTATATACATATTTTTTTCTTTCAGTCCATTGTCATGACTTATATTTTCCATTATTAATTCACATTTTTTCATTTAATTAAAACGGACCATGCACCTATTGTTTTTAAAACCTTCATTAATTAAGTGTACAGGTTGCACAGCATTATTGACCTCATCAAAAACACTCTCTGACATATCATTAAACCGTGTAGGCAGAAATGTCTCAAAGTTTTCACATACACAAAGTACACGATCACCATATGCTGTTTTCAATTTCCGAATCTTGATAATGCGGAATGGAATATGCGTTGGCAATTCGCTGAGCTTCTTTGTCTCTAAGCCACATGCTTGACCCACAGCATTCAAAACATTCATTGTAGTAGTCTATAAAAAAAAGAAAAGCATATCTATTACACTCTAAAACAGCTTTAATAATATTGTGCAATTAGGGATTTAGCACTATGCATGGCTAATAAATTATACTAATTATGCAAGAAATGCCCTAACTGTAGCAGATACTGCTTTTCTGCATATAGCACAAGTGTTGAGTTCTAATGCACACCTGACACAGCTATCATATGTCCACAAGGCAAAAATATAACACCTAGTTCATCTTGATAACAAATTTTACATAATTGTTGGTCACACTTTTGTATCTGTTCGTGAGACGTCTTTTTTTTTTCAGCCTCATGTATTTGCTCCGCAATACTCTAAAGGCACTTTTATGTCTTGTGCTGCAATCACGTTTTCTTTACGAATAGTGTTCACAATTTCCTGACCTTTAAGCAACACCGTGCATTTACAGTTAGGCAACCAACGAGCGTGTTGCACAAAAGGGTCATCAGTCATTTGCCAATCCTTTAAAGCAAATCCACAATAAAAACATATTGTTTTATTCCCTTCACCAGTATAAAAAAATCCAGATTCACTTAGCTGTTTGGTAAGGTGTTTTAATATTAATGGCCACACATTTTTATAAGATTCTAAACGTTTTTCAACAGAGCTGTACTCTGGGTGTGCTAGTGCTTTAGTCTTGCAAACTCCCCATTTTTCAAAAGCACATGCCATCATCACTGTCTATGGCATATGGACCACATATATCGACACTACCGTTGTTGGCTGGTAATACATTATTATTATTATTATTATTATTATTTGTGATTCAGCAACGTAAGTAGCGGCCAATGGTCTTGTGGTTCGGTAAAATGGATACACGCGTATGTTAACCACTTGTTTTCCAAGCATGTAAGGACAACAAGGTGACCATCGCAAGTGGTCTCTAATGGGATCATCCCCTTATTCCCAGTGTGAAAGTTCAAGACGACAAAACACACTGCGCACCACATCTTCTCTGTTCAAGTAAAAAAAACGGCTTTTGCAAGTTCATGTGTCGACAAAAAGCCTACAGGCCAGGATTCAAATGTTAACCAACGATCATGTTCTGATTTTAAATTTAACCCACTTGGTAAACCAACTTGCTCACTTGTTGTATTTGGTACTAACGCCATGTGCTATAATAAAAAATTCTTATTGTAAGTTATTAACGTTGCACAGAGTACTTTAAAGCACAATGTATGCTTGTTCACTGTCTGTTCATTACGTTAATGGCGCATGACGACACCTAACAGCAAATAAAATAACCAATCACTCAATCAATCAATAAACCAATACTTGTAAATAAAACTTTAACGTTAATTGACAATAATATATCAAAACACCATAAAAATTATAATAAGCTGTATGTCGGCACTAACAGTAACCCATGTACTTATTTTCTTTTTATAAAGCTGCACTCATCAACAAATCCCCTTTAACCAATACTTAAACAAAAGATAATAATGTCATGTCATTTTGTTCAGATTATCATGTTCATACCTGTGAATATTCGTTGAGTTCATAGGGTACAAAGTTCCTCATTTTTCTACTAGAAAGTGCTATAGAGTTTAAGGAGATTAGATATCTAACATCTAACCTCCTTGACTTTCATAGTCAAGGAACAACTAAATTCGACATGCAAGCTACCCTCTGTGTGTCAAATAACATAGCTTGCACCCGGCACCGAGGCCATACGATATTAATATTATAATTATTATAGGAAACGACATGTCAGTTAAATTAAAATTTTTGTTTTTTTTTTAAATCCAATATGGCCTTGTACTTTCCCAGCAAACAACCAATATGGTCTTGTACCGGTTGCCAATACAGTCATTAATCAAGAAAGCAATCATCGTCCTAGTCATGTACAGGTAATGAATTTTTTGTTTACGAATTTTCAGTAGTGGTAAAATGGAATACATTTTATGTTAGGCTTACCTGAGTTTTAAATAGTTCACTGCCTGGAAACAATGGTTGCACTTTACTGCGTCTCGGGTTTTCAGCGACTGCTACGGCGGTAAGGCTTTTCTGTCCAAGTTTGTAAAAATAAATAAAATAAACCGTTATAAATACCTAAATTCAGGTTAGTACATGCATTTCATAAAATAAAATATGAAAAAATGAAACAAGTTAGTTAAAAAAAATAATCTTGCCTTCACTTGCAGTGGCTTGTTGATGTTTCCTTCTAGTGGGCTCAAAAGTAAACTGGTTTCTTGTATCTCAGACATGTAAGGTATACCGGTTATCTGCAAACAAATAAATTTAAAAATCAATAATTACCTAATCAATAACTACAAATTTAAGGTTCATTAGCATGACATTATTAAAATAATCATTCATAGGTACTTACCAAAAAAAAAAAAAAAGGATTTTTCTTCCACAGCTCTACTGTATACGTCCGTGTGCTAAAATGGCAAGTTCATGACTAACGCAATCGTTATCAGTTAGCCAAGCAACAGAAAAAGTTGTATTTTCTCAGCGTTTTGACCTTGAATGGTTCTCTGTCTCTCTCTCGCTCGTGTTCCCACGCTTCTTCACATTCCTCAATCTGAATAAGATTCGTGTACCTTATACTAATTTCATGTTTTTAATAAGGAACCAAAATGGCTACCTCTTATACATCGGTAGTCCTACTGTCTCAGAACCAAAATGGCGGTCTCTGCTTAAAGAGCACACCTGCTAGCCACCACGAGGCAAGTACGCTGATATCACACTTCCTGCTGACGTAGACATTCCTGCCTCGTCAGCACCAGCAACAGCTCTCACGAGTCCTCTGGCTAGGTACAATATTCAGTCACCAGTGAGCTGGACTGTGTGCGTGTTAGCATTCAAAACATGTGTGTGTGTCTTATTATTATTATTATTATTATACATTTTACTGTAATAATGATTACTAGCAAGCGGCCATCCTCAATACATGATCATGTTAACCACATACTTTCATCCTAAAACACATGACTTTAACCAGTTGAATATTTAGTTTATAACATTTCAGGTCAATGACCTTACCGTTTTGGCTCTTTGCGTACATGCACATGACTTGGTCGAGCAAATGTTATAGGTTTCCATATTCTAAAACCATTTACTGTGCCAGACAGCAGTCTCGCTTATCACGGTTTACTAGCATGTTAAAGATCCCCTTCAGGGGTAAAAAAAATCCTAGGACACTTAACACATTTTCAAATATTCGCCTCTATCCGTCATAGGAAATGTCACAAAACCAACCGTCATAAGCTGCCCCCGCCATCCCACCAAAATAGCTATTCATTTCTTCCGGGCACGGTCACCGAGATCGCCAACGTCTAAGAATCACTTGGCCATATCCTACAACCGTCTGTTGTGTCAGAGAGCGATCTCGCTCATCACCGTTAACTAAAACGTTAAAGATCCCCTTCAGGGGTAAAAATCTTAGCATGCTTGTCACATTTCAAAATATTCGCCTTCATTCATTCGTCATAGAAAAACATATCGAAAAGAGACCCCTCGTTTTGCCATACATCGCCCCCGTCGAAATAGCCATTTCCAGTATCCACCATGGCCAATCATAGCCTCGTTGTAACATACGTCAAGCGCTACCGGCTCTCTGTCTACAAACACTCTTTTATTTAAAAAAAAAAAAAATTTAAAATGCCTAGCATTTTTTTGTCCTGGAGAGTTGACATTTATTTTCATGGTAGAGGGGGTAGGGACCTTTCATTTATGTCAAACAAACTTATTTGTCAACGTATTAGTTTCCAAAATAAAACTATTGAACTATTGAAAAACGTTCTATCATGTTTGGTTTTCAAACTATCGCCTACTTTTAAAAACAACAATTTTCAAAAAAAAATATGTGTGGTCTATAGGAAAGAGTACGTTAGCTCGAGTCCAACGACACATCATTTATTATTATCCGACCATCCGTTCGCCAATGATCACCAATGTTCGCGAGAAAGTAGGCTATCATTTTTTCCCTCCTACACCCTTGAAACTTGCTACTCTCATAGAGGGCATACCCTCCTTTCATTAACGTCCAACAATTCTTTCCCCAAAATTCACAGTTTCCAAAATAGCGCCAATCCAAAACACATTTTTTTTTTTAATACCAACACCCATGCTTAGCCAAGAGAACGTCATCCCAACGCCAACAATACCTCGTTCGTTAAAATCCGACCACGCGTTCGGGAGATATCGGCAAAGTTTATATGAAAGTAGGAGAGTAAGTAGAACCCCCATTCTAGCACTACTGCACAGTTTTAGTCCTAGAGGCTTGAAATTTATTTTGCGGGTAAAGGGGGTCAGGGCCATTCACTTATGTCAAACATTTTTTTTTGTGAAGTTCCTGGTTTCCAAAATATAGGAAATTCAAAATTGGACTGTTTTAAAAAAAAAAAAAATCAAAAATAAAAAAGTTTTATTATAAAATATAAAGGACATAGGCCTAGAGACCATTCGTTTGCATCATGCAACTATCACCCATTATCAAAAACAACATGTTTCAAAAAAAATTGAAAAATATAACGAATGGTCCATAGGAAAGAGCACTTCAGCCCGAGTCCAACGATATGTCGCATGCCCATGGTTTCGCGAAATATACATAAAAGGTCAGCGTAGCCGAGCTGCTCGTGTCACTATTTAGAAATCCCACTGCTCCCCTACTGCACAGTTTTAGTCCTAGAGGCTTGAAATTTATTTTGCCGGTAGAGGGGGTCAGGGCCATTCATTTATGTCAAACAAATAGTTTTGTAAACTCTTTAGTTTCCAAAATATAGGAATTTCAAAATTACACTGTTTTCAAAAATACATAAAAAATTTAAAAGTTTTATTATAAAAAATAAAGGACATACAGATCGTTCGTTTAAGCTATTGCCCAACGGTCTATCATGTTTGGTTTTTTAATTATCGTCTATTTTCAAAAACAAAACTTTTCTTTTTTTTAATATAACGAGTGGTCCATAGCAAAGCCCCCGTCAGCTCGAGTCCAACGACACCTCATTCGTGAATCTCCGACCACTGGTTCGGGAGTTATCGGCTCGCATTGGAAGTAGGAGGGGGGGCAGAACTCTCACTGCTCCCCTACTCACTAGCTCCTCAGTCTTGTCCGTCAGGGTGTATTGTATCGTGATGCTGGTCGCCCATTTCTCACAGCTCCTCCAGCATCTGAAGAACTGTGCGTCGCCAGCTGGGGACGCCCTAGCATTTTCCGAGGCTGAACCATATTTGCTTTTATTTTAGGCTATTATTAAGATGGGTTTGCCAATCCCAAATGCATTTTATGACCTACTGCCAGGTATGAACTGGGCCGCTCCTAACAAGGAGAACAGACGCCTTTTGTAGCCGCTCCTCTGGAGTACAGACGCTACGGGTGTCCATAATATGGATAAATATATTCTACTCTATTAACCCCGAGCACAGATTTGCCTCTTCCGCCACCTTTGCTGTACCGAAGGTCTCCTTCACCACCGCAGCAGATTAAGATGTGTGCGTGTATGTTTCTACCCTAATTATTCCCGTCTGTACCGGGTTGGGAAGGAGGTGGAGAAAGTTCCAATGATACCGACTTCATTTATTAAGGCTCTGAAATAGGCAATGGGTGGGACGAAGCTATTGGAATTTTGGTCAACGTCACTGCAGTCAGAACTGCACCAGGCATTTTTGGATGGTAAACGGTACCGGCAATTCCGCAGGGAGAAAGAAACACTTGCTCAAGTCCTTGGATCTTTCCCAATTTTGTAACGATGAACTCCCAGCGCCATAAAAACATGCGCCTCAGAGGAACAACTTGAACGTGCATAAATCCAACCAGGAGGCCAGCCTTAAGAAGGAAACACATAATCATTCATGTTGGCTTGTCGTATTACATTTAACCTTTGTTGGCAGACCGGACAAACAGGAAGGTTTTTTCTAGAAAATAAATCCTTTTTTCTTTTACAGCAGTAACTCTAATAACTGTTGATGATATACGATTTGAATACAGTTGGCCTACTGTTTGCAGTTAGTAGCATTATGCAGTTGCAACATTTATGTTAAACAGTCTATGAATCCCTTTCTCCAGCTGCACCTAGTGCAATTGGCTCACTCGAAGTTTTTTAATCAAGAAGAAGTGTTTTGGTAATTGTTCTTGCAGAATTTTGGTTGTGGCATATATGAGTGATTTATATGTTCATTCTTTAAAGCTGTGCTAGTACACCTATTGAGGGCCATGTCACTTGTTAGTGACATGTGCACGTATTTGGCACTGTGACTGAAATGGGACAAAAGGTTGGACAGGTATCGGAAAACCCTCTTAGGATCGTACTGCTAAGAATGTAAAAATATTGTTTCCTCAGTCCTTAAGCCTGTTACTTCCTTTAAGGCACTGACTTTTTCCTTCACACATAGATTTACTAGATCTGTGAAGGAGTGCAGGCTTTGATAAGTTTAAAATCTAGATGAGACATGTAGAATGCAGTATGGTATATTATAGAGATTAATAATGTTTAGTTAGTTTAGTTAGTTTAAATTGAGATTTGGTGTAAAGTTACATTATTTGTTATTTATTGTGTAAGAGCATAAGTCGATAGCATAGATGTTAATGATTCATTCTTGTCACTAGGTTATAAAAGAAGAAACCAATAATGAAGGGAGTGATGCAAGTAGAAATCTTCCAAATGAGTAAGTGTACAACATAGTAAGAAAAAGTATTATTTCTATTTTATGTATGTAAACTAAGGATGTTGGATTTGAATAAGTTTTGTTGGCAAATTCAGTTATCCTTCTATTATATTTATCATTGAATGTACTTGTTTTTGTAATTGTCTGTCTTAAAAGGATATTGATATTGCCTTTTCATTTAGCAGGCAAAATACTATCCATTCTTATTCAGAAATCTCACTGTTGGAAGTATTTAAGAAAAGTTCATTACTCTCTTATTGTTATTAATGATTGTTGTTTGAGTATTCAGTCTTTTGACTGGTTTGATGCAGCCCTCCATGCCTCCCTGTCCTGAGCTAATCGTTTCATCTCTACATAGCTACCACACCCTACATCCGAGGCAATCTGTTTAACATATTCCAACCTTGGTCTACCCCTACAGTTCTTGTCCTCGACCCTTCCTTCCATAACTAAGCTTGCTATTCCTGGGTGTCTTAGTATGTGTCCTACCAACCTATCTCTTCTCTTCATTAACAGTCGCCAGAAACATCTCTCCTCTCCCACTCGCCTTAATACCACTTCGTTTGTAACCCTATCTACCCATCTGATCTTCATCATTCTCCTGTAACACCACATTTCAAATGCTTCAATTCTCCTCTTTTCTGCTGCACCAATAGTCCAAGTTTCACTTCGATAGAGTGCCACGCTCCAGACAAAGGCTTTCAAAAATGACTTCCTAATACCTAAATTTATATTCGATGTCAAGAGATTCATTTTTTGTAGAAAGGCTTTCCTTGCCTGAGCCAACCTACTTTTTATATCCTCTTTGCTTCGTCCATCACTGGTTATTCTGCTTCCTAAATAACATAAGTCTCCTACTTCCTTCAGCTTTTCACCTGCCAATTTGATCTCCATAGAGGTTTCTGATTTATTTCGGCTGCATTCCAGTATTTTTGTTTTACATTTATTAATTTTCATCATGAATTCCTTCCGTAAGACGGAATCAATACCATTCAAAAACTCATTCAAATCCTCAGGCTTGTCGGCCAAGATGACGATGTCATCAGCAAATCTCAGAGTTGAAATTATTTCTCCTTGAATCTTCACTCCAACTTTAAATAGTTCTCCAATTTCCTTCATTGCTTGTTCAATGTAAAGATTGAAAAGTATGGGTGATAAGATGCAGCCTTGCCTTACACCTTTCTGAATACCAGCTTCTCTCTCATGTCCTTCAGCTCGAATGACTGCTGTCTGGTTTCTGTATAGATTGTATATCACCCTCCTATCCCTGTACTTTATTCCAATAGATTTCAAAATGTCAAACAATTTAGTCCAATCAACGTTATCAAAAGCCTTTTCTAAGTCTACAAATGCCATGAACGTTCTCTTATCTTTCCTTATTCTACCTTCCAAAATCAGCCTAAGACTTAGTACAGCTTCCCTTGTTCCTACATTTCTCCTGAAACCAAACTGGTCTTCACCCAACTCCGTTTCTATCTGGCTTTCAATCCTCTTGTAAATTATTCTAGACAGGATCTTTGAAGCATGAGTAATCAAGCTGATTGTACGGTAATCTTCACATCTGTCAGCTCCCACTTTCTTTGGTATAGGGATGATATCATTCTTCTTGAAATCAGGGGGTACCTCACCTGTCTCATAAATCCTACACACCAAGTGAAATAACCTGATCAGACCTTCATCTCCTATGCAGCGTAGCAACTCAATCGGTATATCATCTATGCCTGGTGCTTTGTTCCTGCCTAAGTCCTCTAATGCTCTGTTAAATTCTGATCTCAATATTAAATCTCCTTTTGCATCCTCATCAATTTCCTCCTCCCTTTCCATTACATGATTCTCAATCTCCTTTCCATTAAACAAGCACTCTATGTAAGCTTTTCATCTCTCAACCTTTTCTTCCCTATCTGTCAGAGGCTTTCCATTTGTGTCCTTAATATTACAGATTAATGATAGAAATGATCAATTCTCCGATTCGTCACTGTTTGAAGTATAAAAGTATATATATGGTATACAGTTTAAATGTTTATGACACGTGATGACCTCTGCACTTATAACCAATTTGTGATTGAAGTGTTGAAAACCTTCTTACTTGTTGCAGAGGTTAGATAATCTCTGTGATATGAGTATGTAAAGGAAGATCCACTACTTTGATCCTCCCCAATTGTGATTCAGTCTAGTGTATTTGTTCTGAGTCCCATAGATGTCGTTGGTTGTTGGTTCACCTAAAACTGTGAATCTAAACAGCGTCTTCCTCCTCACCCGATGGTGCTACATGTAGCAACAATATCAAAGGTCAATTACAAATAATGTTCAATTTGGGTAGTATTTACGTCATTTCCAAGGTTTAATTATAACTTACTTAATGCTTAATAAACTTTAAAAATGCATTAAAACTTAGCAAGTTTTCTAGATTTATGCCTTGTCTTGTGTGGGGTTTTGCCTTGGAACACCTAGCTGTCTCATCAGCGGACTCTTGATATCCATGCCCGGACCCCCACAGGATTAGCGAACTGTGTCCGAGCACGGATAGCAAGAGTCCGCTGATGATCCAGCTTGGTGATCCTAGGCAAAACCCCACACAAGAGATGGCATAAACCTAGAAAAATTGCTGAGTTTTTATTCACTGGCAGTTAAAGCCAATATACCATCTTTTTAAGAAGCAAAATGCATATTCTCCAATGTGCCCAACCCATTTATTTACGTATTTCTGCATTTAAGGAACTATGAATTACTAAATGCTCGTAGTTAACCCTTTTCAGCCCTAAATTTTCTTTATTTGTGTTATAATTGCGATATAATGTACATCAGGTGACATTTTCTACGACAAAGTAACCTCTTACCTGTGAATTCATTCTGTATTTAACTATTCTCTGGTTTCCTGGATGAGTTTTTGTCTTGTATTCATTAATATGTTTAAACTAGAGTGCAAGTTAATTACGGGACGATGGTAGTGCGGAAGAAAAGTCTAAAAATGTTGCTTACGAAAGTCAAACGTTTCTTCTAAATGAAATCCCAAGCCGAATAGGCTTATGGAAGCAAAGCTATGCATACAACACATTGATATTGTTGCACCACGCGGCGGCCTGGATAACTCAACCCTCTGGGCTCGCTGTGCCGCTTCTTTTCTCCCCGCATGAAGATCATTATTCAATTGTTTTGATGATCGTATGCAACAGAGCTTAATATTTTGAAACTGACTGTCCACATGACCAGCCGTTCGAGAGATAACATCTGCCCTCAAATGAAGGGATAATATAGAGTGTGAAAGATTACGTGTTAAAACATCTAAGTTCACCATGATAATACTAACTAGAGTGACAGTATTGCTGAATCAATTCGCTAGTGGAGCTCTAAGAAGTGCTGTGAGCTGAAGTTTTAAACTCATAATAATGACCCTTTGCAAGCCGAGTGGCAGTCGGACAGTTTTACGCAGCCAGACAAGAAATATAACTTTCTGTCTGTATAGCTTTTCAAAGAAGCTTTCAAAAACTGAACTACTTTATAAAACAAATGTCTCAGTTAACCTGTGTCATTGTGGTGTCTACAATTGTGTGTGTATTTGTAATTAAGGCAAGGGAACCCTCCTCTCCTCAGTTTTACCTCACGAGGCATAGTGCACTCCATTCTTACCCTGAGACCAGACCTCAATTTCTTGACTAATTCGTAAACCGAATCCGGATCTTAAGGGTGACAGCTTAGTATGCTGGCCACTACACCACAAGTCGGTCCTCGATTAAAAAAAAACACTGATCCTATTGAGCTGTTTTGTTTTTTTCTTATATTTTTCTTATATTGAGTCCACAAACAATACTACTCAAAATGACAAGCGGTGTAGATTTGGTCATGGGCATTGTTCCTGTTTCATTTCAGGGACTGCACATCTTGGTCATTTAACCCCGTGTACTTGTGTGTGTAAGGGAAAAAAGGAATCTTGTAGTTGTACGTGACTGCTAATCAAGCGATCATGGGCCACTGGACCTCTTTTTTACGAAAATCTCACATGCATTGACCGGGAATCACTTTTCTGTATGTATATACTGTTCAAGGTTATCACAAATGATTTAAGCGATTTCATGCATATGCATTATTTGAAGTTCATAGCTTACATCATTGCCTCACGTATCAATTAAAAGAGAAACTCACCAAGTTTTTTGAGTCTGCTTGGTGCGAATTCTGAATGTGTCCTCCTCGCGCCACACGGCAAATATCGATACGGTAGTCCAACTCCTGCCACACACGCTGGAGTTTATCCTGGTCAATTTTAGTTGGACTTGTACTACAGTATCGATATTTGCCGTGGGGCTTGAAGTTCACTCATCGACAATTTGTACCAAGCAGACTCAAAATACTTGATGAGTTTCTCTTTTATTTGGTACTAACTGAACCCGGCATGCGTTGCAACGCCAATCAAAGAAATTATTGGCGTTATAATTTTGTTTCTTGAAGTGCTTTTCAATACACAATTCTTTTTTTTCATCTTACGCTAACTGCCTCCAAACTATCGTAAAATGGATTAACTAATTTAGAAACATTCGTGGGAACGTCCACAACAACTCACCAAAGTTTCATTGCAATCGGATGAATGGCGTATGAATACATACGAAATTTCATTTCTACGATTCGTGTGTTGTCACTCATTGTTGAATCAACTCGTTCGCTACCTACTGTGAAGTGGATTTACTAAGTTAGAAACCTACACGTAAGTGCACACAACAACTCATCAAAATTTCATCGCAATCGATGAATGGTATATGCACGCATACAGGATTTTGTGGAAACGCTTCAAGCGTCGTCATTTATTTGTTGCATCTACTCGTGCGCTAAATATTGTAAAATGGATTTACTAAGTCGAAACCCTTCCCTGGCGTGTACACAATAACTCATCAAAGTTTCATCGCAATCGAATGAATTGCATATGAACGCATACGGGATTTTGTTTAAACAATTCGCATGCCGTCACTCATTTTTTGAATCTACTCGTACGCTACCTATTGTAAAATGGATTTACTAAGCCCGAAACCTTCCCTGGAGTCTACTCACCGATCCACCAAATTTTCATCGCAGTCGGATGAAAGTTATATGAACGCATGCGGGACTTTGTTGAAACGATGGGCGTGCTGTCCTCATTTGTTGACTCTACTCGTGCGCTACCTATTGTAAAGTGCATGTACTAAGCCAGAAACCCGTCCTGGAGTGTACACAACAATTCTTCATAGTTTCATCGAAATCGGATGAATGTTATATGAACGCATACGGGATTTTGTTGAAACGATTCGCGTGCCGTCGCCAATTAGATGAATCTACTCGTGAGCTACCTATTGTAAAATGCATGTACTAAGCCAGAAACCTTCCCTGGAGTGTACACAACATCTCACCTAAGTTTCATTGCTATCGGACGAATGGTATATGGACGCATACGGGCCTTTGTTGAAACGCTTCGCAGGTCGTCGCTCATTTGTTGACTCTACTCGTGCTCTACCAATATAGTAAAATCGATTTACTAAGTTGAAGACCTTCCCTGGCGTGTACACAACAACAAATATAATTTTCATCGCAATCGGATGAATGGCATATAAACGCATACGGGATTTTCATTAAACGATTGACGTGCCGTCACTCATTTGTTGAATCTACACATACGCTACCTATTTTAAAACAGATTTACTAAGTCTGAAACCTTCCCTGGAGTGTACTCAACGATTCACCAAAGTTTTATCGCAATTGGATGAATGGTATATGAACGCATGTGGATTTTTTTTTGAAACGAATCGCACGCAATTTTGTTGAAGCTACTCACGCGCTATCTATTGTAAATTGGATTTACTATGCCTATAACGTTCCCAGGAGTGTGCACAACAACTCACCAAAATTTTATCGCAATCGGATGAATTGTGTATGAACGCAGCGCCATCACTCATTTGTTTAAACTTCTCCCGCGCTATCTATTGTAAATTGGATTAGCTACGCCTATAAATATCCCGACAGTGTGTACAAGTTTCATCGCAATCGATGAATGGTATATGAACGCATGCAGGATATTGTTGAAACGCTTCACGCGTCGTTACTCATTTGTTGCATCTACTTGTGCGCAAAATAAAAAAAAATGGAATTGCTAAGTCGAAAGCCTTCCCTGGCGTGTACCCAATAACTCATCAATGTTTCATCGCAATCTGATGAAAGGCATATGAAAGCATACGAGACTTTATTGAAACGATTCGCGTGCCGTCGCTCATAAGATGAATCTACTCATGCGCTACCTAATGTACAGCCCGGGGGGGGGGGCAGTACCCCCCGAGAGCCACCCCCTATCTTTTACCAAAACCACCCCAACTGGCAACACCATAAGACCAGAACATTATCTATACACGGCAAGTGGCGGCCACCCAGCCTGGGAGGTTAGCCAACTACTTGCAAAACATACACAAACATCTACACCAACAACTATCTGGGGCAGCTACAGTGACGTAATTCTGACCACGCAGCGCCGGGGAGTATAAGAATGGAGTCCTAACTAGGAGCCATGATCTGTTCTACTCTGTGCGTCGCCAGCGGCCCTAGCCGACGTCTGTTCCAGTTCCATCATCAGGTGAGATTCAGTAGTGCTCAGACTCCTTTATTTTGTGAACACCTACCCCTAATTTGTACACACCAATTGTATACTTGTCTACATTCCCCACGAGGGACTTACCAATTTACATCTACTGACCAAAAAACACATGGTCAGTAAACTACACTTGCATTACTACTTACACTCCTCTTCACGTCCTCATACCCCGCCTGACCTTCGTCACATTTGTCCGTGACCGTAGTAGCCAGTAATTGCTTTGTCAGGCTACATTGCACTCCCAGCACGCGACTCGACTGTCTAGCGTCGAGCCGCTGACTTAGCACGTCTATTGTATTACTCATCCCGCTCAGCTGGCAGGCCAGTATAGTAGCCTGCATTTAGAGATCCATCCCCTAACAAATACTTGCATCTTTGCAGGAACACCCCCTAGAGTTTAAACACTAAACAACACACTACACTAGTAAGCTCTCCCAGCTACGGGAAGCTACTCTCACCTAGGAACTATCTTCCAAATTAGCACAGTGACACAAGTGTTTTATCCCAAACTACCCCCCAACCAAGGGATTAAAACACTACTTTAAAATGCATGTTTTAAGCCAGAAACGTTCCCTGGAGTGTATAGAACATCTCACCCAAGTTTCATCGGTATCGGACAAATGGTATATGAACGCATATGGGACTTTGTTGAAACACTTTGCGCGTCGTCGCTCATTAGTGTATCTACCCGTGCCCTACCTATCGTAAAGTGGATTTACTAAGCCAGAAACCTTCCATGAAGTGTACACAACATCTCACCTAAGTTTCATTGCTATCGGTCGAATAGTATATGAACGCATACGGGACTTTGTTGAAACGCTTCGCACTTCGTCGCTCATTTGTTAAACCTACTCGTGCGCTACCTATTGTAAAATGGATTCACTGAGCTAAAAACCTTTCCTGGAGTGTACACAACATTTCACCTAAGTTTCATCGCTATCGATCGAATGGTATATGAACGCATACGGGACGTTTTTGAAACGCTTCGCGCGTCGTCGCTCATTTTTTGAATCTACTCGCGCGCCATCTATTGTAAATTGAATTTACTACGACTACAGCTTACTCAGGAGTGTGCACTACAACTCACCATAATTTGATCGCAATCGGATGAATTGTATATGAACGCATCGCCGTCACTCATTTGTTTAAACTACTCGTGTGCTATCTATTGTGAAATGGATTAACTATGCCTATGAACATCCCGAAAGTGTGTTCAACAACTCACCAAAATTTGATCGCAATCGGATGAATGGTTTATGAACGCATAAAAGACGAACAGACAGACATTCCTTTTTATATATATACAAGAACTGTTGGGGTAGACCAAGGTTAAATAGATTGACCCGAATGTAGGGTGTGGTAGCTATGTAGAGATGAAACGATTATCTCACGTGTCAAGTTTAGAAGGATTCCAGGGAAGAGTGGAAAGGAAGCCTTGGGCGAAGTGATCTGAGGACAGAAAGAAACAGCATAGTCGAATCATGAAGAAATATTGGGAAAAACGGAAGAGAAAACAACAAAGTGTAATGAATTGAACTTGGTGTGTGGTCTATAGCAGGCCTCTTGGGAAAGAAGAAGAAAACTAACAGTAACGGTACGGCCTAATATAAACATAATGTATTGCATTAAGGAGGCGTACATTGGATACAAATTCATACTTAAGCTGAAAGAAATTGGCGCGAACGTGTCGTGTCTGTATTTGAGTGTGTATATTTGTAATGTATGGGAGGATTAGGAAGGAGGTGGCCGTGGACCTAAGTTAGAAATCATCCCGGCATTTACCTGGAGTAAAAATTGGAGCCAACTTCCACGATGGCAGGGGTGGGAATCAAACTCCGACCTCTTCACAGTTCTGCCTCATGGAGCTGAGTCTACCCTGATCCAGCTCCCAGACTAGAATTACATTTCTTGTCACAGTTTTGCCTCGTGGTGCTGAGTGTACCCTGATCCAGCCCTCAGACTAGAATTACATTTCTTGTCACAGTTTTTCCCCATGGAGCTGAGTGTAACGTGATCCAGCCCTCAGACTAGAATTACATTTCTTGTCACAGTCTTGCCTCATGGAGCTGAGTGTGCCCTGATCCAGCTCTCAGACGAGAATTACATTTCTTGTCACAGTTTTGCCTCATGGTGCTGAGTGTACGCTGATCCAGCCCTCAGACTAGAATTGCATTTCTTGTCACAGTTTTGACTCATGGAGCTGAGTGAACCCTGATCCATCCCTCATACTAGAATTACATTTCTTGTCACCGTTTTTCCTCATGGAGCTGAGTGTACCCTGATCCAGCCCTCACACTAGAATTACATTTCTTGTCACAGTTTTTCCTCATGGTGCTGAGTGTACCCTGATCCAGCCCTCAGACTAGAATTACATTTCTTGTCACAGTTTTTCCTCATGGAGCTAAGTGTACCCTGATCCAGTCCTCAGACTAGAATTACACTTCATGTCACAGTTTTGCCTCATGGAGCTGAGTGTACCCTGATCCAGCCCTCAGAGTAGAATAACCTTTCTTGTCACTGTTTTGCCTCATGGAGCTGAGTGTACCCTGATCCAGCTCTCAGACTAGAATTACATTTCTTGTCACAGTTTTTCCTCATGGAGCTAAGTGTACCCTGATCCAGCCCTCAGACTAAAATTACATTTCATGCCACAGTTTTGCCTCTTGGAGCTGAGTGTACCCTGATCCAGCCCTCAGACTAGAATTACATTTCTTGTCACAGTTTTTCCTCATGGTGCTGAGTGTGCCCTGATCCAGCCCTCAGACTAGAATTACATTTCTTGTCACAGTTTTTCCTCATGGAGCTAAGTGTACCCTGATCCAGTCCTCAGACTAGAATTACACTTCATGTCACAGTTTTGCCTCATGGAGCTGAGTGTACCCCGATCCAGCCCTCAGAGTAGAATAACCTTTCTTGTCACTGTTTTGCCTCATGGAGCTGAGTGTACCCTGATCCAGCCCTCAGACTAGAATTACATTTCTTGTCACAGTTTTGCCTCATGGTGCTGAGTGAACCCTGATCCAGCCCTCAGACTTGAATTACATTTCTTGTCACAGTTTTGAATCATGGAGCTGAGTGTACCCTGATCCAGCCCTAAGACTAGAATTACATTTCTTGTCACAGTTTTGCCTCATGGATCTGAGTGTACCCTGATCCAGCCCTCAGACTAGAATTACATTTCTTGTCACCGTTTTGAATCATGGAGCTGAGTGTACCCTGATCCAGCCCTAAGACTAGAATTACATTTCTTGTCACAGTTTTGCCTCATGGAGCTGAGTGTACCCTGATCCAGCCCTCAGACTAGAATTACATTTCTTGTCACCGTTTTTCCTCATGGAGCTGAGTGTACCCTGATCCAGCCCTCAGACTAGAATTACATTTCTTGTCACAGTTTTGCCGCATGGAGCTGAGTGTATCCTTATCCAGCCCTCAGACTAGAATTAAATTTCTTGTCAAAGTTTTGCCTCATGGAGCTAAAGTACCCTGATCCAGCCCTCAGACTAGAATTACATTTTTTGTCACAGTTTTGCCTCATGGATCTGAGTGTACCCTGATCCAGCCCTCAGACTAGAATTACATTTCTTGTCACCGTTTTGAATCATGGAGCTGAGTGTACCCTGATCCAGCCCTAAGACTAGAATTACATTTCTTGTCACAGTTTTGCCTCATGGAGCTGAGTGTACCCTGATCCAGCCCTCAGACTAGAATAACATTTCTTGTCACCGTTTTTCCTCATGGAGCTGAGTGTACCCTGATCCATCCCTCATACTAGAATTACATTTCTTGTCACCGTTTTTCCTCATGGAGCTGAGTGTACCCTGATCCAGCCCTCAGACAAGAATTACATTTCTTGTCACAGTTTTTCCTCATGGTGCTGAGTGTACCCTGATCCAGCCCTCAGACTAGAATTACATTTCTTGTCACAGTTTTTCCTCATGGAGCTAAGTGTACCCTGATCCAGTCCTCAGACTAGAATTACACTTCATGTCACAGTTTTGCCTCATGGAGCTGAGTGTAACCTGATCCAGCCCTCAGAGTAGAATAACCTTTCTTGTCACTGTTTTGCCTCATGGAGCTGAGTGTACGCTGATCCAGCCCTCAGACTAGAATTGCATTTCTTGTCACAGTTTTGACTCATGGAGCTGAGTGAACCCTGATCCATCCCTCATACTAGAATTACATTTCTTGTCACCGTTTTTCCTCATGGAGCTTAGTGTACCCTGATCCAGCCCTCACACTAGAATTACATTTCTTGTCACAGTTTTTCCTCATGGTGCTGAGTGTACCCTGATCCAGCCCTCAGACTAGAATTACATTTCTTGTCACAGTTTTTCCTCATGGAGCTAAGTGTACCCTGATCCAGTCCTCAGACTAGAATTACACTTCATGTCACAGTTTTGCCTCATGGAGCTGAGTGTACCCTGATCCAGCCCTCAGAGTAGAATAACCTTTCTTGTCACTGTTTTGCCTCATGGAGCTGAGTGTACCCTGATCCAGCTCTCAGACTAGAATTACATTTCTTGTCACAGTTTTTCCTCATGGAGCTAAGTGTACCCTGATCCAGCCCTCAGACTAAAATTACATTTCATGCCACAGTTTTGCCTCTTGGAGCTGAGTGTACCCTGATCCAGCCCTCAGACTAGAATTACATTTCTTGTCACAGTTTTTCCTCATGGTGCTGAGTGTGCCCTGATCCAGCCCTCAGACTAGAATTACATTTCTTGTCACAGTTTTTCCTCATGGAGCTAAGTGTACCCTGATCCAGTCCTCAGACTAGAATTACACTTCATGTCACAGTTTTGCCTCATGGAGCTGAGTGTACCCCGATCCAGCCCTCAGAGTAGAATAACCTTTCTTGTCACTGTTTTGCCTCATGGAGCTGAGTGTACCCTGATCCAGCCCTCAGACTAGAATTACATTTCTTGTCACAGTTTTGCCTCATGGTGCTGAGTGTACCCTGATCCAGCCCTCAGACTTGAATTACATTTCTTGTCACAGTTTTGAATCATGGAGCTGAGTGTACCCTGATCCAGCCCTAAGACTAGAATTACATTTCTTGTCACAGTTTTGCCTCATGGATCTGAGTGTACCCTGATCCAGCCCTCAGACTAGAATTACATTTCTTGTCACCGTTTTGAATCATGGAGCTGAGTGTACCCTGATCCAGCCCTAAGACTAGAATTACATTTCTTGTCACAGTTTTGCCTCATGGAGCTGAGTGTACCCTGATCCAGCCCTCAGACTAGAATTACATTTCTTGTCACCGTTTTTCCTCATGGAGCTGAGTGTACCCTGATCCAGCCCTCAGACTAAAATTACATTTCATGCCACAGTTTTGCCTCTTGGAGCTGAGTGTACCCTGATCCAGCCCTCAGACTAGAATTACATTTCTTGTCACAGTTTTGCCTCATGGAGCTGAGTGTACCCTGATCCAGCCCTCAGACTAGAATTACATTTCTTGTCACCGTTTTTCCTCATGGAGCTGAGTGTACCCTGATCCAGCCCTCAGACTAGAATTACATTTCTTGTCACCGTTTTGAATCATGGAGCTGAGTGTACCCTGATCCAGCCCTAAGACTAGAATTACATTTCTTGTCACAGTTTTGCCTCATGGTGCTGAGTGTGCCCTGATCCAGCCCTCAGACTAGAATTACATTTCTTGTCACCGTTTTTCCTCATGGAGCTGAGTGTACCCTGATCCAGCCCTCAGACTAGAATTACATTTCTTGTCACAGTTTTGAATCATGGAGCTGAGTGTACCCTGATCCAGCCCTAAGACTAGAATTACATTTCTTGTCACAGTTTTGCCTCATGGATCTGAGTGTACCCTGATCCAGCCCTCAGACTAGAATTACATTTCTTGTCACCGTTTTTCCTCATGGAGCTGAGTGTACCCTGATCCAGCCCTCAGACTAGAATTACATTTCTTGTCACAGTTTTGCCTCATGGAGCTGAGTGTACCCTGATCCAGCGCTCAGACTAGAATTACATTTCTTGTCACCGTTTTTCCTCATGGAGCTGAGTGTACCCTGATCCATCCCTCATACTAGAATTACATTTCTTGTCACCGTTTTTCCTCATGGAGCTGAGTGTACCCTGATCCAGCCCTCAGACTAGAATTACATTTCTTGTCACAGTTTTTCCTCATGGTGCTGAGTGTACCCTGATCCAGCCCTCAGACTAGAATTACATTTCTTGTCTCAGTTTTTCCTCATGGAGCTAAGTGTACCCTGATCCAGTCCTCAGACTAGAATTACACTTCATGTCCCAGTTTTGCCTCATGGAGCTGAGTGTACCCTGATCCAGCCCTCAGAGTAGAATAACCTTTCTTGTCACTGTTTTGCCTCATGGAGCTGAGTGTACCCTGATCCAGCTCTCAGACTAGAATTACATTTCTAGTCACAGTTTTTCCTCATGGAGCTAAGTGTACCCTGATCCAGCCCTCAGACTAAAATTACATTTCATGCCACAGTTTTGCCTCTTGGAGCTGAGTGTACCCTGATCCAGCCCTCAGACTAGAATTCCATTTCTTGTCACAGTTTTTCCTTATGGTGCTGAGTGTGCCCTGATCCAGCCCTCAGACTAGAATTACATTTCTTGTCACCGTTTTTCCTCATGGAGCTAAGTGTACCCTGATCCAGTCCTCAGACTAGATTTACACTTCATGTCACAGTTTTGAATCATGGAGCTGAGTGTACCCTGATCCAGCCCTAAGACTAGAATTACATTTCTTGTCACAGTTTTGCCTCATGGAGCTGAGTGTATCCTTATCCAGCCCTCAGACTAGAATTAAATTTCTTGTCAAAGTTTTGCCTCATGGAGCTAAAGTACCCTGATCCAGCCCTCAGACTAGAATTACATTTCTTGTCACAGTTTTGCCTCATGGATCTGAGTGTACCCTGATCCAGCCCTCAGACTAGAATTACATTTCTTGTCACGGTTTTGAATCATGGAGCTGAGTGTACCCTGATGCAGCCCTAAGACTAGAATTACATTTCTTGTCACAGTTTTGCCTCATGGAGCTGAGTGTACCCTGATCCAGCCCTCAGACTAGAATTACATTTCTTGTCACAGTTTTGAATCATGGAGCTGAGTGTACCCTGATCCAGCCCTAAGACTAGAATTACATTTCATGTCACAGTTTTGCCTCATGGAGCTGAGTGTACCCTGATCCAGCCCTCAGACTAGAATTACATTTCTTGTCACAGTTTTCCCTCATGGAGCTAAGTGTACCCTGATCCAGTCCACAGACTAGAATTACACTTCATGTCACAGTTTTGCCTCATGGAGCTGATTGTACCCTGATCCAGCCCTCAGACTAGAATTACATTTCATGTCACAGTTTTGCCTCATGGTGCTGAGTGTGCCCTGATCCAGCCCTCAGACTAGAATTACATTTCTTGTCACAGTTTTTCCTCATGGAGCTAAGTGTACCCTGATCCAGTCCTCAGACTAGAATTACACTTCATGTCACAGTTTTGCCTCATGGAGCTGAGTGTACCCTGATCCAGCCCCCAGAGTAGAATAACCTTTCTTGTCACTGTTTTGCCTCATTGAGCTGAGTGTACCCTGATCCAGCCCTCAGACTAGAATTACATTTCTTGTCACAGTTTTGCCTCATGGTGCTGAGTGTACCCTGATCCAGCCCTCAGACTTGAATTAAATTTCTTGTCACAGTTTTGAATCATGGAGCTGAGTGTACCCTGATCCAGCCCTAAGACTAGAATTACATTTCTTGTCACCGTTTTTCCTCATGGAGCTGAGTGTACCCTGATCCAGCCCTCAGACTAGAATTACATTTCTTGTCACAGTTTTGCCTCATGGAGCTGAGTGTATCCTTATCCAGCCCTCAGACTAGAATTAAATTTCTTGTCAAAGTTTTGCCTCATGGAGCTAAAGTACCCTGATCCAGCCCTCAGACTAGAATTACATTTTTTGTCACAGTTTTGCCTCATGGATCTGAGTGTACCCTGATCTAGCCCTCAGACTAGAATTACATTTCTTGTCACCGTTTTGAATCATGGAGCTGAGTGTACCCTGATCCAGCCCTAAGACTAGAATTACATTTCTTGTCACAGTTTTGCCTCATGGAGCTGAGTGTACCCTGATCCAGCCCTCAGACTAGAATTACATTTCTTGTCACCGTTTTTCCTCATGGAGCTGAGTGTACCCTGATCCATCCCTCATACTAGAATTACATTTCTTGTCACCGTTTTTCCTCATGGAGCTGAGTGTACCCTGATCCAGCCCTCAGACTAGAATTACATTTCTTGTCACAGTTTTTCCTCATGGTGCTGAGTGTACCCTGATCCAGCCCTCAGACTAGAATTACATTTCTTGTCACAGTTTTTCCTCATGGAGCTAAGTGTACCCGGATCCAGTCCTCAGACTAGAATTACACTTCATGTCACAGTTTTGCCTCATGGAGCTGAGTATACCCTGATCCAGCCCTCAGAGTAGAATAACCTTTCTTGTCACTGTTTTTCCTCATGGAGCTGAGTGTACCCTGATCCAGCTCTCAGACTAGAATTACATTTCTTGTCACAGTTTTTCCTCATGGAGCTAAGTGTACCCTGATCCAGCCCTCAGACTAAAATTACATTTCATGCCACAGTTTTGCCTCTTGGAGCTGAGTGTACCCTGATCCAGCCCTCAGACTAGAATTACATTTCTTGTCACAGTTTTTCCTTATGGTGCTGAGTGTGCCCTGATCCAGCCCTCAGACTAGAATTATATTTCTTGTCACAGTTTTTCCTCATGGAGCTAAGTGTACCCTGATCCAGTCCTCAGACTAGAATTACACTTCATGTCACAGTTTTGAATCATGGAGCTGAGTGTACCCTGATCCAGCCCTAAGACTAGAATTACATTTCTTGTCACAGTTTTGCCTCATGGAGCTGAGTGTATCCTTATCCAGCCCTCAGACTAGAATTAAATTTCTTGTCAAAGTTTTGCCTCATGGAGCTAAAGTACCCTGATCCAGCCCTCAGACTAGAATTACATTTCTTGTCACAGTTTTGCCTCATGGATCTGAGTGTACCCTGATCCAGCCCTCAGACTAGAATTACATTTCTTGTCACCGTTTTGAATCATGGAGCTGAGTGTACCCTGATCCAGCCCTAAGACTAGAATTACATTTCTTGTCACAGTTTTGCCTCATGGAGCTGAGTGTACCCTGATCCAGCCCTCAGACTAGAATTACATTTCTTGTCACAGTTTTGAATCATGGAGCTGAGTGTACCCTGATCCAGCCCTAAGACTAGAATTACATTTCATGTCACAGTTTTGCCTCATGGAGCTGAGTGTACCCTGATCCAGCCCTCAGACTAGAATTACATTTCTTGTCACAGTTTTTCCTCATGGAGCTGAGTGTACCCTGATCCAGTCCTCAGACTAGAATTACACTTCATGTCACAGTTTTGCCTCATGGAGCTGAGTGTACCCTGATCCAGCTCACAGACTAAAATTACATTTCTTGCCACAGTTTTGCCTCTTAGAGCTGAGTGTACCCTGATCCAGCCCTCAGACTAGAATTACATTTCTTGTCACAGTTTTGCCTCATAGTGCTGAGAGTACCCTGATCCAGCCCTCAGACTAGAATTACATTTCTTGTCACAGTTTTGCCTCATGCAGCTGAGTGTACCCCGATCCAGCCCTCAGCCTAGAATTACATTTCTTGTCACAGTTTTGCCTCACGGAGCTGAGTGTACCCTGATCCAGCCCTCAGACTAGAATTACATTTCTTGTCACAGTTTTGCCTCATGCAGCTGAGTGTACCCAGATGCAGCCCTCAGCCTAGAATTACATTTCTTGTCACAGTTTTGCGTCATTGAGCTGAGTGTACCCTGATCCAGCCCTCAGCCTAGAATTACATTTCTTGTCACAGTTTTGCCTCATGGAGCTGAGTGTACCCTGATCCAACCCTCAGACTAGAATTACATTTCTTGTGACAGATTTTCCTCACGGAGTTGAGTGTACCCTGATCGAACCCTCAGACTAGAATTACATTTCTTGTCACAGTTTTGCCTCATGAAGCTGAGTCTACCCTGATCCAGCCCTCAGACTAGAATTACTTTTCTTGTCACAGTTTTGCCTCATGGAGCTGAGTGTACCCTGATCCAGCCCTCAGACTAGAATTACATTTCTTGTCAAAGTTTATCCTCATGGAGCTGAGTGTACCCTGATCCAGTCCTCAGACTGAATTACATTTCTTGTCACAGTTTATCCTCATGGAGCTGAGTGTACCCTGATCCAGCCCTCAGACTAGAATTACATTTCTTGTCACAGTTTATCCTCATGGTGCTGAGTGTACCCTGATGCAGCACTCAGACTAGAATTACGTTTTTGGTAACAATTTTGCCTCATGGTGCTGAGTGTACCCTGATCCAGCCCTCAGACTAGAATTACATTTCTTGTCACAGTTTATCCTCATGGTGCTGAGTGTACCCTGATCCAGCCCTCAGACTAGAATTACATTTCTTGTCACAGTTTTCCCTCATGGAGCTGAGTGTACCCTGATCCAGCCCTCAGACTAGAATTACGTTTCTGTTCACAATTTTGCCTCATGGTGCTGAGTGTACCCTGATGCAGCACTCAGACTAGAATTACGTTTCTGGTCACAATTTTGCCTCATGGTGCTGAGTGTACCCTGATCCAGCCCTCAGACTAGAATTACATTTCTTTTCACAGTTTTGCCTCATAGTGCTGAGTGTACCCTGATCCAGCCCTCAGACTAGAATTACATTTCTTGTCACAGTTTTGCCTCATGCAGCTGAGTGTACCCTGATCCAGCCCTCAGACTAGAATTTCATTTCTTGTCACAGTTTTGCCTCATGCAGCTGAGTGTACCCTGATCCAGCCCTCAGACTACAATTACATTTCTTGTCACAGTTTTGCCTCATGGAGCTGTGTGTACCCTGATCCAGCCCTCAGCCTAGAACTACATTTCTTGTCACAGTTTTGCCTCATGGAGCTGAGTGTACCCTGATCCAGCCCTCAGACTACAATTACATTTCTTGTCACAGTTTTGCCTCTTGGAGCTGAGTGTACCCTGATCCAGCCCTCAGACTAGAATTACATTTCTTGTCACCGTTTTTCCTCATGGAGCTGAGTGTACCCTGATCCAGCCCTCAGACTAGAATTACATTTCTTGTCTCAGTTTTGCCTCATGGAGCTGAGTGTATCCTTATCCAGCCCTCAGACTAGAATTAAATTTCTTGTCAAAGTTTTGCCTCATGGAGCTAGAGTACCCTGATCCAGCCCTCAGACTAGAATTACATTTTTTGTCACGGTTTTGTCTCATGGATCTGAGTGTACCCTGATCCAGCCCTCAGACTAGAATTACATTTCTTGTCACCGTTTTGAATCATGGAGCTGAGTGTACCCTGATCCAGCCCTAAGACTAGAATTACATTTCTTGTCACAGTTTTGCCTCATGGAGCTGAGTGTACCCTGATCCAGCCCTCAGACTAGAATTACATTTCTTGTCACCGTTTTTCCTCATGGAGCTGAGTGTACCCTGATCCATCCCTCATACTAGAATTACATTTCTTGTCACCGTTTTTCCTCATGGAGCTGAGTGTACCCTGATCCAGCCCTCAGACTAGAATTACATTTCTTGTCACAGTTTTTCCTCATGGTGCTGAGTGTACCCTGATCCAGCCCTCAGACTAGAATTACATTTCTTGTCTCAGTTTTTCCTCATGGAGCTAAGTGTACCCTGATCCAGTCCTCAGACTAGAATTACACTTCATGTCCCAGTTTTGCCTCATGGAGCTGAGTGTACCCTGATCCAGCCCTCAGAGTAGAATAACCTTTCTTGTCACTGTTTTGCCTCATGGAGCTGAGTGTACCCTGATCCAGCTCTCAGACTAGAATTACATTTCTAGTCACAGTTTTTCCTCATGGAGCTAAGTGTACCCTGATCCAGCCCTCAGACTAAAATTACATTTCATGCCACAGTTTTGCCTCTTGGAGCTGAGTGTACCCTGATCCAGCCCTCAGACTAGAATTCCATTTCTTGTCACAGTTTTTCCTTATGGTGCTGAGTGTGCCCTGATCCAGCCCTCAGACTAGAATTACATTTCTTGTCACAGTTTTTCCTCATGGAGCTAAGTGTACCCTGATCCAGTCCTCAGACTAGATTTACACTTCATGTCACAGTTTTGAATCATGGAGCTGAGTGTACCCTGATCCAGCCCTAAGACTAGAATTACATTTCTTGTCACAGTCTTGCCTCATGGAGCTGAGTGTATCCTTATCCAGCCCTCAGACTAGAATTAAATTTCTTGTCAAAGTTTTGCCTCATGGAGCTAAAGTACCCTGATCCAGCCCTCAGACTAGAATTACATTTCTTGTCACAGTTTTGCCTCATGGATCTGAGTGTACCCTGATCCAGCCCTCAGACTAGAATTACATTTCTTGTCACGGTTTTGAATCATGGAGCTGAGTGTACCCTGATGCAGCCCTAAGACTAGAATTACATTTCTTGTCACAGTTTTGCCTCATGGAGCTGAGTGTACCCTGATCCAGCCCTCAGACTAGAATTACATTTCTTGTCACAGTTTTTCCTCATGGAGCTAAGTGTACCCTGATCCAGTCCACAGACTAGAATTACACTTCATGCCACAGTTTTGCCTCATGGAGCTGAGTGTACCCTGATCCAGCCCTCAGACTAGAATTACATTTCATGTCACAGTTTTGCCTCATGGTGCTGAGTGTGCCCTGATCCAGCCCTCAGACTAGAATTACATTTCTTGTCACAGTTTTTCCTCATGGAGCTAAGTGTACCCTGATCCAGTCCTCAGACTAGAATTACACTTCATGTCACAGTTTTGCCTCATGGAGCTGAGTGTACCCTGATCCCGCCCCCAGAGTAGAATAACCTTTCTTGTCACTGTTTTGCCTCATTGAGCTGAGTGTACCCTGATCCAGCCCTCAGACTAGAATTACATTTCTTGTCACAGTTTTGCCTCATGGTGCTGAGTGTACCCTGATCCAGCCCTCAGACTTGAATTACATTTCTTGTCACAGTTTTGAATCATGGAGCTGAGTGTACCCTGATCCAGCCCTAAGACTAGAATTACATTTCTTGTCACAGTTTTGCCTCATGGATCTGAGTGTACCCTGATCCAGCCCTCAGACTAGAATTATATTTCTTGTCACCGTTTTGAATCATGGAGCTGACTGTACCCTGATCCAGCCCTAAGACTAGAATTACATTTCTTGTCACAGTTTTGCCTCATGGAGCTGAGTGTACCCTGATCCAGCCCTCAGACTAGAATTACATTTCTTGTCACCGTTTTTCCTCATGGAGCTGAGTGTACCCTGATCCAGCCCTCAGACTAGAATTACATTTCTTGTCACAGTTTTGCCTCATGGAGCTGAGTGTATCCTTATCCAGCCCTCAGACTAGAATTAAATTTCTTGTCAAAGTTTTGCCTCATGGAGCTAAAGTACCCTGATCCAGCCCTCAGACTAGAATTACATTTTTTGTCACAGTTTTGCCTCATGGATCTGAGTGTACCCTGATCTAGCCCTCAGACTAGAATTACATTTCTTGTCACCGTTTTGAATCATGGAGCTGAGTGTACCCTGATCCAGCCCTAAGACTAGAATTACATTTCTTGTCACAGTTTTGCCTCATGGAGCTGAGTGTACCCTGATCCAGCCCTCAGACTAGAATTACATTTCTTGTCACCGTTTTTCCTCATGGAGCTGAGTGTACCCTGATCCATCCCTCATACTAGAATTACATTTCTTGTCACCGTTTTTCCTCATGGAGCTGAGTGTACCCTGATCCAGCCCTCAGACTAGAATTACATTTCTTGTCACAGTTTTTCCTCATGGTGCTGAGTGTACCCTGATCCAGCCCTCAGACTAGAATTACATTTCTTGTCACAGTTTTTCCTCATGGAGCTAAGTGTACCCTGATCCAGTCCTCAGACTAGAATTACACTTCATGTCACAGTTTTGCCTCATGGAGCTGAGTGTACCCTGATCCAGCCCTCAGAGTAGAATAACCTTTCTTGTCACTGTTTTTCCTCATGGAGCTGAGTGTACCCTGATCCAGCTCTCAGACTAGAATTACATTTCTTGTCACAGTTTTTCCTCATGGAGCTAAGTGTACCCTGATCCAGCCCTCAGACTAAAATTACATTTCATGCCACAGTTTTGCCTCTTGGAGCTGAGTGTACCCTGATCCAGCCCTCAGACTAGAATTACATTTCTTGTCACAGTTTTTCCTTATGGTGCTGAGTGTGCCCTGATCCAGCCCTCAGACTAGAATTATATTTCTTGTCACAGTTTTTCCTCATGGAGCTAAGTGTACCCTGATCCAGTCCTCAGACTAGAATTACACTTCATGTCACAGTTTTGAATCATGGAGCTGAGTGTACCCTGATCCAGCCCTAAGACTAGAATTACATTTCTTGTCACAGTTTTGCCTCATGGAGCTGAGTGTATCCTTATCCAGCCCTCAGACTAGAATTAAATTTCTTGTCAAAGTTTTGCCTCATGGAGCTAAAGTACCCTGATCCAGCCCTCAGACTAGAATTACATTTCTTGTCACAGTTTTGCCTCATGGATCTGAGTGTACCCTGATCCAGCCCTCAGACTAGAATTACATTTCTTGTCACCGTTTTGAATCATGGAGCTGAGTGTACCCTGATCCAGCCCTAAGACTAGAATTACATTTCTTGTCACAGTTTTGCCTCATGGAGCTGAGTGTACCCTGATCCAGCCCTCAGACTAGAATTACATTTCTTGTCACAGTTTTGAATCATGGAGCTGAGTGTACCCTGATCCAGCCCTAAGACTAGAATTACATTTCATGTCACAGTTTTGCCTCATGGAGCTGAGTGTACCCTGATCCAGCCCTCAGACTAGAATTACATTTCTTGTCACAGTTTTTCCTCATGGAGCTGAGTGTACCCTGATCCAGTCCTCAGACTAGAATTACACTTCATGTCACAGTTTTGCCTCATGGAGCTGAGTGTACCCTGATCCAGCTCACAGACTAAAATTACATTTCTTGCCACAGTTTTGCCTCTTAGAGCTGAGTGTACCCTGATCCAGCCCTCAGACTAGAATTACATTTCTTGTCACAGTTTTGCCTCATAGTGCTGAGAGTACCCTGATCCAGCCCTCAGACTAGAATTACATTTCTTGTCACAGTTTTGCCTCATGCAGCTGAGTGTACCCCGATCCAGCCCTCAGCCTAGAATTACATTTCTTGTCACAGTTTTGCCTCACGGAGCTGAGTGTACCCTGATCCAGCCCTCAGACTAGAATTACATTTCTTGTCACAGTTTTGCCTCATGCAGCTGAGTGTACCCAGATGCAGCCCTCAGCCTAGAATTACATTTCTTGTCACAGTTTTGCGTCATTGAGCTGAGTGTACCCTGATCCAGCCCTTAGCCTAGAATTACATTTCTTGTCACAGTTTTGCCTCATGGAGCTGAGTGTACCCTGATCCAACCCTCAGACTAGAATTACATTTCTTGTGACAGATTTTCCTCACGGAGTTGAGTGTACCCTGATCGAACCCTCAGACTAGAATTACATTTCTTGTCACAGTTTTGCCTCATGAAGCTGAGTCTACCCTGATCCAGCCCTCAGACTAGAATTACTTTTCTTGTCACAGTTTTGCCTCATGGAGCTGAGTGTACCCTGATCCAGCCCTCAGACTAGAATTACATTTCTTGTCACAGTTTATCCTCATGGAGCTGAGTGTACCCTGATCCAGTCCTCAGACTGAATTACATTTCTTGTCACAGTTTATCCTCATGGAGCTGAGTGTACCCTGATCCAGCCCTCAGACTAGAATTACATTTCTTGTCACAGTTTATCCTCATGGTGCTGAGTGTACCCTGATGCAGCACTCAGACTAGAATTACGTTTTTGGTAACAATTTTGCCTCATGGTGCTGAGTGTACCCTGATCCAGCCCTCAGACTAGAATTACATTTCTTGTCACAGTTTATCCTCATGGTGCTGAGTGTACCCTGATCCAGCCCTCAGACTAGAATTACATTTCTTGTCACAGTTTTCCCTCATGGAGCTGAGTGTACCCTGATCCAGCCCTCAGACTAGAATTACGTTTCTGTTCACAATTTTGCCTCATGGTGCTGAGTGTACCCTGATGCAGCACTCAGACTAGAATTACGTTTCTGGTCACAATTTTGCCTCATGGTGCTGAGTGTACCCTGATCCAGCCCTCAGACTAGAATTACATTTCTTTTCACAGTTTTGCCTCATAGTGCTGAGTGTACCCTGATCCAGCCCTCAGACTAGAATTACATTTCTTGTCACAGTTTTGCCTCATGCAGCTGAGTGTACCCTGATCCAGCCCTCAGACTAGAATTTCATTTCTTGTCACAGTTTTGCCTCATGCAGCTGAGTGTACCCTGATCCAGCCCTCAGACTACAATTACATTTCTTGTCACAGTTTTGCCTCATGGAGCTGTGTGTACCCTGATCCAGCCCTCAGCCTAGAACTACATTTCTTGTCACAGTTTTGCCTCATGGAGCTGAGTGTACCCTGATCCAGCCCTCAGACTACAATTACATTTCTTGTCACAGTTTTGCCTCATGGAGCTGAGTGTACCCTGATCCAGCCCTCAGACTAGAATTACATTTCTTGTCACAGTTTTGTCTCATGGATCAGAGTGTACCCTGATCCAGCCCTCAGACTAGAATTACATTTCTTGTCACAGTTTTGCCTCATGCAGCTGAGTGTACCCTGATCCAGCCCTAAGACTAGAATTACATTTCTTGTCACAGTTTTGCCTCATGGATCTGAGTGTACCCTGATCCAGCCCTCAGCCTAGAATTACATTTCTTGTCACAGTTTTGCCTCATGCAGCTGAGTGTACCCTGATCCAGCCCTAAGACTAGAATTACATTTCTTGTCACAGTTTTGCCTCATGGAGCTGAGTGTACCCTGATCCAGCCCTCAGACTAGAATTACATTTCTTGTCACAGTTTTTCCTCATGGAGCTGAGTGTACCCTGATCCAGTCCTCAGACTAGAATTACACTTCATGTCACAGTTTTGCCTCATGGAGCTGAGTGTACCCTGATCCAGCTCACAGACTAAAATTACATTTCTTGCCACAGTTTTGCCTCTTAGAGCTGAGTGTACCCTGATCCAGCCCTCAGACTAGAATTACATTTCTTGTCACAGTTTTGCCTCATAGTGCTGAGAGTACCCTGATCCAGCCCTCAGACTAGAATTACATTTCTTGTCACAGTTTTGCCTCATGCAGCTGAGTGTACCCCGATCCAGCCCTCAGCCTAGAATTACATTTCTTGTCACAGTTTTGCCTCACGGAGCTGAGTGTACCCTGATCCAGCCCTCAGACTAGAATTACATTTCTTGTCACAGTTTTGCCTCATGCAGCTGAGTGTACCCAGATGCAGCCCTCAGCCTAGAATTACATTTCTTGTCACAGTTTTGCGTCATTGAGCTGAGTGTACCCTGATCCAGCCCTTAGCCTAGAATTACATTTCTTGTCACAGTTTTGCCTCATGGAGCTGAGTGTACCCTGATCCAACCCTCAGACTAGAATTACATTTCTTGTGACAGATTTTCCTCACGGAGTTGAGTGTACCCTGATCGAACCCTCAGACTAGAATTACATTTCTTGTCACAGTTTTGCCTCATGAAGCTGAGTCTACCCTGATCCAGCCCTCAGACTAGAATTACTTTTCTTGTCACAGTTTTGCCTCATGGAGCTGAGTGTACCCTGATCCAGCCCTCAGACTAGAATTACATTTCTTGTCACAGTTTATCCTCATGGAGCTGAGTGTACCCTGATCCAGTCCTCAGACTGAATTACATTTCTTGTCACAGTTTATCCTCATGGAGCTGAGTGTACCCTGATCCAGCCCTCAGACTAGAATTACATTTCTTGTCACAGTTTATCCTCATGGTGCTGAGTGTACCCTGATGCAGCACTCAGACTAGAATTACGTTTTTGGTAACAATTTTGCCTCATGGTGCTGAGTGTACCCTGATCCAGCCCTCAGACTAGAATTACATTTCTTGTCACAGTTTATCCTCATGGTGCTGAGTGTACCCTGATCCAGCCCTCAGACTAGAATTACATTTCTTGTCACAGTTTTCCCTCATGGAGCTGAGTGTACCCTGATCCAGCCCTCAGACTAGAATTACGTTTCTGTTCACAATTTTGCCTCATGGTGCTGAGTGTACCCTGATGCAGCACTCAGACTAGAATTACGTTTCTGGTCACAATTTTGCCTCATGGTGCTGAGTGTACCCTGATCCAGCCCTCAGACTAGAATTACATTTCTTTTCACAGTTTTGCCTCATAGTGCTGAGTGTACCCTGATCCAGCCCTCAGACTAGAATTACATTTCTTGTCACAGTTTTGCCTCATGCAGCTGAGTGTACCCTGATCCAGCCCTCAGACTAGAATTTCATTTCTTGTCACAGTTTTGCCTCATGCAGCTGAGTGTACCCTGATCCAGCCCTCAGACTACAATTACATTTCTTGTCACAGTTTTGCCTCATGGAGCTGTGTGTACCCTGATCCAGCCCTCAGCCTAGAACTACATTTCTTGTCACAGTTTTGCCTCATGGAGCTGAGTGTACCCTGATCCAGCCCTCAGACTACAATTACATTTCTTGTCACAGTTTTGCCTCATGGAGCTGAGTGTACCCTGATCCAGCCCTCAGACTAGAATTACATTTCTTGTCACAGTTTTGTCTCATGGATCAGAGTGTACCCTGATCCAGCCCTCAGACTAGAATTACATTTCTTGTCACAGTTTTGCCTCATGCAGCTGAGTGTACCCTGATCCAGCCCTAAGACTAGAATTACATTTCTTGTCACAGTTTTGCCTCATGGATCTGAGTGTACCCTGATCCAGCCCTCAGCCTAGAATTACATTTCTTGTCACAGTTTTGCCTCATGCAGCTGAGTGTACCCTGATCCAGCCCTAAGACTAGAATTACATTTCTTGTCACAGTTTTGCCTCATGGAGCTGAGTGTACCCTGATCCAGCCCTCAGACAAGATTTACATTTCTTGTCACAGTGTGGCCTCATGGAGCTGACTATACCCTGATCCAGCCCTCAGACTAGAATTACATTTCTTGTCACAGTTTTGCCTCTTGGAGCTGTGTGTACCCTGATCCAGCCCTCAGACTAGAATTACATTTCTAGTCACAGTTTTGCCTCATGGAGCTGAGTGTACCCTGATCCAGCCCTCAGACTAGAATTACATTTCATGTCATAGTTTTTCCTCATGGTGCTGAGTGTACCCTGATCCAGCCTTCAGGCTAGAATTACATTTCTTGACACAGTTTTGCCTCATGGAGCTCAGTGTATCCTGATCCAGCCCTCAGACTAGAATTTCATTTCTTGACAGTGTTGGGAATGGAACCCGCATTACGGAGGTGACAGCCAAGAATGCTAGTCGCTACTCCATGATTTGCACACGTGCACGAATTTCTTTTGTGTGATAGCTTATATCTGCAGTATATCTGCGTAATTCCGCTATTGGAGGTATTGGCGGACTTGGTTGTAACTTTGGATATTCGTAGGATTAGTAGGCCCTGCATATCGTACATGCTTTTGGATTAAGAGTGCCTTATGTTCTGTGGGAAGGTCATGTTTATACTGCAAGCGTAGAGCCGTGTCTTCTCTCGATTGTCTCATACCGGCAACAGCGCCCTGCAACACGTGCGCTACTGGTCGAGCCCATGTTCACAGTTGTTCTGCGTTTGGTATAGTGATGCCGTAGGGTCGATGTAAGTCGTTATAAATGTTTACTTACGTTGGTGGTTTTCTATTAGCAAATAGTAGAACTTTGTTAATATACATACTTATATAGTGTTTAATACTTTATTCTGAACGGGAGTAACAGCACAGTGCTTTACTTGTCCTTTTGATTGTGGAGACATTTTTAACAATTGGTTAATTTTATCTAATATGTGCACTGCTGCACAGCTGAAAGCAACGGGAACCTTCAGCCCTTAATCTTCTTCCTGACGTTCTGCACCTTTACAAGCATAATTACTGGTGATAATTCCGTCCTCTCCTGTAAATTTTCATTTGGCTGTAAACTGTTTCCACTTTCCGTTCTCCGGCCGATGACCTACTCGAGAGGGTGTTAACATCACAAAGGTTAAAAAAGTTACATCTGTTTTTCTACTGGACAGAACGTAGATGTTACAAAATTGTGATTGGCAGAGGCAGGTTTAAGAACGTTGATTGGATAATGTATAGGTTGAGGTTGGATTTAGTTGAGATTATTGAAGTATGGGACTTTTGGCTAGGAGACTACTGGATCATTAGCAATTAATCTAAGAACGGTTAGAGGAAGTGAGCCTCACATTTACTAGGGAACATGGTGGAATATAATGAGCAATATAGTAAAAGGCTTTTTGTAGCTAAAATCGGAACGAAACTTGCACCACAGTAGTTAAGTCTATATTGCTCTCAGTCGGGCAGATGATAAAGAAGTTGGAATGGACTGCAAAGAAAGAGGTGAAATTGAGAGATTTGTCAAGGTTGAAGTTCGGAAACCTGGTTATGGATTGAATAACATACTTGGGGCAAATGAAAATTGATGACTATGTGGTGAGTACAAATGAAGAACTCCAATGCAAATCAATGCGAACGTTTGGAGCTTTAAAACATCTGTAGAAGAAAACTTGGGGAGAAAGGAAAGAACAGATTGAATAATTAGAAGGAAAACAACTTTGGGTCTCTCATGTATTTGATTTATTGGATGAAAGATGGAGGAACAAGAACCAGCCGACATAGGTGATATGCCCGACTTAGTCGCTACGTTGAATATAGGAAAAGAGCTGATCAGTTATTGCCACTTAGAATTACGTAGGAATTTTTGACAATAGTTTGTAAAGAAGTATGTTATTATGCCTGTACCTAAGAAAGTAGGATCTGACAGATGGGAAGATATGGTACAATAAATTTGTTAATTCATGCATCAAGGATTCTGACTACAATTATTTTCAAAAGAATGGAATGATAGTCAAGTAAAGCGATGATCGGTTTTAGTCAGCAGAAGCGTGGGATTAAGGGAAGCTGTCGTATGTTTTAAACTAATGTTTGAAAGTAGATTGAAGAAAGAGCACAAGACTTCTGTTTGATATTTTGACTTGGATAAGACTATTGATGACGTTAATTGGTGTAAATTATTTGACATTTTGAGATGGTTTTGAATAAAATTAAGGTATAGCAGGGAGTCTACAGTCAATACTGAAACCAGTGGGCAGTTATAACTTTCGATGGACATCAGAGAGAGAGAGTAGTATTTCGAAGGAAGTAATGTAAGCAGCATTTTCTAACACGTAGTTTACAACCCAGTTCATTTAGCAAGTAATTGAAGACACGAGATCTAAATGAAAAGTATAAGTCAAGAAAGAATTTAAAGTAATTTCGACTCAGAGCTGTACTAACGACTTTGTCTTCTGAGCCGATTTACCAGCGAATTTGAATGTCTTGCTAACCAGTATGCACTTAATGCTGAGAAAAGAATTCATGATAAAATCCGAGTTAGTAAAACTGGAACGCAAAAATGCAGCCGCAAGAAATAAAATAAAAATTGCATTGACATCGATTGGCAGATATAATGCTTTAGGAAGTTGCTGACTCCTTCCATGTAGGAAACAACATGGATAAAGCAAGGAAGATAAATTAAACTTGGATGTAAATATGTTGACATCAAATGCAGATGTAGTAAGGGAATTCATATTTGAAGCCGTAGTTTGGAGCGCGGTGCTATATAAAATAAATTGAAACATGTATTGCTTGTGCTAAAGAAAAGAGAAACAATAGCATTTGAATGAGTTCTTATAGGAGAAAGTTGAAGATTGGACGGGTGGTAGGTTGACAATTAATTTGTATTAAGATGAATATGGGTGGGTGTAGATGTTTAAGTGAGTGGTAATGAATGGAAGATATACAGGGTGTCTCTCATTAACGTTTAAAACTCTATATAGCGACATAGATGGCATTGGGACTAGTAATTTGATAAAGGACACTTAGGGTCGCAAGTTTCTGGAAATACCTTAAAAGTGAACCACAACTGTTAAACATATGTCGTCATCAGTTGACGGCTCAGCTCGAGTGGTCAGGCCCGTGTATTGTTATGCACACCAAAGCAAACGTTCAATATCATATCACTCCGACTCCGTGTCTGCGTGTGCGAGTCATGCGCGTGGGGGTTGAGGTACGAATCCGGGGCCTATCTATCAGCTTTTATGTTCTCTCCCTTCTCCTTTCGAGTGGAAGCAGATTGTTTGTTGACATTAAGAAAGCTTTGTCTTACGAATGTGATCGGAAGTGTTCGGGAATTTGACACTGGAATCGGTCGGATGGGGTAAAATTAGTCATTCGACGAGAACTGCTGTACTAGATAACAACCGTTTGAGGGTCCTCAACCACACAGTTCAATACTGTACGTCAAACACGAGTTGATAATGAACCGCTGTACGTTCCATGAGCTTGCAGGCAAGCACCTGTGTTATGGTGCTGCAAATTCGAACGCACTTGCTGCAAGGCGGCTGTACAAGCAACGATTTCCCCAGCGCGTTCTGCCATCTCACGTGTCCTTCGCAAATGTGGACCGATGAATTAGTAAAACGGGAGCTGAGCGCGTAAGTAAGCATTGAATTCTAAGTGACTTTTGGAGCTCACTGTAACATGTTTTGTAACTGGGTTGTTGTCTAAAGCACGACCAGTTTACAGCATTCTTGTTTTCTGATACGGTCACCGTACGTATGGGTTTTTGTTATTGAATTCATCCATACAGGATAACGGCCGTGCATGCAAGGTTGGGCCTCATGCGAGAGTAAGGAACCAAATGGAGGAAAATTTATGGGCGCATGTTCACCAGCATTCCTAAACAATTACACGCCGAGCCGCGGGCCAGCTAGGTGTTTCCCGGTCAACGGTATGGCGTATGTGGAATCAAAGTGGGCATGAAGTCTAGCACAAAACGAAGGTTCAAAAGTAAACGAAAGGGACTATGCGCCTCGAATGGAATTTTGTGAATTGTACCGTTAACAAACCCAACAAAACGCCAACTTTTCTCCACTTGTAATGTTTTCCGACGAAGCTAAATTCAATCAGGATGGATATTCAATTTAAAAAGTAACATTTATTGGTCCAATCCTAATCCACATCAAATGTATGTTCAGGGTCGTCATGAAAAATTTAGCGTGAATGTATGGGCAGGTATTTTGGGCGACCAACTAATAGGGCCTTACATTTTACCCAACCGTCTAGATGGCCGTACCTATAAATATTTTTTGGAAAGACTTTGCCAGAGCTGCTTGATGATCTTCCGTTGGAAGTAAGGGCTAACATGTGGTTGGAACACGACGGAGCGCCACGCAACTACGCGGTACGCGAAATTTCTTAAACCAGGCATATCCCAATAGGTGGATAGGACGGCTATTACCTATTCACTGGCCTGCAAGATCCGCAGATTTAAGTCCCCTTGATTTTTCTGTTGGGACCGAATGAAGGAACTGGTGTACAGCACGCCAGTAGAGGATGAAATGTACCTCGCAGTCTGCATTGCCGCAGCTGCTCTTATAATGCAAGAAACCGAAGGTATTTTTGAAAGCGTGCGCCAGGGAATGCCTCGGAGATGCGATGCATGCTTTCAAGCAAACAGTGAAAATTTTGAACATCTTTTGTAGACATAAGCCATTTCTTTTTCATTGAAGAATAACGAAAATGATGTTTATTTGTTGTTTTCTTTGCAGAATATCTGTATTATCTGATTGAGTACAGGTATTCTGTTGTGTTACTAAGAGCTTGAAAATTTTCTTGTGTTTCTGTTTCTTCGAATGCAACAAATGTCATTGACGAAAAAATACAGGGTATTTAGACAAAGGGGAATGAAAGAGCATTGAGAGGACGGCACTGTGCTAAAATGTTTATGATAAAGGCGTTTTTGTTTTTTCCTTCTGTTCCTTTCTGCTGTGGCTCGTCATTGTTAGCACGTTTAGTACAATGGAAATAACTTCCCGCGTTAAGAAAGGCACGTTACATTTTTTTCTTCACCAACCCAACAGGAAAATCCTTTTTTTTTTTCGATGATAAAAGACGTAAATGAACAGTAAATGAAGGAACAGATTGTTTGTATTTCTTGCTTTTTCCACAAAATAAAACACAATAGGCAAAAAGAAAACGTACGTATTGAAACTTCGCGTCAATCTTCAGAATGAAGTTGTCGTATTCGTAATTCATAGTTTTTATTTAAAAAAAATGCTGAAGATTAACTGACCAGTGTTAGACTGAGTACGATTACAATTCCGTTCTATGGCACAAAATGCACGTTTTCCTTGTTTAATTTTTCTATTGTTTCTTCAAATTTTACAATGGAATAAGTTGACGGAAAAAGTCGTAATTGCTGAACATTGCGTACATCTCCTTAACAGCCGGTGGCAAAATTGACGATACTTGACATTGGGCAAAATAAGGAGCACCCGTGTTTTCCTTTTTCCACCCTCAGCCGGTTGGTTGTAATGTTTAACAGCAAAAAAGTCCGGTGATACATGCGCAAAAATAAAAGCGTTGTTTCCACTTGAAAGGCGAAGAGAGAGAAACAAAGAAGCTGGTTGATAGGGCCCGGATTCGAATATCGAACCCCACGTGCCCGAATCGCATACGAAGACACGGAGCCAGAGTGATATGACATTCAATGTTAGCTTTGGAGGCTTTGGTGTGCGTCAGAGTGCACGGACCAGAGTGCTCGAGCTGACCTGTCACCTGATGACATCATCTGTTTAACTGCTGTGGTTCACTTTTAAGGTATTTCTTGCGACCCCAAGTGTCCTGCATCAAATTACTTTTGCCAATGCCATGTCCGTCGCTATAGTTTTAAACGTTAATAAGAGACTCGTTGTATATTGGTTGGGCAGGAAGAGTCGAGGACATGATCTCTATGTTTTACCCAATTGAAATATATGTGACATCGATTGCTTCGGATGTACAGTGTGGTAGCAAAGTAAAGACAAATGAATTGATTACATCAAGAATAGGAGACATGGAGTGCTATAGTGGAACGGTCTAAGGACTGAAATCTAAAAAAAAAAAGCCTTGTCAATTGGCATTTTAGCTGCCTGTGCGAAATCTCATACCATTACACCCAAGAATAGAACCATTTACTTGAACATGTGTGCATCGATGATCTGTTGGCAAAGGTCAAGTCGTTTTACAAAGGGTGGTGGCAAGAACACATTGCCCTTTACGGCACCCGGTATGTACTGTAAAGAGTTAACGACGTGGGATGGATGGATTGTCGTAGCTGAGATACAAATGCAATACACTAATGGTCTATGAGCTATGGCTCCAAAGTCTCTGACAAGAGACACTACATTGTATAATGCACATATTGTAAAATATTCAGCCTGTATGATCAAGATATAATAATTGAAGAGTAGAAACGGCGTCAGTTACTGGTACATCTTGAAGACAAATAACCTGGTAGTGATATAATTGAAAGTAGCTCCAGTGATAATTTCACTAATTAGATATCCCGATTTCCACAGTATTATTGCACATCCCTTGATAATGTATCCCAAATCAAACTGTTAGTACTAAATATTTCAGGCTGATATGTCCAGTTACGTCAGATCCTGCTCTAGAGAAGTTGCACGCATCAAGGAATACTGGAAGACAATATACTAACACTGTATCTAGAAGAAATTTGACTATCGAACAACATTTGCAATCGAATATCCTAAGCCATAGCGTTGACCAGGCATTAACATCTAGCGTATACGAAGCCAAATTTCCCGAAACACAATCGCTGAAGACGCACATGATATTCCATAGCAGCAAGCAGCCATATTCATGTAGCGTATGCAATGCCAAGTTTACTCGGAAAGGATCCCTGAAGGAGCACAGTCTGATCCATAGCGGCGAGAAGCCATTTCCATGTACCGTATGCAATGCCACATTTACCCGGAAAGGATCTCTGAACCAGCACAGCCTGATCCACAGCGGCGTGAAGCCATATCCATGTGGCGTTTGTGAAAGAAAATTTAGCCAGAAAAGTTCGTTAAAGGCTCACATGCTACTACATAGCGGAGAAAAACCTTATGCCTGTGACGTATGTGAAGCCCGATATACCCAAAGACAATGCTTGAAGGACCACATGGTAATCCACAGTGGCGAGATGCCGTACTCGTGTAGGATATGCGAAGCCAAATTTGCATGGAGGAAATGTTTAAGTGAGCACTTGTTAATACATAGCGGTGAGAAGCGATATTCCTGTAGCGTATGCGAAGCCAAATGTACCACGCGAGGAAACTTGAAATCACACATGCTTATCCACAGCGGTGATAAGTCATATTCCTGTAGCGTATGCGAAGCCAAGTTTAAAGCGAGCGGAGCCTTGAAGACACACATGCTTATACACAGCGGTGAAAAGCTATATTCCTGTAGCGAATGCGAAGCTAAATTTCACCAAAGAGGAAACTTGAAGACACACATGCTTCTCCACAGCGGCGAGAAGCCATATTCATGTACTGAATGCAATGCCAAATTTTCCCAGAAAAGACACTTGAAGAGACACACGTTTAACCATAGTGGTGAGATGGCAATTAAAGTTCCTCCTGCAAAAGAATCTTTACTCTCAACCCATAGCGCCCAGAAACCGTGATCATATAGCAATTGCAAAGCTAAATTTGCTTGTGTAGGTTATTTATTGTTGTTGTTGTCTTCAATCTTTTAACTGGTTTCATTTATGTCCTAAGTTAAGTGTTTCATCTATACCTCATGCAGCCCAGGCAATCTTTTCAACATTTTATAACCTTGATGTACACCCTAAAGTACTTATTGTGGACACTACCTTCCTTAAATAAGTATGCTATTCCTAGGTGTCTAGGTATATGTCCTATCAACCCTTCTCTTCTCTTCATTATTAGTCGCTAATACATCCCCCCTTGCCCACATGTCTTTAAAACCTTTCCATTTGTCATTTTATCCTCCCATTTGATCTTCATCATTCTCCTGAAAAACGTATTTTAAATGCTGCTATTCTACTGCTACCTTGCCGTAAAATAATGTTTTCGAAAATGACTTTCTGACACCAATATCTATATTTGATCTCAACATAGTTCTAGTCTGTGGAAATTCAGTCTTTGCCTGAGTCAACGTATTTTTAATGTCCTCTTTGCTTCGTCCATCACTGATTATTTCTTCTTTTAGCTTTTAATTTGCCAATTTGACGTAGTAAGTGTTATTCTTTTCTTTCGGCTGTATGCCTTTACTTTGCACATTACTGTTTTTTATCATGGTTTACTTGAGATGGAGTCCATGCCATTTAGAATCCCATTCAGAACCTCCGGTGAATTTGCAATGATGACTATGTACATAAAGATCTCAGAGTTGAGATTCTTTCTCCTTCAATTTTTTCCCCCAGTTCCCTATTTCCCTGTACTAAATTCCAACATTTTTCAATATGACATCAATTTACTCTTTTCAATGTTATCAAAAGTATTTTCTATGTTTACGAGTTCCCCTATTTTTTCTTATTCTTTCTTCCAAAATCAGACAACGACTCAATACAGCTTCCCTTGTTCCTACGTTTCTCCACGAGCCAAACTGGTCTGGAGGCAATCTTGTATCTATATGTCTTTCCATCTTCTTGTAGATAATTCTAGTCAGCATCTTTGAAGCATGAGTCCTCAAGCTTATTGTCCGATAATCTTCCTATATGTCAGCTCCTGTATTCTTCGGTATAGGGATGGCAACATGCTTTATAAGAGAGGATACTTCAACTGTCTTATACATCCTACGTACTATACAATATGGCGACTCAGTCCTTATATCATCTATTCCTTGTGTTTTGTCGCTGGTACCATTGCTCTATCAAATTCTGATTACAATATTAAATCTCCATCTCATCCTCATGAATTTCCTCCTCATTATCCATTGCATGATTCTCAATCTCTGTAACTCCATACAAAAACTCTATGTTATGTTTTCTGTCTCTTTACGTTTTCTATCTGGGTTCATAATATTACAGTACTTACACCTCCTTTCCTCACAAGTACTCTTAATCCTTCAAGAACATTCAGACAATTTTCTATAATGGCCCATTTTCCTCTCAAATATTCTTCTTTCTCTTTCTTGGGCTTCTTGTTTACCTCATATTCTAACCTCCCCCTTTTCATCTCACGCATTCTTATCCTATAGCTCTTCGTCCATTAAGTCTAGTGTATCCTGAGTGATCCACGGTTCTCTACATATGTTTTCTTCAGCGGATTTTGTTATTTCATTCGTCGATTGCGCCCATTTCTTTGCATTTGAAGTTTGTAAAGGATTCTTCATTAGTCCTTGTCTTAAATGGTTTGTTCTTATTCTGTTTCAGTTTGTCTAATGCCCACCTTTTTGTTTTTATACTTTCTTTCGTTTCTTTAGCATGAATCTGAATTCCATAACTAGAATTCAAAATCATTGCTGTAAACACAGAGTTTTATTTTTTCGAAACCCTTTTCGTTTTGTTTGATGTTTGTCCTTCCACTGTCACTGATTCTTATTAGGTTATGACAATAAGATGCAAAAGATGTTTAACTCTGATTTGCTCAATGAATTGTAAATTGCGTGTTGTAATAATTAGTATTGTAACTGATAGATGCAGTAAATAAACAGAACTAAATACTGGAGATCTTGTGATCCGATTAATTTTTGGTGAGAAGTAGCCTTTGAGAAGTGCAAAGAATGGAAAGATAATTAGGGGGAGAGGCGTTAGATATATCATGTTTCAGGAGGAGGGCGTGACAGAAAAATACTCATCCATGTGTATATTCTTTATTGTGGTTATTGAAAAAAGTGTCAGTTGAACTCATGGTTGGTACAAAATTCCGCGAGTCTACTTCCAAGATCATTCCATTTACCTTCTCCAAATACTCCTACTATCTTCCGTTCCATTTCCTGCCACAGCATTCCAATATCCCATTTTTCTAACTTTTCGGTCGCCATTGACATGATAATATCTTCGTATTCAACTTCTTCATCACCAGCTTCACAGGTGAGCATATAGACTTGCATTACTGTGGTGCACAGCGATTTTGTATTGATGTTAGCTACAATAATTTGTTCACTATATAACTCATCATAATACACCCTTGACCAACATTCCTATTCATGTATCCTGCTTAGCCGTTGGTTGATTTGGTGCTAATGATCATATAGTCTCCTTAACAGAAGTCCTGTTCTTCCTTCCAGTGCATTTCACCAATACCAACTAAATCCAACTTTAACCAATCCATTTCCCTATCTGTGTTTTCTAATATTCCACTTCCATTCAGACTTATAACATTTCGCGCTTCGATCCGTAGAATATCTGATTTCCTGGTTATTGGGTTATACTTATGTTAGTATTGTATTTCACCCATCATCTGCCTTTACCCTGATGTCAGCCTGACCTGTTTCTATGTGTGGTGTTCTCCATATGTAGGGAGGACATTTGCGAATTATTTATCGTTGTTAACTTTTCAATTCACCGTAATAAAATATATTGTTTTCTCGTTTAGTTGTTTATTTCATTTCCTCGCGTCATTGCGTGTGAGACGTTACCATACCTTTTCGGAAACAACACTGCATAATGGTGAGTCACTGAAATGTTATCTTAATGTAATTTTTGTATGTTGGAGTGCATTTGTCATTTCTCCCTCCCTATTGTAAAGTTTCCTACATGAGTGTCAGTATCATTGACCTTCGGAGGTTCTGAATGCGGTAGGGTGGAGTGTTTTCGCATCTCTTTCTTTCCCACACTATTTGGACGCTATTTTGTCCTGGGATACATGCTAATTGCCTCGTTTTGGTACTAAGTGGTGTGGATCATTCTGGTCTTGTGCTCATTGCTGTGGCAGTCACACGTGCTAACCTGATCTGCCTCATTCGTTTTTAACTTAAGCAAGGTGATTCTTATTTATGACCACCGTGGAAAAATACTCAAGTACTGTGTAATATTAAGGTGTCATTCGTATACAATTCTGTATCACATTTACTCCACATCATATTCCACCGCTCTCTTCCTAATTTCTGTTGTTCATCTCATGTGATGTGTCTCCGGTTTGTTTTCCTAATATTAAGTCTATAATCCACAGTGTACGCTCTACATGGTATTCCAGCCCTTGTCTCTGATATATTAATTTCACCTTCACTTTGATAATTATTTATTTATCTCCCACATTTCGAATTGTACGTTTATAAACGTTCAGCGCCAGTCTTGCAAGAATCACGCTGCTCATCTTGACTAGGCGTCAGCTCCCCTTAATTTTTCTCTTTATTCTATTTCATCCTCCAGTAATCACACGAGAGTACCTGTTCTCTTATGAATATCTCGATGTGTTGCGCCCGTTTTACCGAAGTCGAACGACCACGTATGTTTGGATTTCAAAATCGGTTCAGCACGAGATCAAAAAATATCAGGGTATATCTGGGCACACAATAAAACAGAGCTAGCTTGACTGATTTTAAAATTCGAACATCAGCAGGAGGTGAAAAGATCATGGAAAAACACAAATACCACAGTTTACAAACATGAGATTTCAATTTATTTTTCAAACATCCTAACTAAAAATGTTTCTTCCCCAGGGAGTAAAAAGAACTGAACACACTCCTGAAAATAATACACCCTAATCCCCCTGGGTCCCCGACTATTATACCTGTGTTAAATGTGACGATATGATCTATCAATAATCAGCTTGAAAAAGAAAATATTTACTGGTGTGTGAGATAATCAGAAAATTATCAGTCCATTCTGTTATCCACAATTAATTATTTACTGTATATATTTACAAACTGCAATCATGAAGAGTTATTTACGAGGTCCCTAGTTGGCCAAAATCGATGATGATGAAGCTGTTTCTACGATGAGCAGGCTCATTATTAGTCCTGTCTGTCATCTATAATTTGGTTTCAATCAAAATGTTCGCTGTCCTGTCAACACTTTTACTTACACATTTTTCCAAAGTGTATCCAACATTTATTTATCAAGTTCGAGAATTTTATTTCCATGTCAGAATATGTAAGTTCAAATTTAATTATTTTAAATGGAGAGGTGGTTTTCTATCAAATTATTTCAAAAACCTCACATGATTTTAAACACCATCTCCAGATTTTTGGCATCACCGACCATCAGTTGATGAATTATTTCATAATAATTTCTGATATTCTGCATGTGTTGATTAATTTAATTTACCATATACAGTTTGAATCCAATTTACTTCAAATACTTCCTGTCTTAATTAACAATAATTGCAATAATATCGGATATTAATCAGCTGAACTCATAATTATTTCTCATCGGATAAAACAGATATTCAAAACATTCATAAAACATTCATGCACCAATTATGAAATTTATAATTCTATTACTGTCATGGCATTCGGTAAGGCTTTTGCTAGTCTAATAGGGTTTATAAATACCATCTTGATCTACAAGAAAATCTCAAAAACGGCGAGTGAAAAATATCAATCAAATGTGTGCAATCTGCTGACGACGGCATGTGTTGGCTTATAAAGGGGCGAACAAATAACATCCTGCCTACCTTTTTTTTTCAAATAATAACATTTATTCACGTTACATGGGGCGACCACTGTGCCAAGCCCTTCTTTTAATCGTTTATTTATACTTTTTCTTTATTTATCCTATGAAACATATTATTCCCTCGATGCTGACACACATTATTTCATCACGTTATAACAATAATACCATTTAGCTCCATAAGCTATCACATCATATTTTAACTTCATATTACTGAGCCATGCCATCTACATGCTACTCAAATACAAACAGTTAACTGTATCAACTCTCCGTCCCGTAGTTATTAACCTCAATTAATTTCTTCCTATTGATAGTGATGCTTTCAACTATCACCTCACTTCACAAATCCTCCCCTAAATGATACATAGTTATTTCGGATTGGAATAGCCTTCCGTTCCTTATCATGCCATCACACAAAAATTACAAGATGTGCATTAACTAGACTGATTATAATAATAATTATTATTATTATCCTCCGATATGTCTCGTTAATCAAATTTTTAAATACCTAAACAACATCTGGAGTTTCCTCCAGAATCATAATATTGTCAGAAAATCATCTTATCGTTATTATTATTATCACTGACAATCCAGTCTAACGCTTCTAAAATCAGCTATCTTATGATCCAATCCTCTGAATCCTCCTCATATTTCACACTCAAATTATCATAATCTCATTAACCACATTACTCATCATTAATCGACATTAATAATAATTTGTCGTTATTAATCACTAGCTGTACCCGGCATGCGTTGCAATGCCAATCAAAGAAAGTGTTGGCGTTGTAATTTTGTTTCTTGAAGTGCTTTTGGAAACAATCTTCTTTCAATTTCCGTTAACTGCCTCTAACCTATCGTAAAATGGATAAAATAATTTAGAAACGTTCGTGGGAGCGTGCTCAACAATTCACCAAAGTGTCATCGCAATCGAATGAATGGGATATGAACGCATACGGAATTTAGTTTTAACGTTTCGCGCGTCGTCACTCATTTGTTGCATCTACTCGTACACTATCTACTGTAAAATGGATTTACTAAGTCGAAAACCTTCCCAGGCGTGTACAAAACAACTCATAGACGTTTCATCGCAATCAGATGAATGGCATATGAACGCATACGGGATTTTGTTTAAAAGATACGCATGCCGTCACTCATTTGTTGAATCTACTAGTACGCTACCTATTGTAATATAGATTTACTAAGCCTTAAACTTTTCCTCGAGTGTACACAACGATTCACCAAAGTCTCATCGCATTCGCATGAATGGTATATGAAAGCATAAGTATGGGGACTCTTTTGATACGATTCGCGTGCCGTCGCTCATTTATTGAATCTACTTGTGCCCTACCTGTCGTGAAATGCACGTACTAAGTCAGACACCTTCCCTGGAGTCTACACAACAATCATCGTATCGGGAAAATAGCGGTGGTTATAGGTAAATATTATTTGGATCAGGGTACTATGAACTTTCATCTGCAATAAACCTAGGCCGATATGCGCGGCAGTATTAAAGGTGCCGGGACGTCTTCAATAGACCGTGTACCGCTTAGTTTAAATGGCTTTTTTAGTCCATGCGTGGCGAAGATAGTTCCACGGTCTTTAATATTTGCAGACTCCTGTATCCAATAGCATACATTCTTATCTAGATTTGGCATCGTCACACAAATAAACATGGCACTGACCTCAGAAAGAACATAGCAACTAAAGGGGGAGAAAAGGGAAAAACCAGTTCCACCCAGTTAACACCCGGGGTAGTCGACCATAACTGGTGCCTGAGGAAACACGCAACTGCTTCAAGTTCCAGTTATGGAGACAACCCGATAAGTATAACCCTACATTATTACAGTATAACCATAGTTGATTTTGTATAACCATATAATCACCCCTAAGAGACAAATTCCGGATTTTTATCACTATTTTAGAAGTTCACCTAACATTAGATATACCACATTTAGCACACACCGACTGTTGCATTACCAACACTGCAACTAAATAATTGTACATATTGTATATATTTTTCACCTGTAGTCTCAAACATAGATGTTATAGCCTAAGTGTAATGGATCTAATGATGATCGCTTGACGATCGAAACTGGTCATCCTAGTGTATTTATTAATCTTATGTAATTTTTTCAGGATTAGGGCATAACCCAGCTCTATTTGGGTACATTCGTGTTGACCGACTGAAAAGCACCAAACTTTTGAACGCATAAATGACGAACAAACGAACATTCATTTTTATATATATACTAGCTGTACCCGGCATGCGTTGCAATGCCAATCAAAGAAAGTGTTGGCGTTGTAACTTCGCTTGTTGAAGTGATTTTGGATTCCCAATTTTTTTTCTTTTTCATTTAACCACTTCTAAACTATTGCAAAATTGATTTACTATCTCAAAAAAAAAATCATATGGAGCATGCTCAACAACTCAACAAAGTTTCATCGCAATGAAATGAATGGTATATGAACGCATACGGGACTTTGTTGAAACGATTCGAGCGCCTGCGCCCATTTGTTGAATATTCTCGTAGGCTACCTATTGTAAAATGGATTTACTAAGTCGAAAACCTTCCCTGGCGTGTACAAACAACTCATGAACGTTTCATCGCAATCGGATGAATGGCATATGAACGTATACGGGATTTTGTTTGAACGATTCACGCGCCGTCACTCATTTGTTAAATCTTCTTGTGCGCCACCCATTGAAAAACGGATTTACAAATTCATACACCTTCGCAGGACTGTTCTCAACTCACCAACGTTTCATCACAATCCGATGAATGGTATATAAACGCATACGGGACTTGGTTGAAACGATTCACGCGCTGTCGTTTATTAGTTAAACTACTCGCGCGCTACCAATTGTAAAATGGATTTACTAAATCAGAAATCTTTGCGGGAGTGGAAAAAACATTTCTCTAAATTTCATTGCAATCGCATGAATGATATATGAACGCATACGATTTTTTTAAACGATACGCGCGCCGTTGCTCATGTGTTGAATCTACTCGTGCGCTACCTATTGTAAAAAGGATTTACTAAGTCAGAAACCTTTCCTGGAGTGTGCACAACAATTCAACCAATGATTCATAGCAAGCGGATGAATGGTATTTGAACGCTACGGGACTTTGTTTAAGTGATTCGCGTGCCGTCGATCATTTGTTGAATCTACTTGTGCGATACCTATTGCAATGTGGATGTACTACGCCAGAAACCTTCCCTGAAGTGTACACAACATCTCACCCAAGTTTCATCGCTATCGGAGAAATGGTATATGAACGCATACGGGACATTGTTGAAACGCTTCGCGCGTCATCGCTCATTTGTTGAATCTACTTGTGCGCCACCTATTGTAAAATGGACTTACTAAGCCTAAAACTTTCCCTGGAGTGTACACAACAACTCACCCAAGTTTAGTCGCTATCGGACGAATTGTATATGAACGCATACGGGACTATGTTAACACTTTGCGCGTCGTCGCTCATTTTTTAAATCTACTTGTGCGATAGTTATTGTAAAGTGGATTTACTAAGCCAGAAACCTTCCCTGAAGTGTACCCAATATCTCTCCCAAGTTTCATCGCTATCAGACGAATAGTATATGAACGCATACGGGATTTTGTTGAAACGCTTCGCGCGTCGTTGCTCATTTATTTAATCTACTCTTGCGCTAACCATTATAGCATGGACAAATAGCTTATCAAGATAATAGCGGAAACTCAGCCGTAAGAGCATGCGCTCGCCTGGAGACAGCGATCACAGTGCCATCTCTTGGTGCGAGTTGACAGAATTACTCTCCTTGCCACCCACTGCTAGCATTTTTGAGTGCACACCGACCGAAATTGCATTGTGAAGTTAAGATATGTCTCGGCTTAATAATTAGGCAGCAAATAATTTAAAGATTAGTGTTAAAAGAAACAAAAGATACTTGGTTCTGTATAATTTTATAGAATTCTAAAAAATTCTGCAGATAATTCATGACATGGTATTGGCACTGCACTGCACCAGGCCAATTACTGAAAATTACAAGGAAGTATTACGACATTGGTTTTAATCTATCCTTTTTGACATACTGGTATTTAAAAACGAGTTGTACACGCTTAATTACATTAAAAAAACAGTTACCTTCTTATATATTTCCTAATAAAGTCAGTAAAATTAAAATTTGTGTTTCTGAACTTGTTTTATTACACCAACCTCATTTAGCTTTAATAGTGCCATACGTACACTTTAGAGGCAGATGACCTCGCTGTTCCGCCCCTTATATCAACAACAAATAACTACGTACACTTTCAATCGGAAATATTGTAGCATGTTGTTAAATGTTAGGCCTACTGTACCGTAGAGTCACCACGTTTCATAATTATGCTGTTATTTCAATATTAACTTTAGGCCTACTATCAGGACCTTCTATAATACCGGACCTGACACCAGCGGCGGGACAGATGAAAGATGGCTGTCGCTGTTGGTGGTTACATGCTTTGTTTATAAGTTGAGTCGTTTTGTTTACGATGTGATAGTGGTATGAATTTCGGTTAGCAATCGTCTCCTTTGATTATCTGTGCTTATTGATTATTGCTTAATGATATTACACGTTCGTGTAAGTAAATGTCTGCATTAGTGCTTCATAAATACGAGATACCGGTGACTTCTGTTACGCTTGTGATACCATCAATACTATTGCCAATCAGAGGGTACGTTTGGCCTATATATTATTATGTTTAGGGTTTATAAATTATTAGTAATGGTAATTCATTATGAGCAAGCATAGTAATAATTAACGTATTCCAATTTAAGGCCTAAGAAGATCTGAAAATTGATTACCGTACGTATGAACATAACCTACTTTTTAAATGTCTGCAGTGTTCTCTCATCCAATTATACGCCTGCTAGTTCAAGGATATCAATCTTATCACGTACTTGGTGTGGATCCCGTTTTAATAAACTACCAGTAGGCTTACTCATGCATAGGCTATGCTAAAATTGTGGTGATATGCCTTGAAACTGTTGTGTGACTGGATGCAAATCCAATTATTATAAAGATAAGCCATTGGTGCCTATTTTCTAATTTCCTATCAGGGGAATTCAACCCACACCCAACTTCACGGAGCTGATGACCAAGAAGTCACAAGCCCATAAAATGAATTAACAGCAGACAAAATCACGTCATGATGTTATTTTTTGTGTTGGGTTGGATTCTGACACACGTCATGCGTTTGACAGAGTGCCATTTAATCTCATGAATAGGAATGAATGAATACGACTAGCCTACTTGTTGACGGATTTACAGAAGGCAGTCGTGACCTTATGATAGGAATTACCTAGGCATTTATCTTCAGTATGAGTGGGACCCCTTGGTAAACCACTTGCTGGGTGGCTACGCGGAGAATCGAACCCAACATTTAGCGGTTTACCTCAAAGGCTGTGTGTACCCCGTTCTTACCCTTAGACTAGAAATGAGAATTTTTGACAGTCAGGAATCAAACTTGGACCCCAGAAGTGATAACCAAGAACTACACCACCTGGTTGGTCACATTTTTTAAAGGATAATACGTCTGTCTGTTAGGTAGTCAGCCCGAAGGCTGGTTGGATCCTCAAAAGGCACTACCGTTAGGTTATGTGGGTAGATACCCACAAAAAAACCAAGGCAGCGCTATATTGAGGCATACTAAGCAAGAAGAGGAGTGAGGTAGATTATCATTGCTTTCCTCACTGAGTTAGTACAGCAGTACTAACCCTATGAGTAGAACCTTTCACAGCATCCACAGGCACTTACTGTGCCCTGAATGTCATTGCTAAGCACCACCCTTACCTCAGTAGCTTCCATATAATCACAGCCAAGAGTGAGACTGAGACATCGGTGATACTCTAGCCTGTGCCAACACACACTGACTGTGCCCTGAAAGTCATTACTGAGCACCACCCATACCTCAGTAGCTTCCATACAATCACAGCCATGAGTGAGACTGAGACATTGGTGATACTCTAGCCTGTGCCAACAGACACTGACTGTGCCCTGAATGTCATTACTAAGCACCACCCATACCTCAGTAGCTTCCATATAATCACAGTCAAGAGGGAGACTGAGACATCGGTGAAAAGCCTCATTTTACTCTAGCCTGTGCCAACAGAAAAATGCAAATGTACTGCATTCATCAAGAGATAGCAAACATGCCCAGAATAATAGGTAACTTACTAAAAAGAGATTGAGATTCCTACAGGAACATATACAACTCCCCCCAGGGGCTCACATCTAGTGGGACGTGGGTTGGCGACCACGGGGCCCCAGCTGAGTCCGGCATTGCTTCCACTTACTTTTGCCGGGCTCCTCTCTGTCTTCTTTCCTGTCGACCTCACTTGGTCAACTCTTGCTCTCTCCCGACCCCGACGGTATTAGGGTATCCGAGGCCTAGGGAGTCTCTTCCATTCCCGCCTTAATTGGCCCTTGTCTCATCTTTTCTGTAACCCTTCTTCTGTGGGGGGGGGGGGGGGTCAGCCTTCTTTTTCTTTTCCTGTTATCTCCTGCCTTCTGCTCAAGGCCCTCAAGGAGGTAGGGTGTATGTAGCCCCACCACTTCTGGTGCACCCTAGATATTGCTACACCCTCAGGGGCTCACGGCTGGTGTGTTAGAGAGTTGGCGACCCCGAGGGATTCCTGAGCTGGGTCCGGTTTTCCCTCTTTTATCCGTTACCTGTGGGGCGGACCCTCTCCTCTTTCACTTTCCTATCTGCCGTTTATGGCTCTCCTTCCTTCCAAGTCCCTCAATCCGCATTCCTCGAGGGTCGAGGGCATTTCTTTTCCTCCTGTCCTTTATTTGCCTTGTTCTCCTTTTGTTTTCCATTTCTTCTTCTAGTATATAAGTTAGTAGTTAGTTTTAGTTATAGTTTACATTTCATTAACAGCTTCACCATCACCCAAACCATTAAGGGCCGATAACCTAGATATTAGTCCCCTTAAGACAACAATTATCATCAACATCATCATTTACAACTTTCCCTGATCACTCAGCCAAGATATTCTACAGATCTCTCCTGTGGGCCTCAACATTATTAGCCTATTTTCAATTTTGAAAAAACAGGCTTATGAGATCTCCTTTTATCCGTGTGTGTGTGCGTGTGTGTGTGTGTGATTCGTGTGTGTGTCCCCCTCCCCTAATAAAATCTAAACGGCTGGAGGGATTTCAATGAAACTCGGAAAGTTCATAGCACTATTCCCGGCGACCTCGACCGTGCCCTTCAAATTTTGTTACGACTCACCAATCCAACATGGCGGCTGTGCGAAATATTTCACCAGCATTCAATATCTCCGAAACTATTACCGATATTACCCTGATATTTTCTATGGTGATAGAGGGAACTACTATAAGTTCATTTATGTGACTTTTGAAAACCTGGTAACTACAAAACCAACATGGCGGCCAAGCGAATTTGCGACTTTTAAATAGACGTTTCTCGCGATTTGACCAACCAAACGCTATGAAACTTGGTACAGTATATGTTTATATACGTTGCAATGCACCGACATCTAACTTCGTTCAATTGTTTACATAATCACAAGATGGCGGATGTGCGAAATATTTCACCGGCATTCTATATCTCTGAAACTATTAGCGGTAAAAGCCTGAAATTTTGTACGGAGATAAAGGGCACTATTGGAAGTCCATCTATAAGACTTTCAAAAACCGGTTAACTACAAAACGAACATGGCGGCCAAGCGAATTTGAAAATTTTAAATAGACCTTTCTCGCGATTTAATGTTCCAAGCGCACTGAAACCTGGCACAGGAAATATTTATACACATTGTAATCCACTGGTATCTAATTTAGTTCAATTGTTTACATAACCTCAAGATGGCGGCAGTGCGAATTTTAAAATTAAGATTTTATTTATTGTGATGTAGTCATGCGATCGAAGTGAAAGTTTGAATAATGAACCTACGCAATAATTTTCCTTTAATGGTACATGACTCTATGGCCTATACATTTAACAATCCAACATGGCGACCATCCGAAATATTTAGACGATACTGAATATCTACGAATCTATTTTAGCAATCAAACTGCATTTTTAATGTTCATAGGGGCTATGAACTTAAGTTCACCTATAGGAGTTTAAATAACCTGGTGAACACAAATCCAACATGGCGGTGACGCGAATTATAAATATTCACATGGACGTTTCTCGCAATTTAACCATCCGCGTGCAGTGATACTTGGTACAGTAAATCCTTATACGAATGTTAATCCACTGGCATCTAATTTATTTCAATTGTTTCCATAACCTCAAGATGGCAGCTGTGAAAAATTTTAAAATCTCCTTGTTTTTTCTTGTGTCCTAACTATGCGATTGAAGTTTGAATACTACACGTTCACAATAATCTGCATGTAACAGTACATAACTCTAGGACACTCATATATAAAATCTAACATGGCGACCATCTGAAATATTTAGTCGGTTCTCAATATCTACGAATCTATTACAGCAATCAAACTGAAATTGTGTATGTTGATAGTGGCAATTAACATAAGTAGGATATATGAAAATAGGCTGTATAGTTCTTCACGGAACTACTTGTTTTATTTTATTCCTTTCCTGATGGAACTCCGGTAGTACCTTATTTTAACTCCCGGGGCACCTCCCCATGCCTGTCCCTTACACAGCTACACACACTACTACAATCATCACGTAATTGGAGGAATTCAACCCAAACCCAACTGCACGGGGCTGATGACCAAGATGTCCCAAGCCCATATAATGGATTAACAGCAGACAAAATCACGTCATGATGTTATTTTGTGTTGTGTTAGATTCTGACCCACGTCATGCGTTTGATGTCCGACCACCAACTACGGCGGCCATCTTGGATTGCAGTGTCAGATCCGGTAATATAGAAGGTCCTGCTACTATCAACAACCTACTTAACAAGTTTTTGTTCCTGGAATCTTTCTCCACAAAGTGGTCTGACCATATAACATGAATTCTGTTTAAATGTTCTGAGCCATTCCTTTTCAATATGGCATCCAAGTCAGCTCTTCGGCTTCGAATATCCCGCTGCGTGCATCTATAAATAAAGAAAGAACAGGCTAAAATATGCTAAATTATATTGTAAAAGCATTTTGTATTTAAAGAAAACTGAACTATCAGTGTAATGGTAGGCTACTTGTTTTACAATAAATTCATACTTACATTTCCTTATTTCTTGGGAACCTGAAGAAAGATTTTGGGTCACTTTGTTGTTTATAATTATTACAGCCATATATGGCACACATACTCCCCGTACCTACCATTACAATTGGATAATTAGATCATCCACAGGTCAATAACTTCTTATAATTGTTTGGTTGGATCTCACGGTTGTAAATAAGCTGGTCTTACGTTGCCAACTTGGACCGCTAGGTGGTGCTGGGGAGTGCTGTCTCCTGTTTTGGCGAGGAGTTTCCGCTATTATCTTTATAAGCTATTTAGCATGGATTTACTAAGCCAGAAACCTTACCTGTAGTGTACACAACCTCTCACCCAAGTTTCATCGCTATCGGACGAATAGTATGCGAACGCATACAGGACTTTGTTGGAACGCATCGCCCTTCGTCGCTCATTTGTTGAATCTACTTGTGCGATACCTGTTGTAAAGTAGATTTACTGAGCCAGAGACCTTCCCTTTAGTGTACACAATATCTCACCCAAGTTCCATCGCTATCAGACGAATATTATATGAACGCATACGGGACTTTGTTGAAATGCATCGCGCGTCGTCGCTCATTTGTTGAATCTACTCGTGCGCTACCTATTATAACATGGATTTACTAAGCTAGAAACCTTGCCTGTAGTGTACACGACCTCTCACCAAATTTCATCGCTATCGGATGAATGGTATGTGAACGCATACAGGACTTTGTTGAAACGCTTCGCCCTTCGTCGCTAATTTGTTGAAGCTACCCCTGCGCTAGCTATTGTTAAGTGCATTCACTAAGCCAGAAACCTTACCTGAAGTGTACAGAACGTCTCATCCAAGTTTCATCGCAATGGGATGAATGGTATATGAACTCATGCGGGACTTTCTTGAAACAATCGGACGCCTTTTTGTTGATGTTACTCGCGCGCCATCTATTGTAAATTGGATTTACTACGCCTATAACTTATCCGGGACTGTGCACAACAACTCACCAAAATTTGATCGCAATCGGACGAATTGTATATGAACGCATCGCCATTACGCATTTGTTTAAACTTCTCGCGCGCTATCGATTGTGAAATGGATTAACTATGTCTATGACCATCCCGGAAGTGTTTACAACTACTCACCAAAATTTGATCGCAATCGGATGAGTGGTTTATGAATGCATAAATGACGAACAAACGAACATCCATTAGATTATTAATTACAATTAATAATTTTCCACATATTAATCATTATTTATCCCTATTAATCATTGTTAATCATCATTAATCAAAATTAATCATTATTAATCAGAGAAATCTAATTCCAGAAAAAACATTTTGTCATTATTATTATTATTATTACATAAATCTGAGCTTCAAATGATTTAATCCTATAAACTACGCAATTATGAACGACTATAGCTAGCGTTAAATGGATCACTTCCCATAAACACAAGAAAATTATAAACTGGCGAACATAATATGCTGATGCCTTAGTGGTTGAATTAAGCAGCTTTCTCAAGGTTCCTCTATCCTTAATTCCATAATAGAATGTAATAGTGTAATCTACAACTTGACTGTAGAACTCAAATCCCATTCCGATGTGTAACCAAATATGCGTGGATATTATCTTAAGATTCAAATATGCAGAGGAAGGGTTAAATGTTGGTTCTCAACCATGTAGAGAAAGGGTTGAATTTTGATATTGCAAAGTCATAACACTGGCTACGTAAGTAAAATATCTTAGCTTACGTTTCGGTGGTGAGATGATGAGGCGATGAGTCCATCTTCCTGCAGTCGACTATCTGTTGAATGCGCCATGGTAGCGCTGTCTCTTGAGCATTCCCGTGCTTAGTTCCTCGCCAACAAAACAGCCATCTCCACTCCCGAACGTCGGCTTCCATCCTTCCCGCTAATCGTTTAGTGAACCATCACTAAGTCTCTATTATTCCACGAACAATATGTGCGATGACATATTATTATGAGTAACATATTGTAGCGTCCAGTACACTTCATTTTGTGAATTGTGCCACCACGAAAATCGAGGAAACGAACTGTTCCGGGGTTTTACCACATTCACTCCAGAATTTCACTTGATTCAAATAATACCTTTTTAGTAAGCTGGATATAGCTGCAATTGGAATTGACTGTCGCGATACACTTATTCTTCTTGAGCTTATTTTCTCATATCTGCTAACCTCTATCCTATAGAACTCTGTGGGTAATGGGTATTCCCCAACAACACAACATGGCTAGCGTAATTGGCCCCTCTTACGACGACTAAATAACTCTGGATTTAGGATATGCTCCTGCTTTAACGTGTGAAACAGGTTGGCTCCAGTTATAGCAGACTAGCTATGGGTAATGGGTATTCCCCAACACAAATCTGTCGAACAGATATTGTTCCGCAGATGCTGAAGGATCAGCACGCTCCTACGTTCGTCGGCTAAGTTTCGTAGAATGCCCTGGATAAGTATCCTCAGTAAAGTATCAGTCATGAAGACAGTTTACGCGATGGCCATGTCCACTACTCAGGCGGGACAAGACAAACTGAACTGACCTTCTCAATACCAGGGTTTATATCCTGCTGTTCGCTCATCCGGCTCTGACCATTGCGCCTTCTATCTGCGCCTTCGAATATAAAATCACCCATAATTTCGGTGCGTTATCGTATCTTGACGAAACTTTTTCCATAATTCGTAGAAGTTCAATAACAATATTCCCACAATAATTAATATTTCCATCTCTTCAAATTTTGTACACAAGCGTAATACTGCCTCCAGTAGTCAGCGTTACAGGTCCACTCCCGACTGCACTCTATACGGCGGCCTCTCAACTCAGGCAAGCGCGTGTTTCACAAAAGCACGCTCTTCAAATCACACAAATGACTTCTGTGGAAGAACAACCGAGCCGATCCTCAAGAAAAGGGTACAGTGTTTCTTCTCCTCACTTTCCTTCACACAGAGCAATGTTTATCAACCGTTTGTCCATGAGTGCCTCAGGAGGGGCCATGGGAAAGTAGGGTCTGGCAGCACATATAAAACAGTTGCCTACTGATTGAGTTTCTGAAAGGGATGTAGGGTTAACGATGATATTGTTAGTGAAGTGCCTAAACTAGGAAGTAGAGCCATGGCACGTAACTTGGAAGTGATTTTTTATCAATCTGTAAACAATTCGCAATTCCCCGATGACTGGAAATGAGCTACGGTAGGTCCAATATTGACGGGAGGGAGCAGACTTGAATTAGGTAACCATGCACTTCGTATATAAGCAGTTGGAGCATCTCATTTGCGGGAACAATGGTAAAGTTTATCGTGGTTCAATGATAGGCAATATGGATTTCGGCAAGGTAACTCATGTGCGGGTCAGATGCTATCACTATTTCAAGTTATCAGTGAATCGTTAGACAATGAACTTAACTCGACGTCGTGGTTATAGATATGTCGTACCGTATGTTTGAATGCGTGTCTGTATGGTTGTGGTTGTCGATATATGATAGAGTGTTTCTATTTTTGTTCGGATTGTAGCCTACATGCAAAATGTGTTTTAGTTATTATATTGTCACAATTGGAGTCTATCTGTCTGACAATAAAGAAATACATACAATGGTCTACATACAATGTCATACATACATGCCGACCCTGCTCTGCGGGACAAAGGCTAGAACAAGAAGAATGCCATACGTATGTACTTCTGATGGTTGCCAATGATCTCTCTCTCTCTCTCTCTCTTACATGAGCTCTGAAGGAGGCAACTGAAGGATGCTATACAATGCCCAGATATTTGAATGAGTTTACAACTGCAGGTCCTCCCCACACATTGTATTCTGTCACTGACCGTGATTCCCTCTCCCCCCCACCCCTTAAAGACAGACAATTGTTTAACAATGAATAACACTCTTGGTCTCCATACGGTTGACAAAATGAATATTCTCCTAAAACTTCAAAAGATAGAAGATAATTCTTGTCAAATTGGTTCTTTTGCCGTAAATCTTATGTATAGGTAAATGCCATGAGGTACTGTTTCATGCGAAGTAGGAAATAAGAATGAAAGACATAAATTACTTTAGGTTGCGATGGAAAAATCCCGATAAATTTAATAACGCATGTTTCTCGAATTCACAAATCCCTGAACAGCATCTACCCAGTTGGTGAATTTGGAATCTTGTTATTGAAATAGAGCTTTATAATCCCAATGAAGTTTGGTTGTACCCATAATTCCGGTTGCTATGGGATTGGGGACGTGGTGAGACACTTTCCTTGTGGAAATGTTATTACGGATAGATGCCTTTCACGACGCCAATCTCACAAGAGGAGTTACTGACAAATGAAATTAAAGAGGCAAGTTATGGTGTGGCTGTGTGTGGTCTTTCAAGTTTGGAGTAATCTGGCAATGAACGTTAAGGTGTGTAGCTATACTGTATAGTGACTGTAGAGATACTGTATGGTGACTGTAGAGATACTGTATGGTGACTGTAGGGATACTGTATGGTGACTGTAGGGATACTGTATGGTGACTGTAGGGATACTGTATGGTGACTGTAGAGATACTGTATGGTGACTGTAGGGATACTGTATGGTGACTGTAGGGATACTGTATGGTGACTGTAGGGATACTGTATGGTGACTGTAGGGATACTGTATGGTGACTGTAGGGATACTGTATGGTGACTGTAGAGATACTGTATGGTGACTGTAGGGATACTGTATGGTGACTGTAGAGATACTGTATGGTGACTGTAGGGATACTGTATGGTGACTGTAGGGATACTGTATGGTGACTGTAGGGATACTGTATGGTGACTGTAGAGATACTGTATGGTGACTGTAGGGATACTGTATGGTGACTGTAGGGATACTGTATGGTGACTGTAGGGATACTGTATGGTGACTGTAGAGATACTGTATGGTGACTGTAGGGATACTGTATGGTGACTGTAGGGATACTGTATGGTGACTGTAGGGATACTGTATGGTGACTGTAGGGATACTGTATGGTGACTGTAGGGATACTGTATGGTGACTGTAGAGATACTGTATGGTGACTGTAGGGATACTGTATGGTGACTGTAGAGATACTGTATGGTGACTGTAGGGATACTGTATGGTGACTGTAGGGATACTGTATGGTGACTGTAACTGTATGGTGACTGTAGGGATACTGTATGGTGACTGTAGGGATACTGTATGGTGACTGTAGGGATACTGTATGGTGACTGTAGAGATACTGTATGGTGACTGTAGAGATACTGTATGGTGACTGTAGGGATACTGTATGGTGACTGTAGGGATACTGTATGGTGACTGTAGAGATACTGTATGGTGACTGTAGAGATACTGTATGGTGACTGTAGGGATACTGTATGGTGACTGTAGGGATACTGTATGGTGACTGTAGAGATACTGTATGGTGACTGTAGAGATACTGTATGGTGACTGTAACTGTATGGTGACTGTAGGGATACTGTATGGTGACTGTAGGGATACTGTATGGTGACTGTAGGGATACTGTATGGTGACTGTAGGGATACTGTATGGTGACTGTAGGGATACTGTATGGTGACTGTAGAGATACTATATGGTGACTGTAGGGATACTGTATGGTGACTGTAGAGATACTGTATGGTGACTGTAGGGATACTGTATGGTGACTGTAGAGATACTGTATGGTGACTGTAGGGATACTGTATGGTGACTGTAGGGATACTGTATGGTGACTGTAGAGATACTGTATGGTGACTGTAGGGATACTGTATGGTGACTGTAGGGATACTGTATGGTGACTGTAGAGATACTGTATGGTGACTGTAGAGATACTGTATGGTGACTGTAGGGATACTGTATGGTGACTGTAGGGATACTGTATGGTGACTGTAGGGATACTGTATGGTAACTGTAGGGATACTGTATGGTGACTGTAGGGATACTGTATGGTGACTGTAGAGATACTGTATGGTGACTGTAGGGATACTGTATGGTGACTGTAGGGATACTGTATGGTGACTGTAGGGATACTGTATGGTGACTGTAGAGATACTGTATGGTGACTGTAGAGATACTGTATGGTGACTGTAGGGATACTGTATGGTGACTGTAGAGATACTGTATGGTGACTGTAGAGATACTGTATGGTGACTGTAGGGATACTGTATGGTGACTGTAGGGATACTGTATGGTGACTGTAGAGATACTGTATGGTGACTGTAGGGATACTGTATGGTGACTGTAGGGATACTGTATGGTGACTGTAGGGATACTGTATGGTGACTGTAGGGATACTGTATGGTGACTGTAGGGATACTGTATGGTGACTGTAGAGATACTGTATGGTGACTGTAGAGATACTGTATGGTGACTGTAGAGATACTGTATGGTGACTGTAGAGATACTGTATGGTGACTGTAGGGATACTGTATGGTGACTGTAGAGATACTGTATGGTGACTGTAGAGATACTGTATGGTGACTGTAGGGATACTGTATGGTGACTGTAGGGATACTGTATGGTGACTGTAGGGATACTGTATGGTAACTGTAGGGATACTGTATGGTGACTGTAGAGATACTGTATGGTGACTGTAGGGATACTGTATGGTGACTGTAGGGATACTGTATGGTGACTGTAGAGATACTGTATGGTGACTGTAGGGATACTGTATGGTGACTGTAGAGATACTGTATGGTGACTAGAGATACTGTATGGTGACTGTAGGGATACTGTATGGTGACTGTAGAGATACTGTATGGTGACTGTAGAGATACTGTATGGTGACTGTAGAGATACTGTATGGTGACTGTAGGGATACTGTATGGTGACTGTAGGGATACTGTATGGTAACTGTAGAGATACTGTATGGTGACTGTAGAGATACTGTATGGTGACTGTAGGGATACTGTATGGTGACTGTAGAGATACTGTATGGTGACTGTAGGGATACTGTATGGTGACTGTAGGGATACTGTATGGTGACTGTAGAGATACTGTATGGTGACTGTAGGGATACTGTATGGTGACTGTAGGGATACTGTATGGTGACTGTAGGGATACTGTATGGTGACTGTAGGGATACTGTATGGTGACTGTAGAGATACTGTATGGTGACTGTAGGGATACTGTATGGTGACTGTAGGGATACTGTATGGTGACTGTAGGGATACTGTATGGTGACTGTAGAGATACTGTATGGTGACTGTAGAGATACTGTATGGTGACTGTAGGGATACTGTATGGTGACTGTAGGGATACTGTATGGTGACTGTAGGGATACTGTATGGTGACTGTAGAGATACTGTATGGTGACTGTAGGGATACTGTATGGTGACTGTAGGGATACTGTATGGTGACTGTAGAGATACTGTATGGTGACTGTAGAGATACTATATGGTGACTGTAGGGATACTGTATGGTGACTGTAGAGATACTGTATGGTGACTGTAGAGATACTGTATGGTGACTGTAGGGATACTGTATGGTGACTGTAGGGATACTGTATGGTGACTGTAGGGATACTGTATGGTGACTGTAGAGATACTGTATGGTGACTGTAGGGATACTGTATGGTGACTGTAGAGATACTGTATGGTGACTGTAGAGATACTGTATGGTGACTGTAGGGATACTGTATGGTGACTGTAGAGATACTGTATGGTGACTGTAGAGATACTGTATGGTGACTGTAGAGATACTGTATGGTGACTGTAGGGATACTGTATGGTGACTGTAGGGATACTGTATGGTGACTGTAGGGATACTGTATGGTAACTGTAGGGATACTGTATGGTGACTGTAGAGATACTGTATGGTGACTGTAGGGATACTGTATGGTGACTGTAGGGATACTGTATGGTGACTGTAGGGATACTGTATGGTGACTGTAGAGATACTGTATGGTGACTGTAGGGATACTGTATGGTGACTGTAGGGATACTGTATGGTGACTGTAGGGATACTGTATGGTGACTGTAGGGATACTGTATGGTGACTGTAGAGATACTGTATGGTGACTGTAGAGATACTGTATGGTGACTGTAGAGATACTGTATGGTGACTGTAGAGATACTGTATGGGGACTGTAGGGATACTGTATGGTGACTGTAGAGATACTGTATGGTGACTGTAGAGATACTATATGGTGACTGTAGGGATACTGTATGGTGACTGTAGAGATACTGTATGGTGACTGTAGGGATACTGTATGGTGACTGTAGGGATACTGTATGGTGACTGTAGAGATACTGTATGGTGACTGTAGGGATACTGTATGGTGACTGTAGGGATACTGTATGGTGACTGTAGGGATACTGTATGGTGACTGTAGGGATACTGTATGGTGACTGTAGGGATACTGTATGGTGACTGTAGGGATACTGTATGGTGACTGTAGGGATACTGTATGGTGACTGTAGAGATACTGTATGGTGACTGTAGGGATACTGTATGGTGACTGTAGAGATACTGTATGGTGACTGTAGGGATACTGTATGGTGACTGTAGAGATACTGTATGGTGACTGTAGGGATACTGTATGGTGACTGTAGAGATACTGTATGGTGACTGTAGGGATACTGTATGGTGACTGTAGGGATACTGTATGGTGACTGTAGAGATACTGTATGGTGACTGTAGGGATACTGTATGGTGACTGTAGGGATACTGTATGGTGACTGTAGGGATACTGTATGGTGACTGTAGGGATACTGTATGGTGACTGTAGGGATACTGTATGGTGACTGTAGGGATACTGTATGGTGACTGTAGGGATACTGTATGGTGACTGTAGAGATACTGTATGGTGACTGTAGGGATACTGTATGGTGACTGTAGGGATACTGTATGGTGACTGTAGGGAAACTGTATGGTGACTGTAGGGATACTGTATGGTGACTGTAGGGATACTATATGGTGACTGTAGAGATACTGTATGGTGACTGTAGAGATACTGTATGGTGACTGTAGGGATACTGTATGGTGACTGTAGAGATACTGTATGGTGACTGTAGGGATACTGTATGGTGACTGTAGGGATACTGTATGGTGACTGTAGGGATACTGTATGGTGACTGTAGGGATACTGTATGGTGACTGTAGGGATACTATATGGTGACTGTAGGGATACTGTATGGTGACTGTAGAGATACTGTATGGTGACTGTAGGGATACTATATGGTGACTGTAGAGATACTGTATGGTGACTGTAGGGATACTATATGGTGACTGTAGAGATACTGTATGGTGACTGTAGGGATACTGTATGGTGACTGTAGGGATACTGTATGGTGACTGTAGAGATACTGTATGGTGACTGTAGGGAAACTGTATGGTGACTGTAGGGATACTGTATGGTGACTGTAGAGATACTGTATGGTGACTGTAGGGATACTGTATGGTGACTGTAGGGATACTGTATGGTGACTGTAGGGATACTGTATGGTGACTGTAGAGATACTGTATGGTGACTGTAGGGAAACTGTATGGTGACTGTAGGGATACTGTATGGTGACTGTAGAGATACTGTATGGTGACTGTAGGGATACTGTATGGTGACTGTAGAGATACTGTATGGTGACTGTAGGGATACTGTATGGTGACTGTAGGGATACTGTATGGTGACTGTAGGGATACTGTATGGTGACTGTAGGGATACTGTATGGTGACTGTAGGGATACTGTATGGTGACTGTAGAGATACTGTATGGTGACTGTAGGGATACTATATGGTGACTGTAGGGATACTGTATGGTGACTGTAGAGATACTGTATGGTGACTGTAGGGATACTGTATGGTGACTGTAGAGATACTGTATGGTGACTGTAGAGATACTGTATGGTGACTGTAGAGATACTGTATGGTGACTGTAGGGATACTGTATGGTGACTGTAGAGATACTGTATGGTGACTGTAGAGATACTGTATGGTGACTGTAGGGATACTGTATGGTGACTGTAGAGATACTGTATGGTGACTGTAGAGATACTGTATGGTGACTGTAGAGATACTGTATGGTGACTGTAGGGATACTGTATGGTGACTGTAGGGATACTGTATGGTGACTGTAGAGATACTGTATGGTGACTGTAGGGATACTGTATGGTGACTGTAGAGATACTGTATGGTGACTGTAGAGATACTGTATGGTGACTGTAGAGATACTATATGGTGACTGTAGAGATACTGTATGGTGACTGTAGGGATACTGTATGGTGACTGTAGAGATACTGTATGGTGACTGTAGGGATACTGTATGGTGACTGTAGGGATACTGTATGGTGACTGTAGAGATACTGTATGGTGACTGTAGAGATACTGTATGGTGACTGTAGAGATACTGTATGGTGACTGTAGGGATACTGTATGGTGACTGTAGAGATACTGTATGGTGACTGTAGGGATACTGTATGGTGACTGTAGGGATACTGTATGGTGACTGTAGAGATACTGTATGGTGACTGTAGGGATACTGTATGGTGACTGTAGGGATACTGTATGGTGACTGTAGGGATACTGTATGGTGACTGTAGAGATACTGTATGGTGACTGTAGGGATACTGTATGGTGACTGTAGGGATACTGTATGGTGACTGTAGAGATACTGTATGGTGACTGTAGAGATAATATATGGTGACTGTAGAGATACTGTATGGTGACTGTAGGGATACTGTATGGTGACTGTAGAGATACTGTATGGTGACTGTAGGGATACTGTATGGTGACTGTAGGGATACTGTATGGTGACTGTAGAGATACTGTATGGTGACTGTAGAGATACTGTATGGTGACTGTAGGGATACTGTATGGTGACTGTAGGGATACTGTATGGTGACTGTAGGGATACTGTATAGTGACTGTAGAGATACTGTATGGTGACTGTAGGGATACTGTATGGTGACTGTAGGGATACTGTATGGTGACTGTAGGGATACTGTATGGTGACTGTAGGGATACTGTATGGTGACTGTAGGGATACTGTATGGTGACTGTAGGGATACTGTATGGTGACTGTAGGGATACTGTATGGTGACTGTAGAGATACTGTATGGTGACTGTAGGGATACTGTATGGTGACTGTAGGGATACTGTATGGTGACTGTAGAGATACTGTATGGTGACTGTAGGGATACTGTATGGTGACTGTAGGGATACTGTATGGTGACTGTAGGGATACTGTATGGTGACTGTAGAGATACTGTATGGTGACTGTAGAGATACTGTATGGTGACTGTAGGGATACTGTATGGTGACTGTAGGGATACTGTATGGTAACTGTAGAGATACTGTATGGTGACTGTAGGGATACTGTATGGTAACTGTAGAGATACTGTATGGTGACTGTAGGGATACTGTATGGTGACTGTAGGGATACTGTATGGTGACTGTAGGGATACTGTATGGTGACTGTAGGGATACTGTATGGTGACTGTAGGGATACTGTATGGTAACTGTAGAGATACTGTATGGTGACTGTAGGGATACTGTATGGTGACTGTAGGGATACTGTATGGTGACTGTAGGGATACTGTATGGTGACTGTAGGGATACTGTATGGTGACTGTAGAGATACTGTATGGTGACTGTAGAGATACTGTATGGTGACTGTAGAGATACTGTATGGTGACTGTAGGGATACTGTATGGTGACTGTAGAGATACTGTATGGTGACTGTAGAGATACTGTATGGTGACTGTAGAGATACTATATGGTGACTGTAGAGATACTGTATGGTGACTGTAGGGATACTGTATGGTGACTGTAGAGATACTGTATGGTGACTGTAGAGATACTGTATGGTGACTGTAGAGATACTGTATGGTGACTGTAGGGATACTGTATAGTGACTGTAGAGATACTGTATGGTGACTGTAGAGATACTGTATGGTGACTGTAGGGATACTGTATGGTGACTGTAGGGATGCTGTATGGTGACTGTAGGGATACTGTATGGTGACTGTAGAGATACTGTATGGTGACTGTAGGGATACTGTATGGTGACTGTAGAGATACTGTATGGTGACTGTAGAGATACTGTATGGTGACTGTAGAGATACTGTATGGTGACTGTAGGGATACTGTATGGTGACTGTAGGGATGCTGTATGGTGACTGTAGGGATACTGTATGGTGACTGTAGAGATACTGTATGGTGACTGTAGGGATACTGTATAGTGACTGTAGAGATACTGTATGGTGACTGTAGAGATACTGTATGGTGACTGTAGAGATACTGTATGGTGACTGTAGAGATACTGTATGGTGACTGTAGGGATACTGTATGGTGACTGTAGAGATACTGTATGGTGACTGTAGAGATACTGTATGGTGACTGTAGAGATACTGTATGGTGACTGTAGGGATACTGTATGGTGACTGTAGGGATGCTGTATGGTGACTGTAGGGATACTGTATGGTGACTGTAGAGATACTATATGGTGACTGTAGAGATACTGTATGGTGACTGTAGAGATACTGTATGGTGACTGTAGAGATACTGTATGGTGACTGTAGAGATACTGTATAGTGACTGTAGAGATACTGTATGGTGACTGTAGAGATACTGTATGGTGACTGTAGAGATACTGTATGGTGACTGTAGGGATACTGTATGGTGACTGTAGGGATACTGTATAGTGACTGTAGAGATACTGTATGGTGACTGTAGAGATACTGTATGGTGACTGTAGAGATACTGTATGGTGACTGTAGAGATACTGTATAGTGACTGTAGAGATACTGTATGGTGACTGTAGAGATACTGTATGGTGACTGTAGGGATACTGTATGGTGACTGTAGGGATGCTGTATGGTGACTGTAGGGATACTGTATGGTGACTGTAGAGATACTGTATGGTGACTGTAGGGATACTGTATAGTGACTGTAGAGATACTGTATGGTGACTGTAGAGATACTGTATGGTGACTGTAGGGATACTGTATGGTGACTGTAGGGATACTGTATGGTGACTGTAGGGATACTGTATGGTGACTGTAGAGATACTGTATGGTGACTGTAGGGATACTGTATGGTGACTGTAGGGATACTGTATGGTGACTGTAGAGATACTGTATGGTGACTGTAGGGATACTGTATGGTGACTGTAGGGATACTGTATGGTGACTGTAGGGATACTGTATGGTGACTGTAGGGATACTGTATGGTGACTGTAGGGATACTGTATGGTGACTGTAGAGATACTGTATGGTGACTGTAGGGATACTGTATGGTGACTGTAGGGATACTGTATGGTGACTGTAGAGATACTGTATGGTGACTGTAGAGATACTGTATGGTGACTGTAGGGATACTGTATGGTGACTGTAGGGATACTGTATGGTGACTGTAGGGATACTGTATGGTGACTGTAGGGATACTGTATGGTGACTGTAGAGATACTGTATGGTAACTGTAGGGATACTGTATGGTGACTGTAGAGATACTGTATGGTGACTGTAGGGATACTGTATGGTGACTGTAGGGATACTGTATGGTAACTGTAGAGATACTGTATGGTGACTGTAGAGATACTGTATGGTAACTGTAGGGATACTGTATGGTGACTGTAGGGATACTGTATGGTGACTGTAGGGATACTGTATGGTAACTGTAGGGATACTATATGGTGACTGTAGGGATACTATATGGTGACTGTAGGGATACTGTGTGGTGACTGTAGGGATACTGTATGGTGACTGTAGGGATACTGTATGGTGACTGTAACTGTATGGTGACTGTAGGGATACTGTATGGTGACTGTAGGGATACTGTATGGTAACTGTAGAGATACTGTATGGTGACTGTAGAGATACTGTATGGTAACTGTAGGGATACTGTATGGTGACTGTAGGGATACTGTATGGTGACTGTAGGGATACTGTATGGTGACTGTAGGGATACTGTATGGTAACTGTAGGGATACTATATGGTGACTGTAGGGATACTATATGGTGACTGTAGGGATACTGTGTGGTGACTGTAGGGATACTGTATGGTAACTGTAGGGATACTGTATGGTGACTGTAGGGATACTGTATGGTGACTGTAGGGATGCTGTGTGGTGACTGTAGGGATACTGTATGGTGACTGTAGGGATACTATATGGTGACTGTAGGGATACTATATGGTGACTGTAGGGATACTGTGTGGTGACTGTAGGGATACTGTATGGTAACTGTAGAGATACTGTATGGTGACTGTAGGGATACTGTATGGTGACTGTAGGGATACTGTATGGTGACTGTAGGGATACTGTATGGTGACTGTAGGGATACTGTATGGTGACTGTAGAGATACTGTATGGTGACTGTAGAGATACTGTATGGTGACTGTAGAGATACTGTATGGTGACTGTGGGGATACTGTATGGTGACTGTAGAGATACTGTATGGTGACTGTAGGGATACTGTGTGGTGACTGTAGGGATACTGTATGGTGACTGTAGAGATACTGTATGGTGACTGTAGGGATACTATATGGTGACTGTAGAGATACTGTATGGTGACTGTAGAGATACTGTATGGTGACTGTAGAGATACTGTATGGTGACTGTAGGGATACTGTATGGTGACTGTAGAGATACTGTATGGTGACTGTAGAGATACTGTATGGTGACTGTAGAGATACTGTATGGTGACTGTAGGGATACTGCATGGTGACTGTAGAGATACTGTATGGTGACTGTAGGGATACTGTATGGTGACTGTAGGGATACTGTATGGTGACTGTAGGGATACTGTATGGTGACTGTAGAGATACTGTATGGTGACTGTAGGGATACTGTATGGTGACTGTAGGGATACTGTATGGTGACTGTAGAGATACTGTATGGTGACTGTAGAGATACTGTATGGTGACTGTAGGGATACTGTATGGTGACTGTAGGGATACTGTATGGTGACTGTAGAGATACTGTATGGTGACTGTAGGGATACTGTATGGTGACTGTAGGGATACTATATGGTGACTGTAGAGATACTGTATGGTGACTGTAGAGATACTGTATGGTGACTGTAGGGATACTATATGGTGACTGTAGGGATACTGTATGGTGACTGTAGAGATACTGTATGGTGACTGTAGGGATACTGTATGGTGACTGTAGGGATACTATATGGTGACTGTAGAGATACTGTATGGTGACTGTAGAGATACTGTATGGTGACTGTAGAGATACTGTATGGTGACTGTAGGGATACTGTATGGTGACTGTAGAGATACTGTATGGTGACTGTAGAGATACTGTATGGTAACTGTAGGGATACTGTATGGTGACTGTAGGGATACTGTATGGTGACTGTAGGGATACTGTATGGTGACTGTAGGGATACTGTGTGGTGACTGTAGGGATACTGTATGGTGACTGTAGGGATACTGTATGGTGACTGTAGGGATACTGTATGGTGACTGTAGGGATACTGTATGGTGACTGTAGGGATACTGTATGGTGACTGTAGAGATACTGTATGGTGACTGTAGGGATACTGTATGGTGACTGTAGGGATACTGTGTGGTGACTGTAGGGATACTGTATGGTAACTGTAGAGATACTGTATGGTGACTGTAGGGATACTGTATGGTGACTGTAGAGATTCTGTATGGTGACTGTAGGGATACTATATGGTGACTGTAGGGATACTGTATGGTGACTGTAGGGATACTGTATGGTGACTGTAGGGATACTGTGTGGTGACTGTAGGGATACTGTATGGTAACTGTAGGGATACTGTATGGTGACTGTAGAGATACTGTATGGTGACTGTAGGGATACTGTATGGTGACTGTAGGGATACTGTATGGTGACTGTAGGGATACTGTGTGGTGACTGTAGGGATACTGTATGGTAACTGTAGAGATACTGTATGGTGACTGTAGAGATACTGTATGGTGACTGTAGGGATACTGTATGGTGACTGTAGAGATACTGTATGGTGACTGTAGGGATACTGTGTGGTGACTGTAGGGATACTGTATGGTAACTGTAGAGATACTGTATGGTGACTGTAGAGATACTGTATGGTGACTGTAGGGATACTGTATGGTGACTGTAGGGATACTGTATGGTGACTGTAGGGATACTGTATGGTGACTGTAGAGATACTGTATGGTGACTGTAGAGATACTGTATGGTGACTGTAGGGATACTGTATGGTGACTGTAGGGATACTGTATGGTGACTGTAGGGATACTGTATGGTGACTGTAGGGATACTGTATGGTGACTGTAGAGATACTGTATGGTGACTGTAGAGATACTGTATGGTGACTGTAGGGATACTGTATGGTGACTGTAGAGATACTGTATGGTGACTGTAGGGATACTGTATGGTGACTGTAGGGATACTGTATGGTGACTGTAGGGATACTGTATGGTGACTGTAGAGATACTGTATGGTGACTGTAGAGATACTGTATGGTGACTGTAGGGATACTGTATGGTGACTGTAGGGATACTGTATGGTGACTGTAGAGATACTGTATGGTGACTGTAGGGATACTGTATGGTGACTGTAGGGATACTATATGGTGACTGTAGGGATACTGTGTGGTGACTGTAGGGATACTGTATGGTAACTGTAGAGATACTGTATGGTGACTGTAGAGATACTGTATGGTGACTGTAGAGATACTGTATGGTGACTGTAGGGATACTGTATGGTGACTGTAGGGATACTGTGTGGTGACTGTAGGGATACTGTATGGTAACTGTAGGGATACTGTATGGTGACTGTAGAGATACTGTATGGTGACTGTAGGGATACTGTATGGTGACTGTAGGGATACTGTATGGTGACTGTAGGGATACTGTGTGGTGACTGTAGGGATACTGTATGGTAACTGTAGAGATACTGTATGGTGACTGTAGGGATACTATATGGTGACTGTAGGGATACTGTATGGTGACTGTAGGGATACTGTATGGTGACTGTAGAGATACTGTATGGTGACTGTAGAGATACTGTATGGTGACTGTAGAGATACTGTATGGTGACTGTAGGGATACTGTATGGTGACTGTAGGGATACTGTATGGTGACTGTAGGGATACTGTATGGTGACTGTAGGGATACTGTATGGTGACTGTAGAGATACTGTATGGTGACTGTAGGGATACTGTATGGTGACTGTAGGGATACTGTGTGGTGACTGTAGGGATACTGTATGGTGACTGTAGGGATACTGTATGGTGACTGTAGAGATACTATATGGTGACTGTAGAGATACTGTATGGTAACTGTAGGGATACTGTATGGTGACTGTAGGGATACTGTATGGTGACTGTAGGGATACTGTATGGTGACTGTAGAGATACTGTATGGTGACTGTAGGGATACTGTATGGTGACTGTAGAGATACTGTATGGTGACTGTAGGGATACTGTGTGGTGACTGTAGGGATACTGTATGGTGACTGTAGGGATACTGTATGGTGACTGTAGAGATACTGTATGGTGACTGTAGAGATACTGTATGGTGACTGTAACTGTATGGTGACTGTAGGGATACTGTATGGTGACTGTAGAGATACTGTATGGTGACTGTAACTGTATGGTGACTGTAGGGATACTGTATGGTGACTGTAGGGATACTGTATGGTGACTGTAGAGATACTGTATGGTGACTGTAGGGATACTGTATGGTGACTGTAGGGATACTGTATGGTGACTGTAGGGATACTGTATGGTGACTGTAGGGATACTGTATGGTGACTGTAGGGATACTGTATGGTGACTGTAGGGATACTATATGGTGACTGTAGGGATACTGTATGGTGACTGTAGGGATACTGTATGGTGACTGTAGGGATACTGTATGGTGACTGTAACTGTATGGTGACTGTAACTGTTTGGTGACTGTAGGGATACTGTATGGTGACTGTAGAGATACTGTATGGTGACTGTAGGGATACTGTATGGTGACTGTAGGGATACTGTATGGTGACTGTAGGGATACTGTATGGTGACTGTAGAGATACTGTATGGTGACTGTAGGGATACTGTATGGTGACTGTAGAGATACTGTATGGTGACTGTAGGGATACTGTATGGTGACTGTAGGGATACTGTATGGTGACTGTAGGGATACTGTATGGTGACTGTAGGGATACTGTATGGTGACTGTAGAGATACTGTATGGTGACTGTAGGGATACTGTATGGTGACTGTAGGGATACTGTATGGTGACTGTAGGGATACTATATGGTGACTGTAGGGATACTGTATGGTGACTGTAGGGATACTGTATGGTGACTGTAGGGATACTGTATGGTGACTGTAACTGTATGGTGACTGTAGGGATACTGTATGGTGACTGTAGAGATACTGTATGGTGACTGTAGAGATACTGTATGGTGACTGTAGAGATACTGTATGGTGACTGTAGAGATACTGTATGGTGACTGTAGGGATACTGTATGGTGACTGTAGGGATACTGTATGGTGACTGTAGGGATACTGTATGGTGACTGTAGGGATACTGTATGGTGACTGTAGAGATACTGTATGGTGACTGTAGAGATACTGTATGGTGACTGTAGGGATACTGTATGGTGACTGTAGAGATACTGTATGGTGACTGTAGGGATACTGTATGGTGACTGTAGGGATACTGTATGGTGACTGTAGGGATACTGTATGGTGACTGTAGAGATACTGTATGGTGACTGTAGAGATACTGTATGGTGACTGTAGAGATACTGTATGGTGACTGTAGGGATACTATGTGGTGACTGTAGAGATACTGTATGGTGACTGTAGGGATACTGTATGGTGACTGTAGAGATACTGTATGGTGACTGTAGAGATACTGTATGGTGACTGTAGAGATACTGTATGGTGACTGTAGGGATACTGTATGGTGACTGTAGGGATACTATATGGTGACTGTAGAGATACTGTATGGTGACTGTAGGGATACTGTATGGTGACTGTAGGGATACTGTATGGTGACTGTAGGGATACTGTACGGTGACTGTAGGGATACTGTATGGTGACTGTAGAGATACTGTATGGTGACTGTAGGGATACTGTATGGTGACTGTAGGGATACTGTATGGTGACTGTAACTGTATGGTGACTGTAGAGATACTGTATGGTGACTGTAGGGATACTGTATGGTGACTGTAGGGATACTGTATGGTGACTGTAGGGATACTGTATGGTGACTGTAGAGATACTGTATGGTGACTGTAGAGATACTGTACGGTGACTGTAGGGATACTGTATGGTGACTGTAGAGATACTGTATGGTGACTGTAGGGATACTGTATGGTGACTGTAGGGATACTATATGGTGACTGTAGAGATACTGTATGGTGACTGTAGGGATACTGTATGGTGACTGTAGGGATACTGTATGGTGACTGTAGAGATACTGTATGGTGACTGTAGGGATACTGTATGGTGACTGTAGGGATACTATATGGTGACTGTAGGGATACTGTATGGTGACTGTAGAGATACTGTATGGTGACTGTAGGGATACTGTATGGTGACTGTAGAGATACTGTATGGTGACTGTAGGGATACTGTATGGTGACTGTAGAGATACTGTATGGTGACTGTAGGGATACTGTATGGTGACTGTAGGGATACTGTATGGTGACTGTAGGGATACTGTATGGTGACTGTAGAGATACTGTATGGTGACTGTAACTGTATGGTGACTGTAGGGATACTGTATGGTGACTGTAACTGTATGGTGACTGTAGGGATACTGTATGGTGACTGTAGAGATACTGTATGGTGACTGTAGGGATACTGTATGGTGACTGTAGAGATACTGTATGGTGACTGTAGGGATACTGTATGGTGACTGTAGAGATACTGTATGGTGACTGTAGGGATACTGTATGGTGACTGTAGAGATACTGTATGGTGACTGTAGGGATACTGTATGGTGACTGTAGGGATACTGTATGGTGACTGTAGAGATACTGTATGGTGACTGTAACTGTATGGTGACTGTAGGGATACTGTATGGTGACTGTAGAGATACTGTATGGTGACTGTAGAGATACTGTATGGTGACTGTAGGGATACTGTATGGTGACTGTAGGGATACTATATGGTGACTGTAGAGATACTGTATGGTGACTGTAGAGATACTGTATGGTGACTGTAGGGATACTGTATGGTGACTGTAGAGATACTGTATGGTGACTGTAGGGATACTGTATGGTGACTGTAGGGATACTGTATGGTGACTGTAGAGATACTGTATGGTGACTGTAGAGATACTGTATGGTGACTGTAGAGATACTGTATGGTGACTGTAGAGATACTGTATGGTGACTGTAGGGATACTGTATGGTGACTGTAGGGATACTGTATGGTGACTGTAGGGATACTGTATGGTGACTGTAGGGATACTGTATGGTGACTGTAACTGTATGGTGACTGTAGGGATACTGTATGGTGACTGTAGGGATACTGTATGGTGACTGTAGAGATACTGTATGGTGACTGTAGGGATACTGTATGGTGACTGTAGGGATACTATATGGTGACTGTAGGGATACTGTATGGTGACTGTAGGGATACTGTATGGTGACTGTAACTGTATGGTGACTGTAGGGATACTGTATGGTGACTGTAGGGATACTGTATGGTGACTGTAGAGATACTGTATGGTGACTGTAGGGATACTGTATGGTGACTGTAGGGATACTATATGGTGACTGTAGGGATACTGTATGGTGACTGTAGAGATACTGTATGGTGACTGTAGGGATACTGTATGGTGACTGTAGAGATACTGTATGGTGACTGTAGGGATACTGTATGGTGACTGTAGAGATACTGTATGGTGACTGTAGGGATACTGTATGGTGACTGTAGGGATACTGTATGGTGACTGTAGGGATACTGTATGGTGACTGTAGAGATACTGTATGGTGACTGTAACTGTATGGTGACTGTAGGGATACTGTATGGTGACTGTAACTATATGGTGACTGTAGGGATACTGTATGGTGACTGTAGAGATACTGTATGGTGACTGTAGAGATACTGTATGGTGACTGTAGGGATACTGTATGGTGACTGTAGGGATACTGTATGGTGACTGTAGGGATACTGTATGGTGACTGTAGGGATACTGTATGGTGACTGTAGGGATACTGTATGGTGACTGTAGGGATACTGTATGGTGACTGTAGGGATACTGTATGGTGACTGTAGAGATACTGTATGGTGACTGTAGGGATACTGTATGGTGACTGTAGAGATACTGTATGGTGACTGTAGGGATACTGTATGGTGACTGTAGAGATACTGTATGGTGACTGTAGGGATACTGTATGGTGACTGTAGAGATACTGTATGGTGACTGTAGGGATACTGTATGGTGACTGTAGAGATACTGTATGGTGACTGTAGGGATACTGTATGGTGACTGTAGGGATACTGTATGGTGACTGTAGAGATACTGTATGGTGACTGTAGAGATACTGTATGGTGACTGTAGGGATACTGTATGGTAACTGTAGAGATACTGTATGGTGACTGTAGAGATACTGTATGGTGACTGTAGGGATACTGTATGGTGACTGTAGGGATACTGTATGGTGACTGTAGGGATACTGTATGGTGACTGTAGGGATACTGTATGGTGACTGTAGAGATACTGTATGGTGACTGTAGAGATACTGTATGGTGACTGTAACTGTATGGTGACTGTAGGGATACTGTATGGTGACTGTAGGGATACTGTATGGTGACTGTAGGGATACTGTATGGTGACTGTAGGGATACTGTATGGTGACTGTAGAGATACTGTATGGTGACTGTAACTGTATGGTGACTGTAGGGATACTGTATGGTGACTGTAGAGATACTGTATGGTGACTGTAGAGATACTGTATGGTGACTGTAGGGATACTGTATGGTGACTGTAGGGATACTGTATGGTGACTGTAGGGATACTGTATGGTGACTGTAGGGATACTGTATGGTGACTGTAGGGATACTGTATGGTGACTGTAGGGATACTGTATGGTGACTGTAGGGATACTGTATGGTGACTGTAGGGATACTGTATGGTGACTGTAGAGATACTGTATGGTGACTGTAGGGATACTGTATGGTGACTGTAGAGATACTGTATGGTGACTGTAGGGATACTGTATGGTGACTGTAGAGATACTGTATGGTGACTGTAGGGATACTGTATGGTGACTGTAGAGATACTGTATGGTGACTGTAGGGATACTGTATGGTGACTGTAGAGATACTGTATGGTGACTGTAGGGATACTGTATGGTGACTGTAGGGATACTGTATAGTGACTGTAGAGATACTGTATGGTGACTGTAGGGATACTGTATGGTGACTGTAGGGATACTGTATGGTGACTGTAGAGATACTGTATGGTGACTGTAACTGTATGGTGACTGTAGGGATACTGTATGGTGACTGTAGAGATACTGTATGGTGACTGTAGGGATACTGTATGGTGACTGTAGGGATACTGTATAGTGACTGTAGAGATACTGTATGGTGACTGTAGGGATACTGTATGGTGACTGTAGGGATACTGTATGGTGACTGTAACTGTATGGTGACTGTAGGGATACTGTATGGTGACTGTAGGGATACTGTATAGTGACTGTAGAGATACTGTATGGTGACTGTAGGGATACTGTATGGTGACTGTAGGGATACTGTATGGTGACTGTAGGGATACTGTATGGTGACTGTAGAGATACTGTATGGTGACTGTAACTGTATGGTGACTGTAGGGATACTGTATGGTGACTGTAGAGATACTGTATGGTGACTGTAGAGATACTGTATGGTGACTGTAGGGATACTGTATGGTGACTGTAGGGATACTGTATGGTGACTGTAGGGATACTGTATGGTGACTGTAGAGATACTGTATGGTGACTGTAGGGATACTGTATGGTGACTGTAGAGATACTGTATGGTGACTGTAGAGATACTGTATGGTGACTGTAGGGATACTGTATGGTGACTGTAGAGATACTGTATGGTGACTGTAGGGATACTGTATGGTGACTGTAGAGATACTGTATGGTGACTGTAGGGATACTATATGGTGACTGTAGGGATACTGTATGGTGACTGTAGAGATACTGTATGGTGACTGTAGGGATACTGTATGGTGACTGTAGAGATACTGTATGGTGACTGTAGGGATACTGTATGGTGACTGTAGAGATACTGTATGGTGACTGTAGGGATACTGTATGGTGACTGTAGGGATACTGTATGGTGACTGTAGGGATACTGTATGGTGACTGTAGAGATACTGTATGGTGACTGTAACTGTATGGTGACTGTAGGGATACTGTATGGTGACTGTAACTGTATGGTAACTGTAGAGATACTGTATGGTGACTGTAGAGATACTGTATGGTGACTGTAGAGATACTGTATGGTGACTGTAGAGATACTGTATGGTGACTGTAGGGATACTGTATGGTGACTGTAACTGTATGGTGACTGTAGAGATACTGTATGGTGACTGTAGGGATACTGTATGGTGACTGTAACTGTATGGTGACTGTAGAGATACTATATGGTGACTGTAGAGATACTGTATGGTGACTGTAGGGATACTGTATGGTGACTGTAGAGATACTGTATGGTGACTGTAGAGATACTGTATGGTGACTGTAGGGATACTGTATGGTGACTGTAACTGTATGGTGACTGTAGAGATACTGTATGGTGACTGTAACTGTATGGTAACTGTAGAGATACTGTATGGTGACTGTAGGGATACTGTATGGTGACTGTAGGGATACTGTATGGTGACTGTAGAGATACTGTATGGTGACTGTAGGGATACTGTATGGTGACTGTAGGGATACTGTATGGTGACTGTAGAGATACTGTATGGTGACTGTAGGGATACTGTATGGTGACTGTAGGGATACTGTATGGTGACTGTAGAGATACTGTATGGTGACTGTAACTGTATGGTGACTGTAGAGATACTGTATGGTGACTGTAGAGATACTGTATGGTGACTGTAGGGATACTGTATGGTGACTGTAGAGATACTGTATGGTGACTGTAGGGATACTGTATGGTGACTGTAGAGATACTGTATGGTGACTGTAGAGATACTGTATGGTGACTGTAGGGATACTGTATGGTGACTGTAGAGATACTGTATGGTGACTGTAGGGATACTGTATGGTGACTGTAGGGATACTGTATGGTGACTGTAGGGATACTGTATGGTGACTGTAGAGATACTGTATGGTGACTGTAGGGATACTGTATGGTGACTGTAGAGATACTGTATGGTGACTGTAGAGATACTGTATGGTGACTGTAGAGATACTGTATGGTGACTGTAGGGATACTGTATGGTGACTGTAGGGATACTGTATGGTGACTGTAGAGATACTGTATGGTGACTGTAGAGATACTGTATGGTGACTGTAACTGTATGGTAACTGTAGAGATACTGTATGGTGACTGTAGGGATACTGTATGGTGACTGTAGAGATACTGTATGGTGACTGTAGAGATACTGTATGGTGACTGTAGAGATACTGTATGGTGACTGTAACTGTATGGTAACTGTAGAGATACTGTATGGTGACTGTAGAGATACTGTATGGTGACTGTAGAGATACTGTATGGTGACTGTAGGGATACTGTATGGTAACTGTAGAGATACTGTATGGTGACTGTAGAGATACTGTATGGTGACTGTAGGGATACTGTATGGTGACTGTAGGGATACTGTATGGTAACTGTAGAGATACTGTATGGTGACTGTAGAGATACTGTATGGTGACTGTAGGGATACTGTATGGTAACTGTAGAGATACTGTATGGTGACTGTAGAGATACTGTATGGTGACTGTAGGGATACTGTATGGTAACTGTAGAGATACTGTATGGTGACTGTAGAGATACTGTATGGTGACTGTAGGGATACTGTATGGTGACTGTAGAGATACTGTATGGTGACTGTAGAGATACTGTATGGTGACTGTAACTGTATGGTAACTGTAGAGATACTGTATGGTGACTGTAGGGATACTGTATGGTGACTGTAGAGATACTGTATGGTGACTGTAACTGTATGGTAACTGTAGAGATACTGTATGGTGACTGTAGAGATACTGTATGGTGACTGTAGAGATACTGTATGGTGACTGTAACTGTATGGTAACTGTAGAGATACTGTATGGTGACTGTAGAGATACTGTATGGTGACTGTAGAGATACTGTATGGTGACTGTAGAGATACTGTATGGTGACTGTAACTGTATGGTAACTGTAGAGATACTGTATGGTGACTGTAGGGATACTGTATGGTGACTGTAGAGATACTGTATGGTGACTGTAGAGATACTGTATGGTGACTGTAGAGATACTGTATGGTGACTGTAGGGATACTATATGGTGACTGTAGAGATACTGTATGGTGACTGTAGAGATACTGTATGGTGACTGTAGAGATACTGTATGGTGACTGTAACTGTATGGTAACTGTAGAGATACTGTATGGTGACTGTAGGGATACTGTATGGTGACTGTAGAGATACTGTATGGTGACTGTAGGGATACTGTATGGTGACTGTAGGGATACTGTATGGTGACTGTAGAGATACTGTATGGTGACTGTAGAGATACTGTATGGTGACTGTAGAGATACTGTATGGTGACTGTAGGGATACTGTATGGTGACTGTAGAGATACTGTATGGTGACTGTAGGGATACTGTATGGTGACTGTAGAGATACTGTATGGTGACTGTAGAGATACTGTATGGTGACTGTAGGGATACTGTATGGTGACTGTAGAGATACTGTATGGTGACTGTAGGGATACTGTATGGTGACTGTAGGGATACTGTATGGTGACTGTAGGGATACTGTATGGTGACTGTAGAGATACTGTATGGTGACTGTAGGGATACTGTATGGTGACTGTAGAGATACTGTATGGTGACTGTAGAGATACTGTATGGTGACTGTAGAGATACTGTATGGTGACTGTAGGGATACTGTATGGTGACTGTAGAGATACTGTATGGTGACTGTAGGGATACTGTATGGTGACTGTAGGGATACTGTATGGTGACTGTAGGGATACTGTATGGTGACTGTAGGGATACTGTATGGTGACTGTAGAGATACTGTATGGTGACTGTAGGGATACTGTATGGTGACTGTAGAGATACTGTATGGTGACTGTAGGGATACTGTATGGTGACTGTAGAGATACTGTATGGTGACTGTAGAGATACTGTATGGTGACTGTAGGGATACTGTATGGTGACTGTAGGGATACTGTATGGTGACTGTAGGGATACTGTATGGTGACTGTAGAGATACTGTATGGTGACTGTAGAGATACTGTATGGTGACTGTAGAGATACTGTATGGTGACTGTAGAGATACTGTATGGTGACTGTAGAGATACTGTATGGTGACTGTAGAGATACTGTATGGTGACTGTAGGGATACTGTATGGTGACTGTAGAGATACTGTATGGTGACTGTAGAGATACTGTATGGTGACTGTAGAGATACTGTATGGTGACTGTAGGGATACTGTATGGTGACTGTAGAGATACTGTATGGTGACTGTAGAGATACTGTATGGTGACTGTAGAGATACTGTATGGTGACTGTAGAGATACTGTATGGTGACTGTAGAGATACTGTATGGTGACTGTAGAGATACTGTATGGTGACTGTAGGGATACTGTATGGTGACTGTAGGGATACTGTATGGTGACTGTAGAGATACTGTATGGTGACTGTAGAGATACTGTATGGTGACTGTAGAGATACTGTATGGTGACTGTAGAGATACTGTATGGTGACTGTAGGGATACTGTATGGTGACTGTAGAGATACTGTATGGTGACTGTAGAGATACTGTATGGTGACTGTAGAGATACTGTATGGTGACTGTAGAGATACTGTATGGTGACTGTAGAGATACTGTATGGTGACTGTAGAGATACTGTATGGTGACTGTAGAGATACTGTATGGTGACTGTAGGGATACTGTATGGTGACTGTAGAGATACTGTATGGTGACTGTAGGGATACTGTATGGTGACTGTAGGGATACTGTATGGTGACTGTAGGGATACTGTATGGTGACTGTAGAGATACTGTATGGTGACTGTAGGGATACTGTATGGTGACTGTAGAGATACTGTATGGTGACTGTAGAGATACTGTATGGTGACTGTAGAGATACTGTATGGTGACTGTAGAGATACTGTATGGTGACTGTAGAGATACTGTATGGTGACTGTAACTGTATGGTGACTGTAGGGATACTGTATGGTGACTGTAGAGATACTGTATGGTGACTGTAGAGATACTGTATGGTGACTGTAGAGATACTGTATGGTGACTGTAGAGATACTGTATGGTGACTGTAGAGATACTGTATGGTGACTGTAACTGTATGGTGACTGTAGGGATACTGTATGGTGACTGTAGAGATACTGTATGGTGACTGTAGGGATACTGTATGGTGACTGTAGGGATACTGTATGGTAACTGTAGAGATACTGTATAGTGACTGTAGAGATACTGTATGGTGACTGTAGAGATACTGTATGGTGACTGTAGAGATACTGTATGGTGACTGTAGGGATACTGTATGGTGACTGTAGAGATACTGTATGGTGACTGTAGAGATACTGTATGGTGACTGTAGAGATACTGTATGGTGACTGTAGAGATACTGTATGGTGACTGTAGAGATACTGTATGGTGACTGTAGAGATACTGTATGGTGACTGTAGAGATACTGTATGGTGACTGTAGGGATACTGTATGGTGACTGTAGAGATACTGTATGGTGACTGTAGGGATACTGTATGGTGACTGTAGAGATACTGTATGGTGACTGTAGAGATACTGTATGGTGACTGTAGAGATACTGTATGGTGACTGTAGAGATACTGTATGGTGACTGTAGAGATACTGTATGGTGACTGTAACTGTATGGTGACTGTAGGGATACTGTATAGTGACTGTAGAGATACTGTATGGTGACTGTAGAGATACTGTATGGTGACTGTAGGGATACTGTATGGTGACTGTAACTGTATGGTGACTGTAGAGATACTGTATGGTGACTGTAGGGATACTGTATGGTGACTGTAACTGTATGGTGACTGTAGGGATACTGTATAGTGACTGTAGAGATACTGTATGGTGACTGTAGAGATACTGTATGGTGACTGTAGGGATACTGTATGGTGACTGTAACTGTATGGTGACTGTAGGGATACTGTATAGTGACTGTAGAGATACTGTATGGTGACTGTAGAGATACTGTATGGTGACTGTAGAGATACTGTATGGTGACTGTAACTGTATGGTGACTGTAGGGATACTGTATGGTGACTGTAACTGTATGGTGACTGTAGGGATACTGTATGGTGACTGTAACTGTATGGTGACTGTAGGGATACTGTATAGTGACTGTAGAGATACTGTATGGTGACTGTAGAGATACTGTATGGTGACTGTAGGGATACTGTATGGTGACTGTAACTGTATGGTGACTGTAGAGATACTGTATGGTGACTGTAGAGATACTGTATGGTGACTGTAACTGTATGGTGACTGTAGGGATACTGTATGGTGACTGTAACTGTATGGTGACTGTAGAGATACTGTATGGTGACTGTAACTGTATGGTGACTGTAGGGATACTGTATGGTGACTGTAGAGATACTGTATGGTGACTGTAGGGATACTGTATGGTGACTGTAGGGATACTGTATGGTGACTGTAGGGATACTGTATGGTGACTGTAGGGATACTGTATGGTAACTGTAGAGATACTGTATGGTGACTGTAACTGTATGGTGACTGTAGGGATACTGTATGGTGACTGTAACTGTATGGTGACTGTAGAGATACTGTATGGTGACTGTAACTGTATGGTGACTGTAGAGATACTGTATGGTGACTGTAACTGTATGGTGACTGTAGGGATACTGTATGGTGACTGTAGGGATACTGTATGGTGACTGTAACTGTATGGTGACTGTAGGGATACTGTATGGTGACTGTAGGGATACTGTATGGTGACTGTAACTGTATGGTGACTGTAGGGATACTGTATGGTGACTGTAGGGATACTGTATGGTGACTGTAGAGATACTGTATGGTGACTGTAGGGATACTGTATGGTGACTGTAGAGATACTGTATGGTGACTGTAACTGTATGGTGACTGTAGAGATACTGTATGGTGACTGTAACTGTATGGTGACTGTAGAGATACTGTATGGTGACTGTAGGGATACTGTATGGTGACTGTAGGGATACTGTATGGTGACTGTAGGGATACTGTATGGTGACTGTAGAGATACTGTATGGTGACTGTAACTGTATGGTGACTGTAGGGATACTGTATGGTGACTGTAGGGATACTGTATGGTGACTGTAGAGATACTGTATGGTGACTGTAGGGATACTGTATGGTGACTGTAGAGATACTGTATGGTGACTGTAACTGTATGGTGACTGTAGAGATACTGTATGGTGACTGTAGGGATACTGTATGGTGACTGTAACTGTATGGTGACTGTAGGGATACTGTATGGTGACTGTAGGGATACTGTATGGTGACTGTAACTGTATGGTGACTGTAGGGATACTGTATGGTGACTGTAGGGATACTGTATGGTGACTGTAGAGATACTGTATGGTGACTGTAGGGATACTGTATGGTGACTGTAGAGATACTGTATGGTGACTGTAACTGTATGGTGACTGTAGAGATACTGTATGGTGACTGTAACTGTATGGTGACTGTAGAGATACTGTATGGTGACTGTAGGGATACTGTATGGTGACTGTAGGGATACTGTATGGTGACTGTAGGGATACTGTATGGTGACTGTAACTGTATGGTGACTGTAGGGATACTGTATGGTGACTGTAACTGTATGGTGACTGTAGGGATACTGTATGGTGACTGTAACTGTATGGTGACTGTAGGGATACTGTATGGTGACTGTAACTGTATGGTGACTGTAGAGATACTGTATGGTGACTGTAGGGATACTGTATGGTGACTGTAGAGATACTGTATGGTGACTGTAGAGATACTGTATGGTGACTGTAACTGTATGGTGACTGTAGAGATACTGTATGGTGACTGTAGGGATACTGTATGGTGACTGTAGGGATACTGTATGGTGACTGTAGAGATACTGTATGGTGACTGTAGAGATACTGTATGGTGACTGTAACTGTATGGTGACTGTAGAGATACTGTATGGTGACTGTAGGGATACTGTATGGTGACTGTAACTGTATGGTGACTGTAGAGATACTGTATGGTGACTGTAGAGATACTGTATGGTGACTGTAACTGTATGGTGACTGTAGAGATACTGTATGGTGACTGTAGGGATACTGTATGGTAACTGTAGAGATACTGTATGGTGACTGTAGGGATACTGTATGGTGACTGTAGAGATACTGTATGGTGACTGTAGGGATACTGTATGGTGACTGTAACTGTATGGTGACTGTAGAGATACTGTATGGTGACTGTAACTGTATGGTGACTGTAGAGATACTGTATGGTGACTGTAGAGATACTGTATGGTGACTGTAACTGTATGGTGACTGTAGAGATACTGTATGGTGACTGTAGAGATACTGTATGGTGACTGTAACTGTATGGTGACTGTAGAGATACTGTATGGTGACTGTAACTGTATGGTGACTGTAGGGATACTGTATGGTGACTGTAGGGATACTGTATGGTGACTGTAGAGATACTGTATGGTGACTGTAGGGATACTGTATGGTGACTGTAGAGATACTGTATGGTGACTGTAGGGATACTGTATGGTGACTGTAGAGATACTGTATGGTGACTGTAGAGATACTGTATGGTGACTGTAGGGATACTGTATGGTGACTGTAGAGATACTGTATGGTGACTGTAGAGATACTGTATGGTGACTGTAGAGATACTGTATGGTGACTGTAGGGATACTGTATGGTGACTGTAGAGATACTGTATGGTGACTGTAGGGATACTGTATGGTGACTGTAGAGATACTGTATGGTGACTGTAGAGATACTGTATGGTGACTGTAGAGATACTGTATGGTGACTGTAGGGATACTGTATGGTGACTGTAGAGATACTGTATGGTGACTGTAACTGTATGGTGACTGTAGGGATACTGTATGGTGACTGTAGAGATACTGTATGGTGACTGTAACTGTATGGTGACTGTAGGGATACTGTATGGTGACTGTAGGGATACTGTATGGTGACTGTAGAGATACTGTATGGTGACTGTAGGGATACTGTATGGTGACTGTAGAGATACTGTATGGTGACTGTAGGGATACTGTATGGTGACTGTAGAGATACTGTATGGTGACTGTAGAGATACTGTATGGTGACTGTAGGGATACTGTATGGTGACTGTAGAGATACTGTATGGTGACTGTAGAGATACTGTATGGTGACTGTAGAGATACTGTATGGTGACTGTAGGGATACTGTATGGTGACTGTAGAGATACTGTATGGTGACTGTAGGGATACTGTATGGTGACTGTAGAGATACTGTATGGTGACTGTAGAGATACTGTATGGTGACTGTAGAGATACTGTATGGTGACTGTAGGGATACTGTATGGTGACTGTAGAGATACTGTATGGTGACTGTAACTGTATGGTGACTGTAGGGATACTGTATGGTGACTGTAGAGATACTGTATGGTGACTGTAACTGTATGGTGACTGTAGGGATACTGTATGGTGACTGTAGAGATACTGTATGGTGACTGTAACTGTATGGTGACTGTAACTGTATGGTGACTGTAGAGATACTGTATGGTGACTGTAGAGATACTGTATGGTGACTGTAGGGATACTGTATGGTGACTGTAGAGATACTGTATGGTGACTGTAGGGATACTGTATGGTGACTGTAGGGATACTGTATGGTGACTGTAGAGATACTGTATGGTAACTGTAGAGATACTGTATGGTGACTGTAGAGATACTGTATGGTGACTGTAACTGTATGGTGACTGTAGGGATACTGTATGGTGACTGTAACTGTATGGTGACTGTAGGGATACTGTATGGTGACTGTAGAGATACTGTATGGTGACTGTAACTGTATGGTGACTGTAGAGATACTGTATGGTGACTGTAACTGTATGGTGACTGTAGGGATACTGTATGGTGACTGTAACTGTATGGTGACTGTAGAGATACTGTATGGTGACTGTAACTGTATGGTGACTGTAGAGATACTGTATGGTGACTGTAACTGTATGGTGACTGTAGAGATACTGTATGGTGACTGTAACTGTATGGTGACTGTAGGGATACTGTATGGTGACTGTAGAGATACTGTATGGTGACTGTAACTGTATGGTGACTGTAGGGATACTGTATGGTGACTGTAGAGATACTGTATGGTGACTGTAGGGATACTGTATGGTGACTGTAGAGATACTGTATGGTGACTGTAGGGATACTGTATGGTGACTGTAGAGATACTGTATGGTGACTGTAGGGATACTGTATGGTGACTGTAGAGATACTGTATGGTGACTGTAACTGTATGGTGACTGTAGGGATACTGTATGGTGACTGTAGAGATACTGTATGGTGACTGTAGGGATACTGTATGGTGACTGTAGAGATACTGTATGGTGACTGTAGGGATACTATATGGTGACTGTAGGGATACTGTGTGGTGACTGTAGGGATACTGTATGGTGACTGTAGGGATACTGTATGGTGACTGTAGGGATACTGTATGGTGACTGTAGAGATACTGTATGGTGACTGTAGGGATACTGTATGGTGACTGTAGAGATACTGTATGGTGACTGTAGAGATACTGTATGGTGACTGTAGAGATACTGTATGGTGACTGTAGAGATACTGTATGGTGACTGTAGGGATACTGTATGGTGACTGTAGGGATACTGTATGGTGACTGTAGGGATACTGTATGGTGACTGTAGAGATACTGTATGGTGACTGTAGAGATACTGTATGGTGACTGTAGGGATACTGTATGGTGACTGTAGAGATACTGTATGGTGACTGTAGGGATACTGTATGGTGACTGTAGGGATACTGTATGGTGACTGTAGGGATACTGTATGGTGACTGTAGAGATACTGTATGGTAACTGTAGAGATACTGTATGGTGACTGTAGAGATACTGTATGGTGACTGTAGGGATACTGTATGGTGACTGTAGAGATACTGTATGGTAACTGTAGAGATACTGTATGGTGACTGTAGAGATACTGTATGGTGACTGTAGGGATACTGTATGGTGACTGTAGAGATACTGTATGGTGACTGTAGGGATACTGTATGGTGACTGTAGGGATACTGTATGGTGACTGTAGGGATACTGTATGGTGACTGTAGGGATACTGTATGGTGACTGTAGAGATACTGTATGGTAACTGTAGAGATACTGTATGGTGACTGTAGAGATACTGTATGGTGACTGTAGGGATACTGTATGGTGACTGTAGAGATACTGTATGGTGACTGTAGGGATACTGTATGGTGACTGTAGAGATACTGTATGGTGACTGTAGGGATACTGTATGGTGACTGTAGAGATACTGTATGGTGACTGTAGGGATACTGTATGGTGACTGTAGGGATACTGTATGGTGACTGTAGAGATACTGTATGGTGACTGTAGAGATACTGTATGGTGACTGTAGAGATACTGTATGGTGACTGTAGAGATACTGTATGGTGACTGTAGAGATACTGTATGGTGACTGTAGGGATACTGTATGGTGACTGTAGGGATACTGTATGGTGACTGTAGGGATACTGTATGGTGACTGTAGGGATACTGTATGGTGACTGTAGGGATACTGTATGGTGACTGTAGAGATACTGTATGGTGACTGTAACTGTATGGTGACTGTAGAGATACTGTATGGTGACTGTAGGGATACTGTATGGTGACTGTAGAGATACTGTATGGTGACTGTAGAGATACTGTATGGTGACTGTAGAGATACTGTATGGTGACTGTAGGGATACTGTATGGTGACTGTAGAGATACTGTATGGTGACTGTAGAGATACTGTATGGTAACTGTAGAGATACTGTATGGTGACTGTAGAGATACTGTATGGTGACTGTAGAGATACTGTATGGTGACTGTAGAGATACTGTATGGTGACTGTAGAGATACTGTATGGTGACTGTAGAGATACTGTATGGTGACTGTAGAGATACTGTATGGTGACTGTAGGGATACTGTATGGTGACTGTAGAGATACTGTATGGTGACTGTAACTGTATGGTGACTGTAGAGATACTGTATGGTGACTGTAGGGATACTGTATGGTGACTGTAGGGATACTGTATGGTGACTGTAGGGATACTGTATGGTGACTGTAGAGATACTGTATGGTGACTGTAGGGATACTGTATAGTGACTGTAACTGTATGGTGACTGTAGAGATACTGTATGGTGACTGTAGAGATACTGTATGGTGACTGTAGAGATACTGTATGGTGACTGTAGAGATACTGTATGGTGACTGTAGGGATACTGTATGGTGACTGTAGGGATACTGTATGGTGACTGTAGAGATACTGTATGGTGACTGTAGGGATACTGTATGGTGACTGTAGGGATACTGTATGGTGACTGTAGAGATACTGTATGGTGACTGTAGGGATACTGTATGGTGACTGTAGGGATACTGTATGGTGACTGTAGGGATACTGTATGGTAACTGTAGAGATACTGTATGGTGACTGTAGAGATACTGTATGGTGACTGTAGGGATACTGTATGGTGACTGTAGGGATACTGTATGGTGACTGTAGAGATACTGTATGGTGACTGTAGGGATACTGTATGGTGACTGTAGGGATACTGTATGGTGACTGTAGAGATACTGTATGGTGACTGTAGGGATACTGTATGGTGACTGTAGGGATACTGTATGGTGACTGTAGGGATACTGTATGGTGACTGTAGGGATACTGTATGGTAACTGTAGAGATACTGTATGGTGACTGTAGAGATACTGTATGGTAACTGTAGGGATACTGTATGGTGACTGTAGGGATACTGTATGGTGACTGTAGAGATACTGTATGGTGACTGTAGGGATACTGTATGGTGACTGTAGAGATACTGTATGGTGACTGTAGGGATACTGTATGGTGACTGTAGAGATACTGTATGGTGACTGTAGGGATACTGTATGGTGACTGTAGGGATACTGTATGGTGACTGTAGAGATACTGTATGGTGACTGTAGAGATACTGTATGGTGACTGTAACTGTATGGTGACTGTAGAGATACTGTATGGTGACTGTAGGGATACTGTATGGTGACTGTAGGGATACTGTATGGTGACTGTAGAGATACTGTATGGTAACTGTAGGGATACTGTATGGTGACTGTAGGGATACTGTATGGTGACTGTAGGGATACTGTATGGTGACTGTAGAGATACTGTATGGTGACTGTAGGGATACTGTATGGTGACTGTAGGGATACTGTATGGTGACTGTAGGGATACTGTATGGTGACTGTAGAGATACTGTATGGTAACTGTAGAGATACTGTATGGTGACTGTAGAGATACTGTATGGTGACTGTAGGGATACTGTATGGTGACTGTGGAGATACTGTATGGTGACTGTAGAGATACTGTATGGTGACTGTAGAGATACTGTATGGTGACTGTAGAGATACTGTATGGTGACTGTAGGGATACTGTATGGTGACTGTGGAGATACTGTATGGTGACTGTAGAGATACTGTATGGTGACTGTAGAGATACTGTATGGTGACTGTAGAGATACTGTATGGTGACTGTAGGGATACTGTATGGTGACTGTAGAGATACTGTATGGTGACTGTAGGGATACTGTATGGTGACTGTAGGGATACTGTATGGTGACTGTAGGGATACTGTATAGTGACTGTAGGGATACTGTATGGTGACTGTAGGGATACTGTATGGTGACTGTAGGGATACTGTATGGTGACTGTAGGGATACTGTATGGTGACTGTAGAGATACTGTATGGTAACTGTAGAGATACTGTATGGTGACTGTAGGGATACTGTATGGTGACTGTAGAGATACTGTATGGTGACTGTGGAGATACTGTATGGTGACTGTAGAGATACTGTATGGTGACTGTAGAGATACTGTATGGTGACTGTAGGGATACTGTACGGTGACTGTAGAGATACTGTATGGTGACTGTAGGGATACTGTATGGTGACTGTAGAGATACTGTATGGTGACTGTAGGGATACTGTATGGTGACTGTAGGGATACTGTATGGTGACTGTAGAGATACTGTATGGTGACTGTAGGGATACTGTATGGTGACTGTGGAGATACTGTATGGTGACTGTAGGGATACTATATGGTGACTGTAGAGATACTGTACGGTGACTGTAGAGATACTGTATGGTGACTGTAGGGATACTGTACGGTGACTGTAGGGATACTGTATGGTGACTGTAGGGATACTGTATGGTGACTGTAGGGATACTGTATGGTGACTGTAGAGATACTGTATGGTGACTGTAGAGATACTGTATGGTGACTGTAGGGATACTGTACGGTGACTGTAGGGATACTGTATGGTGACTGTAGGGATACTGTATGGTGACTGTAGAGATACTGTATGGTGACTGTAGGGATACTGTATGGTGACTGTAGGGATACTGTATGGTGACTGTAGAGATACTGTATGGTGACTGTAGGGATACTGTATGGTGACTGTAGAGATACTGTATGGTGACTGTAGAGATACTGTATGGTGACTGTAGGGATACTGTATGGTGACTGTAGAGATACTGTATGGTGACTGTAGGGATACTGTATGGTGACTGTAGAGATACTGTATGGTGACTGTAGGGATACTGTATGGTGACTGTAGGGATACTGTATGGTAACTGTAGAGATACTGTATGGTGACTGTAGGGATACTGTATGGTGACTGTAGGGATACTGTATGGTGACTGTAGGGATACTGTATGGTGACTGTAGGGATACTGTATGGTGACTGTAGGGATACTGTATGGTGACTGTAGGGATACTATATGGTGACTGTAGGGATACTGTATGGTGACTGTAGGGATACTGTATGGTGACTGTAGGGATACTGTATGGTGACTGTAGGGATACTGTATGGTGACTGTAGGGATACTGTATGGTGACTGTAGAGATACTGTATGGTGACTGTAGGGATACTGTATGGTGACTGTAGGGATACTGTATGGTGACTGTAGGGATACTATATGGTGACTGTAGGGATACTGTATGGTGACTGTAGGGATACTGTATGGTGACTGTAGGGATACTGTATGGTGACTGTAGAGATACTGTATGGTGACTGTAGAGATACTGTATGGTGACTGTAGGGATACTGTATGGTGACTGTAGAGATACTGTATGGTGACTGTAGAGATACTGTATGGTGACTGTAGGGATACTGTATGGTGACTGTAGAGATACTGTATGGTGACTGTAGGGAAACTGTATGGTGACTGTAGGGATACTGTATGGTGACTGTAGGGATACTGTATGGTGACTGTAGGGATACTGTATGGTGACTGTAGGGAAACTGTATGGTGACTGTAGGGATACTGTATGGTGACTGTAGGGATACTATATGGTGACTGTAGAGATACTGTATGGTGACTGTAGGGATACTGTATGGTGACTGTAGGGATACTGTATGGTGACTGTAGGGAAACTGTATGGTGACTGTAGGGATACTGTATGGTGACTGTAGGGATACTATATGGTGACTGTAGAGATACTGTATGGTGACTGTAGAGATACTGTATGGTGACTGTAGGGATACTGTATGGTGACTGTAGAGATACTGTATGGTGACTGTAGGGATACTGTATGGTGACTGTAGGGATACTGTATGGTGACTGTAGGGATACTGTATGGTGACTGTAGGGATACTGTATGGTGACTGTAGGGATACTATATGGTGACTGTAGGGATACTGTATGGTGACTGTAGAGATACTGTATGGTGACTGTAGGGATACTATATGGTGACTGTAGAGATACTGTATGGTGACTGTAGGGATACTGTATGGTGACTGTAGAGATACTGTATGGTGACTGTAGGGATACTGTATGGTGACTGTAGGGATGCTGTATGGTGACTGTAGGGATACTGTATGGTGACTGTAGAGATACTGTATGGTGACTGTAGGGATACTGTATAGTGACTGTAGAGATACTGTATGGTGACTGTAGAGATACTGTATGGTGACTGTAGAGATACTGTATGGTGACTGTAGAGATACTGTATGGTGACTGTAGGGATACTGTATGGTGACTGTAGAGATACTGTATGGTGACTGTAGAGATACTGTATGGTGACTGTAGAGATACTGTATGGTGACTGTAGGGATACTGTATGGTGACTGTAGGGATGCTGTATGGTGACTGTAGGGATACTGTATGGTGACTGTAGAGATACTATATGGTGACTGTAGAGATACTGTATGGTGACTGTAGAGATACTGTATGGTGACTGTAGAGATACTGTATGGTGACTGTAGAGATACTGTATAGTGACTGTAGAGATACTGTATGGTGACTGTAGAGATACTGTATGGTGACTGTAGAGATACTGTATGGTGACTGTAGGGATACTGTATGGTGACTGTAGGGATACTGTATAGTGACTGTAGAGATACTGTATGGTGACTGTAGAGATACTGTATGGTGACTGTAGAGATACTGTATGGTGACTGTAGAGATACTGTATAGTGACTGTAGAGATACTGTATGGTGACTGTAGAGATACTGTATGGTGACTGTAGGGATACTGTATGGTGACTGTAGGGATGCTGTATGGTGACTGTAGGGATACTGTATGGTGACTGTAGAGATACTGTATGGTGACTGTAGGGATACTGTATAGTGACTGTAGAGATACTGTATGGTGACTGTAGAGATACTGTATGGTGACTGTAGAGATACTGTATGGTGACTGTAGGGATACTGTATGGTGACTGTAGGGATACTGTATGGTGACTGTAGGGATACTGTATGGTGACTGTAGGGATACTGTATGGTGACTGTAGGGATACTGTATGGTGACTGTAGGGATACTGTATGGTGACTGTAGGGATACTGTATGGTGACTGTAGGGATACTGTATGGTGACTGTAGGGATACTGTATGGTGACTGTAGGGATACTGTATGGTGACTGTAGGGATACTGTATGGTGACTGTAGGGATACTGTATGGTGACTGTAGAGATACTGTATGGTGACTGTAGGGATACTGTATGGTGACTGTAGGGATACTGTATGGTGACTGTAGGGATACTGTATGGTGACTGTAGAGATACTGTATGGTGACTGTAGGGATACTGTATGGTGACTGTAGGGATACTGTATGGTGACTGTAGGGATACTGTATGGTGACTGTAGGGATACTGTATGGTGACTGTAGGGATACTGTATGGTGACTGTAGAGATACTGTATGGTGACTGTAGGGATACTGTATGGTGACTGTAGGGATACTGTATGGTGACTGTAGAGATACTGTATGGTGACTGTAGAGATACTGTATGGTGACTGTAGGGATACTGTATGGTGACTGTAGGGATACTGTATGGTGACTGTAGGGATACTGTATGGTGACTGTAGGGATACTGTATGGTGACTGTAGGGATACTGTATGGTAACTGTAGAGATACTGTATGGTAACTGTAGAGATACTGTATGGTGACTGTAGAGATACTGTATGGTAGTAGTGGGATGATGACAGAGCTGTCTCACTTAGCAAGTTGTGAGCCCCTGCGACCTTGGAATGGAAGGAGCCATGCTAGGAGGGCGTGCTTGGATTGGTTTTTTTCGTCTCGTTGTGCTCTTTACGGGAATGTAGGTGTCGAAAAGGTGAACTTAGGGTTTTGGGTCAAAACGTGCGTTTTTCACATTTTTGCCGATTTTTGGAAAACGGGCCATGCTAGGAGGGCGTGCTTGGATTCGTTTTTTTCGTCTCGTCATGCTCTTTACGGGAATGTAGGTATCGAAAAGGTGAAGTTAGGGTTTTGGGTCAAAAAATGCGTTTTTCACATTTTTGTCGATTTTCGGAAAACGGGCCATGCTAGGAGGGCGTGCTTGGATTCGTTTTTTTCGTCTCATGGTGCTATTTACGCGAATGTAGGTATCGAAAAGGTGAACTTAGGGTTTTGGGTCAAAAAATGCGTTTTTCACATTTTTGTCGATTTTCGGAAAACGGGCCATGCTAGGAGGGCGTGCTTGGATTAGTTTTTTTCGTCTCGTCATGCTCTTTACGGGAATGTAGGTATCGAAAAGGTGAACTTAGGGTTTTGGGTCAAAAAATGCGTTTTTCACATTTTTGTCGATTTTCGTAAAACGGGCCATGCTAGGAGGGCGTGCTTGGATTAGTTTTTTTCGTCTCGTTATGCTATTTACGGGAATGTAGGTATCGAAAAGGTGAACTTAGGGTTTTGGGTCAAAAAATGCGTTTTTCACATTTTTGTCGATTTTCGGAAAACGGGCCATGCTAGGAGGGCGTGCTTGGATTCCTTTTTTTCGTCTCGTCATGCTCTTTACGGGAATGTAGGTATCGAAAAGGTGAAGTTAGGGTTTTGGGTAAAAAAATGCGTTTTTCACATTTTTGTCGATTTTCGGAAAACGGGCCATGCTAGGAGGGCGTGCTTGGATTCGTTTTTTTCGTCTCATGGTGCTATTTACGCGAATGTAGGTATCGAAAAGGTGAACTTAGGGTTTTGGGTCAAAAAATGCGTTTTTCACATTTTTGTCGATTTTCGGAAAACGGGCCATGCTAGGAGGGCGTGCTTGGATTCCTTTTTTTCGTCTCATGGTGCTATTTACGCGAATGTAGGTGTCGAAAAGGTGAACTTAGGGTTTTGGGTCAAAAAATGCGTTTTTCACATTTTTGTCGATTTTCGGAAAACGAGCCATGCTAGGAGGGCGTGCTTGGATTCCTTTTTTTCGTCTCGTCGTGCTCTTTACGGGAATGTAGGTGTCGAAAAGGTGAACTTAGGGTTTTGGGTCAAAAAATGCGTTTTTCACATTTTTGTCGATTTTCGGAAAACGAGCCATGCTAGGAGGGCGTGCTTGGATTCCTTTTTTTCGTCTCGTCGTGCTCTTTACGGGAATGTAGGTGTCGAAAAGGTGAACTTAGGGTTTTGGGTCGAAAAATGCGTTTTTCACATTTTTGCCGATTTTTGGAAAACGGGCCATGCTGGGAGAGCGTGCTTGGATTCGTTTTTTTCGTCTCGTTGTGCTCTTTACGGGAATGTAGGTGTCGAAAAGGTGAACTTAGGGTTTTGGGTCGAAAAATGCGTTTTTCACATTTTTGCCGATTTTTGGAAAACGGATAACGTGATGATGACGTGCGTGATAGTATGTTTTCGTCTCGTTGTGCTCTTTACGGGGATATAGATATGGAATAGGTTAAAAGCTGGAAACATGTTTTTTTTAGTCACAAATGGGTTTTGTGATTTTCCCTTATATTGTGAAAACCGAAAACGTGAGAATGACGTGTGTGATAGTATTTATTTCGTTTCATTGTCCTCTTTACGGGGATATAGATATGAAAAAGGCAAAAAGCTGGAAACATGGTTTTCTTATGGAAAAGGTGTTTTTTGTTCATTTTCGCGTTATTTGGAAAACGAATGAGGCGATTTTTATGATGGTCATGTCGATGTATTTATGTCGTTCTGTTTACGGGAATGTAGGTATGGAAAACCTAAAATGATGGTTTCCGTTATTTTTTTCGAGATCGTTGAGGAAAACGGGGAAAAATGTAAGAAACCAGATTTGAAGTCACGTTAGGTTATGCGCTATGATGTTAGTAAAACATTTATGCATTATTATTATTATTATTTGTCTTGACTGGTCAGGGCTCACACGCAGAGAGAGAACATGTTTAATGCAATGAGAATTGAAAGCATTGAGACTGACCCACGGCGATCCAGACAGACACAGGTCTTATCATCGTACGTGCCTCGCAGCAGAGAGAGATAACAGCCTGTTGTTCGTATGCAGGTGGCTGTTATCTGACCCAGACGTGTTACTCGATATCTCGATGAAGGACATACAGCTCTGTCGAAAAGCTGATCATTGCATTCCCACGCATACTCATGCAGAGATTGCAAAAGCTTGTGAGAATCGCTCTGACTTGTGCGCTCCATGACATCCTACTCGTAGGAACAAAAAAAAGTAAAGTGTTAACTTTGCATCTTGTTGAGGAGACATATATGTTCTGAGGGTAAGAGAGACTCATCATTCTCGTGTTCATCTTTGAAGGTGACGGATGCAAGTGCCTTATGCTCTTTGTGAAATATTACGTGAACTGCGACCATACTTGTACTAAGGTAGGTTCATTATTGTTAATTATGACATGATTGGTTTTATTGTTATTTTGTGTATGCATGAAAAGTAAGTTAGTGACTGATGGTATTTTTGGGGGATTTCGTTTGTTGCAGATTTTTAAAAACAACATTATTAAGTCTGGGAAAGCAGACAGAGAGAGACAGTGACAGTGACAGTGGCGGCAAAGAGCACATTTGCTGAAAGTATTATAATTCATTATATGGTGAGTACATGTTGTTCCATTACTTTTATTGTTGTTGTTGTTGTTAAATGTATGTTATTTATTTCACGGAAATTTATATACTTATGGCGTGTATTTATTATTGTTTCAGAATGAAGATATATATGGAGTGAATAGGTTTTAACTACTTTGACGCTTTCGATATTAAAAAAAAGAGGTGAGTCTTTGTAAATGACTTTGTTATTTTCGAGTGAGTGTCTTATTTATGTGTGCACACTTGAAACCTTTTGTTTTTAGTAAGTCTTATGAATGAATGAATGAATGAATGAATGAATGAATGAATGAATGAATGCATGAATGAATGAATGCACATGTTTAATGTATATAACCATGACTAATAACGGATTGTATTGGTTTGTTTTTCAGATAAATCATTGGAAACAAAAAAAACAAGATAAACCTTGTCGTTGATATTAAAACTATATCAACCTTGTTGGTGATCATTTCCTGCTGGGGGCCCAAATTGCTACAACCATTGTGTACCTGTGAACGAGATTGTGTGCCAGTCAGTAAAAAAATCGATTAGTGTGGTCGTTTGGAATTGCAGATTTTGGATTAACCTATTTTAAGGTAAGGGTTGCACGTTTATTTGTCCATTTTATAATCATGTCTATATCGGAGAGTGAAGTGTTAGTGTGGCAGCCTTTGGCCAAATGTTTCAAAACGCGAGTATGCTCAGGCCGAATTTACAATGCGAATCACTGTCTGTCGCCTAAAGATTTTGTGGAATTATGTTTTCCCATTTTTTTGAGTGAATGTGAACAAGGCTTAAGATTGCATCAGGCTTTAAAAATAAACTTCGAACTACTATGTGAATTTACGTTGATAAAAAATAATGTTGAAGAGAAACACACCTTCAACCTTTGTACAAAAATGGAGAAAGTACTGATAGCCGATAATTTGGAAACGTGGTATCAGGAGAAAGCTATTCAAGCGCTTATCACTAAATTTGATAAGTTGCAAGAGGGTCCCAGTGGCTTGGCCCTCAATAGCATTGCCTATTTGCAAATCAATATTTGTAAATACAATCCATTGAATGCAGGAAGTAGCTATATTGCCACGCCGAGCTTTATCGCTTCGAGAAAGGCAGTGATCAACATACGCAACAAAGACGATTACTGCTTTTTGTGGAGTATAGTGAGCTGCCTGCAACCCTGTCAGGGCAGTAATTGTGATAGACCAGGGAAGTACAAAGAATTGTTTAACCGCATGAAACAAACTCTCAATCTCGAGCGTGTTTCATTTCCCATGCCTCTAGATAAAATTCATTTATTTGAGAAAGATAATCCAAATTTCTCTTTCATGGTGTATGGCATCGAAGGATCCAATATTGTGGGCCCCTTGTATGCCACCAAACAGGTAAAGCAACATCACATTCACCTGCTTTTCCTGTCTGATGGGGATAAAAGCCATTACTGTTGGATAAAGAATTTAAGTAAATTGGTGAGCAGCCAAATGTCAAATCATGATGGTAAGAAACATATTTGCGAGCGCTGCCTTCAGTATTTTACAACTGATGAACTTTTGAAACGACATACAGAAGACTGTGAAGGGCAGACGGCAGTAAAGCTAGTCTTGCCCGAAGGGAATGACGCAGTCTTAAAATTTAAGGCCACTAATAAACAAGAGATGGTACCATTTACTGTTTACGCTGATTTTGAGGCCCTTACTGTTCCCATTCAGGGATGTGAACCAAGCCCCCATACAAGCTCAACCTATCCAGTGCAGAAACATGAGCCTTTTGCTGTAGCCTATTATGTTGTCTGTCACTATGATAATTCACAATGTGAGTATGTAAGTCACAAAGGTCAGGATTGTGCGCGGTGGTTTGTTGATCAAATGGCGGCTTTAGCAGGCAAAGTAGAAACTATTTTGAACAACCCTGTACCAATTCAAATGAATGACGTACAGCAAAGAGAATATGATCAAGCCACCACCTGCCACATATGTGAAAAGCCAATCTTAGGCGGAGAAAAAAAAGTAAGAGACCACTGCCACAGGACAGGGCATTTTAGAGGTGCTGCCCATAACGAATGCAATTTGAAGTACTCTACACCTCGCTTCCTCCCTGTCTTCTTACACAATTTCTCCCGGTATGACCTTCACTTCATTGTAAAACAATTTGCTCATGTAGATAAGAGCAAATTCAGCATTTTGGCTAAGAACCATGAGAGCTTTACCTCACTTTCATGGAGAAAAGGAAGCATGAGCATTCGCTTTCTCGACTCATTCAAGTTTATGTCTAGTTCGCTGGATAGTCTTGTGAAAGGCTTAAGCGAAGATGAGTTGAAACATACCCATTCCCACTTTACGGATACAAATCAATTTAAATTGTGTGTTCGTAAAGGCCATTTTCCATACGATTATGTGGAAAGTTACGAGGTGCTTGAAGAAACGACTTTGCCGCCAAGAGAAAAATTCTTTTCTCAGTTAACACAAAGCACCATCAGTGAAGAAGACTATGCCCATGCACAGCATGTTTGGCGAGTGTTTGGCATAGAAACCATGGGCCAGTATGCTATGCACTACTTAAAATTAGACGTGTTGTTGTTGACCGACGTTTTTGAAACGTTTCGTCAGCTATGTCACACGATTTATGGCCTTGACCCCGCTCACTACTATACCAGTCCAGGGTTAAGTTGGGACGCCGCCCTCAAATTTACCCACATTGAGCTTGATTTACTGACGGATCCCGATATGGTACTCATGATGGAAAAAGGGATTCGTGGGGGATTCGTATCGCTCAATCAGCGACATGCCAAGGCAAATAATCATTACATGCCTGATTATTGTCCCGAAGAACCTGAATCCTATCTAATGTATTTCGACATAAACAATTTATACGGTCACGCTATGAGTCGACCACTGCCGTACAGAAACTTTGTCTGGCTGTCTGAGGATGAAATTAAAGATTTTAATGTGCATAGCGCTAGCAAGCAACAGGACGTAGGGTATGTTCTTGATGTCGACTTAGCTTATCCCCCCCATCTCAGACAGCGTCATGGTGATTTCCCCTTTTGCATAGAGAAAATGGTGCCGCCCGAGAGTAAGGGCAATCATAAGAAATTGATGGGTACCTTGTATGATAAAAATCACTATGTGTTGCATATTGACATGCTGGTAGAATGTTTAGCTCAGGGCTTAACCCTGAAAAAAATCCATAGAGGTATTTCTTTTTGTCAGAAACCGTGGTTGAAACCATACATGGATTTAAATACCAGTCACAGACAAAGTGCCACTCAACCATTTCAAATCAATTTTTTTAAACTGATGAATAATTGTATCTATGGCAAGAGTTTGGAAAATGTACGGCAGTATAGGGACATTAAATTGGTCAACACATGGCATGGACAATGGGGGGCTCAAAAATATATTGCAAAACCAAATTTCAAATCTTTAAACATTATTGATCATGATCTACTGACTATTGAACTTGCTAAAACTAAAGTGGTCATGAATAAGCCTATCTATTTAGGCCAAGTCATTTTAGATTTTTCAAAATTGCACATGTATAAATTCCATTATGGTTTTGCAATACAGCGATTTGGTACCATTTCCTTGTTATATACAGACACGGATAGTTTTATTTACCATATCCGTGACTGTGATCCGTATGTCGTTATGAAACAAAACCCAAAATGGTTTGACACGTCCTCGTTTAGTGACAAGAACGTGTTCGATATCCCCCGTCTGAACAAAAAAGAAATTGGTTTAATGAAAGATGAGTGTTCAGACACCATGATGACTGAGTTTGTAGGTCTCGCTCCGAAAATGTATAGTTTTCGACAGGTGGATCGATGCGAATCTATGCGAGCCAAAGGGATTAGCCAGCATGTGGTTAAACGTCTCTGTGTGGATGATTATTTACATGTCCTTCAGACCCACACAGCCATGGCACATAGTCAGTTTAGGATTCTCTCAAAAAATCATGATTTATTTTTAATGAAGCAGCGAAAACAAACACTCGCTTTGTTGGACGACAAGAGACAGTGGTGTCAGGATATGATGACAAGCGTCCCATTTGGTTACAACCAGTAGTGGTTGTAGCTATTGTTGTTGTACAACACGGCAAGTGTTTGGTTTGGTTGCTATCAAATGCGAGATGCCATCTTGAGCCTCGGAATAAAAATAAAAAATTGTAGTGTATCATATAATTTTTGTTTTTTAACCTGTGTGCATGGGTGTATGCATGGATGTGTAAATGTCTGTAAATAGTTGTACATAAACTGTATGTCTTGTGCTATTTGCCTGTCAACGCATAAAGAGAGCCATGCATCAACGTTTGCATGGTTCACTGTGCACAGGCTAGATTAAAAACATGTTGACTTCTTTAGGTTAGGTTAGGAAAAAAAAAACAAACAAGTAGCCACCCTCACTATTGTTGTCGCTTAGTAGGCCTCATGTTTCGGCAAGGTGACCATTCACCCTCAGTAGGCATGCGGCTTAATAGGCCACACTAGGGTGTGGCTTAGTAGGTCTCATGCAAGAACAAAAGAATAATAATCTGCTGCTTTTACGGAGGACAAAACTCTCACTTTATGGCTAGAGTTATGAGTGGTGATATATTTGAAATATTTGAACAGAAATTGTTTCTTTAACCTGTTACATGTTTTTTTCCTAACCTAACCTAAAGAAGTCAACAGACAGATGGTTATTTATTTGTGTTTTGCTTATTTTTTATTTTATTTTTGCCATTGACTTAGGGGACAGACAGTGTATATAGTACATAGTATTTTTATTTATTCACTTAGTAAACGGCAACGACTACTTTTCAGATTCAATCATGAGCCATGATGAAGATCGTTTTATCGTCACAAAACACACCACGTTCAATGAATATGCCACGATGATGTCTCATAATCCTCAACGTGTGGCCTATCCTTCAGAATATAGAAACACGAAAGTACGCATTGATACCATGTTTTATGACATCATTATGGATGATGACATAGTTTATGATCCAGGGCATCACTTTTGTAAATCCTGTATGCTAAATTTTGACTTTGAAAATAATGTATCCACGCAAGTGATTCATAAAGCATGGTACGGTTTAACCATGAATCAAGTGATTGTTAAATTAGCTGACGAGGATCATTTTCCAGATTTCTGGTGTACAATATTTACAAAACCCCTGTTTAATGTTTATTTTCCAATAACTTTTCAAATGTTTTGTTTTCATTTTTATAAATTTCCTGCTGAGGAATCAATCACTTCGTATCGACAACAAGCATTTCGCCAACTTTGTCTTGGCTTACCTATCAATCAATATTCGCCTCATAGAATGAGATTTGTTAGAAACTAACCACATGATGTCATGATTATCGCTTTTTTTTGTTTACATTCGGCTTTCAGGTGCATACTTGACGTTTAGAATACATTTGGCTATTTTGTTTGTTTGTTTGTTTTAGTTTATCGTGTATTCACGTTGATAAACACATACACACTGGTTTAAATTTGTAGTTTTGAATTTTGTTTTGTTGGATGTAGACATGGTTATTAAATGCATAGCGTGTTAACTTTGCCTTTTTATAGGTTACCAAAAGCATTCCATGTTTGCTCTTAGTATTTGTTGATACTATTTATTTAACAGAATGTTGTGTGAATTTGCACAACAACAGAGCAAACGAATACAAGTCATTCGACTAGGGAATGATAGGCTAATTCCCATTCACAACAGAGACATGCATTTACCTCCAAGAGAGATTCACACTTAATTTTGATAAAACATTTCCTATTAAATAATTTCCAAATGTATGTTTTGACTGAAAAAATGATACAAACATTATTATTATATTTTTATCCAATACTATCTATCTACAACTTCAGGTCATAAACACTCAGGATTTAAAAAAAAAAAAACAATATACTTTAATGTACAAAGTTATTGCTATTGTAATATAAGAACAAGAGTGTTAGAAAGTAACACTCTTTTCTTTGGTTATAGACAACCATGGACGCCTTGAACGCCATTGGTCAAGATTGTGGCTTTGCACGCAAGAAAATGAGTGAATTGCCTACGCAAACACCCTTTCGCATACATAAAATTCAAAAACTGAAAACCAAATTTGGTGAACGAGCTCTTTGCATTTGTCAAGACTTTGAGACATTTCTTCCCACACGATTTAATAACCTACCTGATAATGTTATGGAAGATGTCAATTCCAGTATTCACCCTGTCTATTTAATTTATGAGGGTGAAAAAAATAATCGATGCATGGTTCGTTTTGTAAAAATTGAAAACGAATAATCATTGTACGCTAGCCGTAACTTTTTTGTTTATTCATGCCCTACTCTTTAATGACTATAATAAAATAAAATTATTTTTTGGGTTCAACAGTTTGACGTTTATTAATTGTTGCTCAACGTTTACCATGATAAATAATAATAAAAATAAATTTTCAAAACTTATGCTTAATGGTAGATTTTTTTGTTTGTTTATAGGTTTAGTACAATTACCATGTATATATAATTTTTTATAATAATAATGATGAAACTATTAGTTAAAATAATGGACTTTTGTCCTTTTTTATTGTTTGTGATTTAAAATAGCATTTATAGCAATTTTTATGCAATTTTTATTATAATTTATAATGATCAAATTCTAGTAACATGTTATTTTATTCAATAATAAGCGTTTAACAAAAAAAACTGGTTCTAGAGTAGATAAAGATTTCATGCTGACATTCGTTCTGCTAGACTGCTATTTGAAGCTGATGAATAATGATGGACTTTTGTCCTTTCTTTTGATTGTTTGTGATTTTAAAAAAATAGGTTTAGTACAATTACCATGTATATATAATTTTTTATAATAATAATAATGAAACTATTAGTTAAAATAATGGACTTTTGTCCTTTTTTATTGTTTGTGATTGAAAAAATAGATTTACTACAATTAGTAATAATTTTTAACGATGCACTGCTGTCCCTTTTTTATTGTTTGTCATTTATAATTATAATAATGAAACTATGAGTGAATAATAATAATGGAAAAAAACACAACATGGACTCTTGTCTTTTTATTTATTTTTTTGTCATGATAACAGTGATACTATACATTTTTTAAAATAAATTCATTACGTTAAAGTCCATATCTAGATAAAAGTAATTTGCTCTTCATAGCACCAATCACTATAAATGCTGCCATTCGTTCTGCTAGACTGGCATCTGAAGCTGTTAATCGTTGCTTGGCAATGCTTAACAAGACTTTGTCGGCAATGCGTCTTAGTGTGGGATCACTGTTTTCATAGGCTTTATCGTGATTAAGACATGCATGATCCAAAGCATTGATTCCCATATTCCCTCTCCTCAAACGATCTTGAAGACGAGTACCAGGGCCGCAAAAGCTGTAAGCAGGTAAGTGAGCTTCGAATGGTAAGTTTTTAATAATGTTATCAATAATTCCACGGCCAGTACACCTGGGACATAGAGGTTTCAATCGGTGAAAAACACTTTTTTTGTTGTTCTTCTTTTTCTTGTTCTTGTTCTTGTTCTTGCTGTTGTTGTTTGTCGGCAGCTCCTGACGAGCATGGTAGGTGGTGGTTGTTTTCCGCATGACAGCCATGGAATGATGAAACAATGTCTTTACACTGAGTTTTATGACCATGATATAATTTCATTAATTGGCATGTGGCACACTGTCGAATGGAAGGTATTTTTGCCATGGTTAATTGCTTGTGATGGGAAAAATGACTGCATGGTTGTAGTTCACTCAATACAGAGTCGTTAGTCCACTCGGCAGGCGCCTTTTCCCAAATTTCTTTGACAGCGTTGGCAGCAACATAAAAAAGAAATGATTTAGGTAGTGCTAATAATTCATGTTGTGTAAAGCTAATCAGTTTTTTCTTGCACACAAAGAACTTTCCAATAGCCTTGTCGATTGTAGTGGCGTCCATGTCTATAACGTTGATGTTATCACCTCACGTGTACACGTCTCACTGCTATCATTGGACGATACACTTTCAGTTTTCATTTTATTGAACAACTCCCAACATGCACTCGTGGTGAGCCAATGAAACAATTGCCATGCATGCGCTAAGGCTTTATTCTGAATATTGTCGCAAGGACAAGTGTCCATGAGCGTTTGCAGGGATGGACAACCCAGATCTAAAAGGTCAATACATTGACAGTGAGAGGGTAGAAATGGTTGAAGCCACTGGCGTTTTTCACTCCCTTTAACAAATAAGACATTGGCCGAGGACAAATGGGCTTTCATGACAATGTCAAGATACTTGTAAGAAATATCACCCTGGTTCCATGCTAACTGCAAATGATTTTCAATCCATTGGCTCTGTTTTTTATCTTTTTCACTAAGCAACTCGAAAGCATAGGGAGGTTTAAACACCAAATGAATAGGGTTAGACACCCAAAACGTACTACAATCGATAAAAGCAACTTCCTTAAATATAAATTTGTTGTCTGCAATTTTAAACCCCTGACAATCCACGATGAGTGTACGCATCATGCTTTTTTATTTTTACTTGTTACCTCATTGACGTCTAATCAACAACTAACCCATGCCATGGTTTAACATGGCAAAATCAAAGGACTTTAGGGGAAAAAAAGGAAAAAATGAATTGAACAACAGCGAAATATTTGTTGAGGTTTTATTCATAACAAAAAAAAACTTACACTTTTATTACAAACAAGTGTGTTGGCTTAATTTGGAACAGCATTCAAATGAATAGTTTGCACATACGGTCCACAGGTATCTCCTAGTTTTGTAGGGTCTGGTACAATAACCGGATAATTCAAACTCCGTGGAATATTGCCCACATCATAGCGATTGAGGTAAGGGCAGGATGGACTCCATCGCTGATGATCGCTAAAGGCTCGATCCCCTATTTCCCAGTTTCCAATTTCAATGTTGCAAAAAATACACTTGACCACATCCCCACGTTTTAAGTAATAAAATCCGCTCGCAGCCAATTCTCCACAATCCATAAAGGGAACTGTCCATGCTTCAAAAGTTTTCAAACGATTAAATTCACATTTTAAATTCCATGGTTTGTCTGTCACGTTGTTGTTGTTGCTGTTGCTTATTGAGGGACACATGATGTTTGTTGTTGTCGTATGTGCGCACAGTGCCAGAGCGCAACAGATACTGTGCATGCAGACGCTTATCATCAATCCTATGAATGATGATCTTTTTTTGTTTTCATTCGACCACAGATGGCTTACATGCTGGTGACATAATTGGACAAAGGATGATATTTCACTTGTCTAGCATGAATAATCAAACAGTAGGCACTGGTATGGTCTGGGACATTTTCTTGTGTTTCAAAATCTACCCTTAAATCAATGGTGGTGATTTTCATAGATTCTTCTAGATACGAACAGTCGAAAACAATCAGTGGTGCTTTTGCTTTAAACCCTTGTGGCGACAACATAGGACAATCCTGTTTTTCATAATAAGACGATTGAAATTTAGCGAACATGTCATAAAGGGGACCAAACTTATTTTTTGAAAAATTGAGTTCCAACCCCTCATAGGGAAAGCAAACATTATTTAAAAATAGTCGTATATTTCTCAAGTGAATGTGATCAAACAAGGTGACATCTTTGCTTTGTTGGTATTTTCTATTGGTTTGAAAACCAATAATAACATAGAGGGGTCTCTCGGTAGAGCGAGCCGATTTGACACTCCAACTATGAGTGTCAGTGGTAGGTAGCAAGGGGTATTCATGCAGACACCAACTTCGAAAGGCGATAGGCAAGGCTTTATCTTTTTGCACCAAATTTAACATGCTTAGCTTTTTACGATCCGATAGCGTCACATGGGGCACTTTCCATAGTAATCGAAGCAGTTGAATTTTTGAGTCTATCACTTGGTCAGAGGCTCCTTTCAGTGCATTATAATCACTGCGGTCTCTCACCAGATACAAACTTTGTCTTGCGTTTAAAATAATACGCTTGTGATCTTCGGCAAAGCCAAGGAGTAATTTTAAGGGTAGGAAGCCTGTAAAAGTGCCATCGGTATGAACTAGCCAGTTATTGCTACTGTTGGGACACCATCCTGCCATAGAAAGCGTTTTACTTTCCTCCTCGCTATAGGATGGATATAATTTCATAAGACTAGTCATGCCCACATTTCGAGTCATATCTATGACAATATCATTTATCACATAACGTACTTCAGAAAACAGAAAAGCCAAACCATGATTCGCCAACGCAGACGTTGTGGGCGTACTGCCATCTGCTTTCATTAATTTACCCTCAATTTGAAGGACACTTTCATGAGGTAGAGTAAAAATATCTTGATTGTTAATGATGAATTGAATCTCGTCATTGTTATTCAGACCTGTTGCTTGAGGTTGATAGGAATGCATATCAATGCGCACGACGCCATCTTCCACTTGTATGGGATTTAACACTTGCAACAGCTCTTTGTTCATGATTGGGGTGTAGCGTATAACCAAGGCGTTGTAAGCGTTGTCGGTTTACCCGTGTCAACCGTTTCATACACGGCGGGCAACTAACCGAGCTCGTAGACGTTGTTGTTGCTTTATAGATAAATTTCATAGCGTCTTTAAAACCAACTTGTAGGTCACAGGGGTGTTGGCGTCCAAAGCAATCAGTTGTTGGTTTCTATTCACTAAGCGTAAGGTAATATTACTAATATCACTGACACACACAGGATGATAGAGAACCACTGAAGGGTTTTCACGAATAATATAGCCGCAAGGAGAGGTGACAATAAAATCATACAGGGAATGGCATTGTTCTTGATTCGTAAATACGTCTCTAATAATATTGCAAGTTACAGAAATGTGATGGTCCTCGATGAATTTCACTGGATAATCTGATTCATGGGGTTGCTGAGCTGCCAACACTCTTGGTTTAAATCCTAATAAAGGACCAATAGAATGAACTCGTGTTTCAAAGTCAATGTTAAACGTAGAGAAAATGCGACAGCGATGAGTTATTGTATTGGCTGTAAGTTCAAATTTGTGTGTCCCATCCGCAAATGGTTTGACACCAAATTGTTTTATCATCGACACGCTAATGGCCTCATGCACATCGTCTATAGTATAACCTCCAGGGGGTAGTGTCAACATATAATCATCATAATAAAATTTGTCATTAATATCCACTTGAATATTGTAAATTCTGTTGTAACTTTCCAAAGAAATTAATCCTAGCACATAGGATTGTTCGGGATGCAATTCAATGGGAGGGAAAAAATCCAGGGACACTTCAGGCCCGCGACTGTGCACGGTAAAGGTCTTGGCGTTGACATTCATAATGATGAAACTGATGGCTTAACGCGACCTCTTATATAAAAAATGTAAACTCAAACGGCCACACTCTTGACTGTCAAAGGTTTGTTGACGATTCACATTATAGAATATCTTTACCCGGTTTCCCAAATAACGTATCAACTCGATCGGGGGTGGTAAATTTCCATAACTGTCAAAGTACCATACTGTGGAACCTTGTTTCACATAGGCTACAAAATGGGTTCCTGGGCCTGCATCATCATCTAAATTCATCATGGCTCGTTCTTCTTTCCACGGTGCTTTAGGTAATTCATTTCGCATAAATACACCTCGAAAATGAGAAATCTTTAGTTGTTTGGCATAGCTTTCCACTTCTTCATGGGTCATGGCATGACGAGGCAGTTGGCTTAAGCGCTTATCGATGAAGATGGACATTTTTTTTTTTCCTTAGACGGTAGGCCATTACCTTGTGGATAAAAGACTGGCTTTAAAGGGTTGCCATTTCTAGCTCCCATCGCAATGGCTTCTAACGTTTTATTGTGTCGCTCGCTTTCTTTGAGTTGTTGCTTGCCCTTGCTCGACGGCTTTTATGGTTTTCGCTACAGCGCTGGCACCACCCAAAGGGACCCCAAAGCTGCCAACCCTGCAAATAAAGCCGGCAAAAAACCCCCACGCTTAGCAACAGGAATGACTCGCCCACGTTTTTGCTTTCTTTCTTTTCTTTTTATCGATACATAATGCTGCGATTTCGGAGCTGTAGACAATCGCACCGCTTGTAAAGCTTTTTCGATAGCCACTCTTTTTAGATTTTTTTTAGTTTTTTTACGTTTTAAACACTGGGTGTGAGGCAGATCGACTTGGTTCCCGACCTGGCTTTTTTCCTCTTTTTGAGATTTGATTTTTTCATGTTCATAGCATATCTTTTTTTCACCATGCTGCTACTTGGTGAACCTTTCACAGCAAACATTCGATAACAACTAACGTAGAGAACCTTATTTCATAGCACTATATTCCAATTCTATATAAAGCGGGAAATCATTCACCGTTTTCCCAGCTTCCTTTTCCTCAAACGTAAGCATAAGATGAAAGGATAATTCATCTCCCACATTTACTCTTTGATGGTTGTGGGCCAACACTCTATCACCGTTTAGTTGTATTTTTAAATGTTTCTCATCAGGCATGGCATATTTAATATGAATGACACCATCATAATGCAGTCGATAACGACTTAAACCGGAAGCAAGCATATAGGTAAGATCATCATTCACCAGTGGTAGTGGTGGTGGGGAATGGTTTTCGTCATTGTCCAGTTTTTGATTTGACAGGTACACTAAAAATACAGATGGGACAAATTTATAAAGCCTTTTCATTTGATAGGTCACATAACGTTTCGTGCAGACATCATTTTCGTCTCGAGGCTCTTGCACATCAATAATACGATGATGATTGGCTGAATAGCCCTCAGCGGTTAGTCTCGGGGCCATGTGATAGACACTTTGCACTTTGCGATCGACATAGCTTTTTGTTGCCACCTCTCGTGACTGTTTTGACAAAGAGGCGGCCGTGGCCATGGTTACACGAGCTCTCCCAAACACGTCCATGGTGATAGACGTTAACTAACCTTTCTTACTCACCGTTTGCCTATATATATAAACCTTATACACACATGAAAAAAACTCAGTCATCGACACAATGGAATTAATGAAACAACCCCATGCTTTGCCCGTCTCTGATTTGGTTTCAGAGCTATCACTGTCCGTGTGCGAACCTAAACGTCATGGCACCCTATTCCCATCTACCGTTCGATGTATTATGGTAGGGCCTTCGGGTTGTGGAAAGACCAATGTTTTGCTGAACATTATTACCGCACCTCATGGCCTACGATTTCAAAATATTTATATTTTTGCCAAATCCTTGTACCAGCCTCTGTACGTGTATCTGGAACAAATTATGTCTTCGTTAAATAAAGAAGCCATGGGCTATTTTACATTCACCTCACCTCAAGATGTCATTCAACCAGACCGCATTCAACCAGATTCCATTATAATTTTTGATGATATTGCCACTCAACGACAGGCCATTATTCAAGAGTATTTTAGTATGGGACGCCATAAACAAGTGGATTGTTTTTATCTAGCTCAGACCTATTCCAAAATCCCCAAACAGTTGATTCGTGACAATGCCAATCTCATCGTTCTCTTCCGCCAAGACTCTAGAAATCTCTATCATATTTTTCAAGATCATGTGAATCCAGATATGTCCTTTACAGCTTTCACGCAATTGTGTGCTTCGTGTTGGAACCATCATCCCCATGCCTGTTTGGTCATAAATAAACAGAGTGAACGATGTGAGGGACGTTATCGCTTGGGTTTTGATCATTTTATTTCTGTTTAAAAAGACCTAGGGTTGGACATTTCCTGTTAGTGTGTCTTTACCTTTACCATGGCGAACGCCATAGGGTACAAGAAACATGTTCAAATCATGCAGCGTATTATTGAGGCACGAAATACGATTCGACATAAATTTCGTGAATTGCAACGTTTAAAAAACGTCAATCCTTTACCCATGATAAAACATGCTCCATCATCGGTTGATCCCATGAGATTTAAACCTAATGCTTCTACTGCTACTGCTGCTGCTGCTGCTACCTCTCAAACCAAACCCATAACAAGTTCAAAATTTACTCAAACAGAATCCACACGACAGGTAAAATCCTCCTCTTCCTCCTCCTCTAATGTTAGTGAACAAGAACATCAAGAACATGAAAAGAAAGAAGAAGAAGAAGAGCATGAACAAAGTGAAAGTGACAGCGAAAGCGTATTTAGTCCTGAAAGAAAAAAGAAATCGTCACCCCTTCAACAGTTTCTAAAAACAAAACAAAAATCTTCCGTCATAGCGGCAACACCGTCTTCCTCCACATCGTCTCCGTTTTCACAAGTCTTGGCAACCCCTCAAAATAAAGCTCAACTCAAAAACATTTTAATCAAACATTATGGGGCAACCCTGGAACCGTATTTGACCCTTCTATTTATTGGAAAGACAGATACCACGTATGGTGTTCGCTATGAGAATGATAGTTTTAAAATTGGGGATTCATCCATTAAATTTGCTCGTACGAAAGCTGTCATTAAAAAGATCAACTATAAATTAACACCAGGTCTGTTAAAGCTGCTATTTTCTCGCACCCCCTCGACACAAGATTTTACGTCCGAGGACCTTGCTAAATATAAATCCATTTTATTAGACACCAACGCTCACAAAAGAAACTATAAATCCTCTCAGCAGGTCAATGCCAATATATCCCAAAAATATAAAACCATCATTGCAAACATCTTTGGTAAGCAAAAACATCACTCTGCCTCTGGTGTAAGGTTTAAGAAATTAAAACCCTACCTAGATATAACCTTTTGGAATAATCCCAATCAGTTAGTAGAGCGCTTATACTTGCTTCATGCATCAAAACAAGCTGGTCACACTGGACATGAGGCGGAAATCGCCGACGTTGAACAACAACTCCGAAATGCTAAAATTATCTTATAAGCCATCCCCCATCAAAGTGGGCATTGCTCATGAATTGCATAAACCAGCCCGACGCATTTATGAACGTCGTCGTGTCATTTCCAAAGGAATCGATGACCTTTGGCAGGCAGACCTGGTTGAAATGATACCTTATTCTAACGTTAACGACGGTGTACGCTATATGTTGACTGTCATTGATGTCTATTCCAAAATGGCTTTTGTTCAACCAGTAAAAAATAAAACTGGTATCTTAGTCACAAAGGCCTTTCAACATATTATTGAACAATCAAAACGTCAACCTCACTTGTTACAAACCGACCAGGGGAAAGAATTTTTCAACAAGGATTTCTCCAGTTTTCTCAAATCTAAGGATATTCACCATTATGCCACCTATAGCAATCTCAAAGCCAGTGTGGTCGAGCGGTTCAATCGAACATTAAAAAGTTATATGTGGAAAGAGTTTACAATACATGGTTCCTATCGATGGATAGACTGGTTACCTCAACTTGTGTCTCGCTACAACAACACCATTCATTCCACCATCGGCATGAAACCTCGCCTCGTCACCAAGAACCTACCCAGACTCAATAGACTGTTTAACCCTATAAAAAGGGTAGATCCAAGGCGACATCGCCTTAAAATTGGAGATTTTGTTCGCATTAGTAAACATAGAAGTGTGTTTTCAAAATCGTATACTCCACAATGGTCGACAGAAATTTTTAAAATTCGCCAAGTCAAGCTAGGTCAACCAGTGACGTATCTCTTAGAAGATCAGAGCGGTCAACCCATTCAGGGACGATTCTATTATGAAGAAGTGCAAAAAACATTATATCCCAACGATTATCTCATTGAACGAGTAATTAAAGTCAAAGGTGCAAAATATTTTGTAAAGTGGTTAGGTTTTCCTTCCACGTATAATTCATGGGTCAATAAACAT